>BLSH010213318.1:35311-54725 GCA_018402905.1 Glandirana rugosa | reverse complement strand
CAAACCGCCCTCTTAACTCGGGAACTTGTAATACCCTACGTTAAAATTCCACGTTAAACCCCCCTGGGTCTAATCGGTACCGAGTCCCCTCTCTTTACGAGTGATAACAATTAAGGGAGTGGTCAAAGCCAGAGCGGAGAACGGAACAGCTTACACGAGAGCTTCGGTTCTTCTTGGTAAGAGCTTCCACCGGGATAGGCTCAGAGGTCCTTGGAGAACCCTCCCCTCTCTCTTTCCTTATCTCCTTAGGAATTGGTCAAGGGATGGCTGCATATCACTTTACTGCACCCGCAGTAGCGGCGAGAAGCGGAGGACGTCATATGACGTCCTCCCGGATCGACGGCCAGTCCCTGCCGACGTCATTTCACTATACGTCGGTAGGGAACTGGTTAAGGATTCCTCTATTCCTTTCTCTCTCCCCTCCCAAGAGGTTCCTGGAGACTCGGATAGGGCCACCTTCGAGAATGGTTCTTCTTGGCTTCGAGAGCACATTCGACAAGGCAAGAGGCGAGACCGAAACTGGTGAGGGAATTAACAATAGTGAGCATTTCTCTCCCCTGAGCCATGGCTAATCTGGGTCCCCCCAAATTGCACCTTAAAATTGCATCCCATAATGTTCAAGGGCTCAATTCTCCCGCCAAACATAGGAACACTTCGGCACCCTAAAAACAGATGTGTTACTCAGGAGACACATTTTCCTGCCACATATAATCCCTCCTTAAGAGCTTTACACACTTTTATTTAGTGAATGCTGACAATAAGACGAAAGGGGTAGTTATTTGCTTCGCCAAGAGTATTAATTTCGCCCCCATTCATATCCTTAGGAATCCTGAAGGACGCTTCATTCTAGTATCAGGCACGGTTGAGGGTAATACATATATGTTCGTCTCTTACTATACCCCCAATAAAGGACAAGGGAGATTATTTGAATGTATGCTTCAGTCACTGAAACCACATTTAGTAGGCACGATATTTTGGGTGGTGACTCTAATACCCCGTTTGACCTCTCCTAGGACAAAACTAAAGTGGAGTCCTCCAAACCCAACCCCCCCCCCCCCACGACAGTTTAAATAGTTTTTTTATAAATTTGTGAACTCTCACGGATTGGTAGACATTTGGAGCAAGAGATTATACCCACTACTCAGCACCCCATTATACCCATGTCAGGATAGATTACATCTTCCTAAACTCTTCCTCCATACCTCTTGTGTCAGCGGCTAAGATACGCATCATGGCCTTGTCAGACCACTCCATAGTAACTCTTAGTAACTCTTATCCTTACCCTTGCATGCCTTTCAGGCCCGAAAAGACCCTTTCAGTGGCGTCTTAATGAATCCCTTTTAAATGACCCCATTAATTGCACGACTCTAACAAACACGTTGAAAGAGTATTTTGCCAACAATGACAACAGTTTCTCCTAGCACTCTTTGGGCCGCCCACAAGGCGGTTCTCAGAGGTAAACTAATTCAGGTAACCTTGCAACGGAAAAGGGAACAGAATACTCACCTAAAGAAACGAAAAGAGGAGTTCCTCATACTAAGCAAGCGATACATAAACAATCCTACCCCTGACACTTTGTCCCAAGTGGACAACACTAGAACAAAATTGAACTTAGCTTTAACCACCTCAGCTGAGAGACACCTGAGATGGACCGGATCATGTTTTTACATGCAAAGAGATAAGATTGGAGGCAAATTAGCCCCAAACCACATACACTGTTACTCCCCAAAATCAGGACCAAAAGAGGAAACCTTACACAAAATCCCCTTAAAATCATGGAAGCGTTCCACAATTTTTATACTAATCTGTATAATGACAACCCACCTGCTGACACGAGGGTGCTGGACTCCTTTTTAAAAGACAACCACCTCCCTAAATTCAGGAACGACCATCATACTCTCCTATAAAAACCTTTCTCTATGGAAAAAATATTGGAGACTATAAAATCCCTAAAATCACCCTCGGCCCTGGGACCAGATGGGTTTACAGTAGGCTACTATAAGAAATGTGGCCCTTTCCTCATCCCTTATATGGCTAGATTTTACAATTCCTTCTGGGATGGAGCCAACCTTCAAGATGACTTAAACTCTGCTTTCATATTCGTTATACCTAAAACTGGAAAAGATGAAAGCGACGTAAGCAATTATCGGCCTATCTCAATTATTAATAACAACCTCAAAATCATGACGAAAATCCTGGCCTCAAGAGTCCCTAGTTTCATAGGATCCTATATAAACAAGGATCAGGTTAGCTTCATCTCGGGGAGACAGGGCCCCGATCAAATTAGGAGGATAATCAATATAGTCTCGCTGCTGAACTCTGGGACGGGGGGACGGGGGGAATCCCCAAGAGGGATACCTGTTGTCATTGGACCTTCAAAAGGCCTTTGACTCCGTCTCTTGGTGCTACCTTACAGCAATCCTAGAGAGATGGGGTTTCGGGGGATATTTTTAGGGATAATTCAAGCCCTTTACTCAAATCCCACTGCGCAAGTATGCTTAATGGGTCACTACTCGCAACCTTTTAAAATTCGAAAGGGGACCCGACAAGGATGCCCTCTCTCCCCCCTGATATTTGCGATTGCCCTCGAAACTCTGGCAATAGCTATCAGAGCATATCCGGATATCAGGGAGGTAATGTGCGACAAAGAGGAGCACAAATGTGCGCTCTTCGCTACTGACATGTTACTGTTCTTTACATGCCCTCTCATCTCCTCACCAAACGTCTTTCAGTTGTTGAATGAATTTGGGTCCATATCGGGTCTCACAGTTAATATGGCGAAATTGGTTGCTCTAAACATCTCGGTGTCTCCTAAACTAGTAGAACAATTTAAATGATCTTTTCATTTCTCCTGGTCAGAAGTCTCGATCCCATACTTGGGAATTAAATTAACAAACAGGATAACTGACCTCAAAAATAATGTGCAGCGCTACCAATATATTACTGTGAATGCCTGATATGAAGAAAACTCCACATATGCCAAAACATGTGTATATATAAATATACATCAAAAGTGCAAATTAATCAACCACTTATATGCATATAATTTCTCTAAATACATGATAGCTGACCTGTTCGCTGCCAATTATCCACCTATTTTTAGAAAATTGGAGGAGGATCTAAAATCCTGGATGAAGTGTGGTCTATCCTGGCTGGGCAGAATTAATGCCATTAAGATGACATTGCTCTCCCGCCTTCTGTACCTCCTCCGCTCCCTCCCAATACCTATTAAGCTAAGGTCACCAGTTTTGTCTTGGGGAAAAGGGGCCACCGTTTTTCCAGGGAGATTCTGTTCCGCTTGAAGGCTCAGGGTGGACTGGGTCTACCGAACTTTTGGTGGTACTACCAAGCCGCCAAATTAGCACAGTTCTCAATAATTGACTCCAGAGGACCCAAGCCAGATTGGATTAATATGGAGAGACAGGCAGTGCCACGATTTACAAATGACTATCTCCTCTGGAGAAACCCCAGACAAAGACCAGTGGTTCTAGCTCCCACTCTCTCCCATTCTCTAGAATTATGGGATTCTGTCCAAAAACTCCCCTCCTCTTAGTTTCAGATACAAAACCATTAGCTCACCTCTTTCATACTCCTGAGTTCCTTCCAGGGATGAATATCCAGGCATACCGATGGTGGTTTAACAAGGGGCTCTTTAGGATAGGGTACTTCTTTACAAGTACAGGCCCACTTTCTTACAGTTACTGCAAAAGTAAACTCGTAATGCCCCTTACGGAGAGATTCAGACTTTCCCAAATTACTCACTACATGCATACTATCTGGTCTAACAAACCAGACCCCCCGATGCCCACTAATCATGAAATATGGTGCTCAGATATCAGAATCAGAGAGGAGGAATCTTTTTAATCTATGCCTCGCTAGCGGGGAAACTCACCTCAACGTCTTACACACAGGCTTGGGTGTCTGAATTAGACATTCACTCAGACTCGGATTCATGGCGTTCCAACGCTCTTTCAAAGGAATCATGAACGTTTCTCTTATCGAAGCCAATATAAAAGTGATCACCAGCTGGTATTACGTGCCAGCCAAATTAGCGAACATATACCCAGATTCCTCACCTTTATATTTTAGAGGATGTAAGATCTGGTGGTCTTGCCCATGGATTAGATCATTCTGGAACCACCTTTTTCGTAAGATAACGGGCTCTTCAAGTCAGCAGAACTACAAATATGCCCTACTAAATTTCAAGATCCACAATATTCCTAAACACACACACTCCCTGATTATTTTTATGGTCTTGGGAGCTAAGGTCACTTTAGCAAGAGCCTGGAAAAATAATTCAGTTGCAATCCTCGCAACTAAGAGGAAAATTTCCTGAATAATGTCTCTGGAACAGATAGTTGCTAAACTCAGGGACGAAGTAAGTAATTTCAAAACAATCTGGGAACCCTGGGCAAGATTTGTTCAAATCCCCCTGTACCCGGGACACCTAAGTGATTAATCGGTCCTCCAGGAACATCTCCCCTCCCCCTCCTTTGACCCCCTTATCTACCTTTTGCCCCACTTTCCTTTCTCCTCATATTTTCTTACCTCCTCTGCGCCTTCTCCTGCTTCTTTCTTCTACTGAGAGTCAAGTGGTCAAATTGCTGTTCACCATACAGATTGCATTTTCTATATAATCATCTGAGAGTTGTATCAATTTTCTTGGCTCACTGTAGTGACACCCCTCAGATGTGAGTTGTTCTCCTTTCCATGAGGTTTTGGGATGCTTTTCTTATCAGTTATACTGCCACTGTTCACCTCCTGGCACGTTTCTACTTCAGTCTCTGACCTGGGATGCCTTCCCAGGAATTCTTGTATTTCTAAATAAGGTTTTCCTAGGTCCTTTTACTCTACGATGGCATTAGATATTGTAACCACTTTATTGTAATTAGTCCATGTTATGTTTTGTCTTAACTAAGTGAGAATAATAAAGGCCCTGTGACCTACTTTCTATTTCTACTTGTTTGAATGTTATCAACATCTGATATATTGTTATCTGCATCAAACGCAATAAAACTATTGAAAAGTACATTCTAAGCTAAACACACAGATGACACATGAGCTTTTCACCTGCTGAAGGATATATATTTCTTTAAATTTAAGTCCCACGATTTACACAACTCTTCCACACGCCACAATCCTTTCTGGCAGGGAAGAATACATGATTATCTCTGCTGATATCAATTAACATTTATAGTTATTGTCCCTCCCCCATCCTGTGACTGGACAGTGAAAGGAGAAGCAGCAGATTGATTATCTCATCTCTCTGTCACTCTGCTTTCATATTGCCTTGTCCTTATATAGCTCATGAGCATTGTAGCTCAACTGACTTGTTCTTTGTGCTGCTTCTTCTCTTCCCAGTCTGCCTTCTGCTGTACATGGACTACAAGAGGCTGGTGCCAGGTCTAATTTATATATTTATTCTGCTGGCATTTGAAAGATATATTTAACAGTATAATAGTGGATACAGTGCTGCATTTATTTATGCTTTATATATGTGCTAGGAGGTCAGCTTTAAAGCAGAGGATCTCATCCTTTGTGGTTAAAGTACCCTATCAAGGCTTAACTCCTTGCCGACCGCCGATCGGCAATTGACGGCGACAAGGTGGCTTGTGAGCGCAAATTGCCGTCATACGACGGCGGCCGCGCTCACAAGCCTAGTGAGCGCGCGCGCCGCCGGAGGCGCACCCGCGTGCTCACTGTGTTCGGGGAGGGCCAGGGAGCTGGTGTGGCGGCTTCGATTGCCGCCGGCTACCCACGATGGCCCCCCCGGAGCGAAGGAACGGAGGTCCGTGTATGTAAACACGGACCTCCGTTCTGTGTGAGGGGGAAGGGCTGTGATCACAGCCTTCCTGTATACGAAGGCTGTGACCACTTCCCTTCCCCAGCTAGGGCAGTCCCCCCACAGTTAGAACACGCCCAGGGAACATAGTTAACCCTTAGAGCGCCCCCTGCAGGTTAACCCCTTCACTGCCAATGGCATTTACACAGTAATCAGTGCATTTTTATAGCACTGATCGCTGTATAAATGCCAATGGTCCCAAAAAAGTGTCAAAATGGTTCGACATGTCCGCTGAAATATCGCAGTACCGCTAAAAATCGCAGATTGCCGCCATTACTAGTAAAAAAAAAAATAAAAAAATAAAAACCCCAAAAATGAATTCTCATCACCCGTAAACGCGACCACGTTTGCGCAAACCAATCAATGAACGCCGATTGCGATTTTTTTTATCACAAATATGAGGAAGAATATAAATCGGCCAAAACCGATGAAAAAAAATGTTTTTTTATATATTTTTTTGGATTTGTATTTTAGCAAAAAAGTAAGAAATTAGTTTTTTCTGCAAAATTGTCGCTCTTCTTTTGTTTATAGCGGCGACCAGAAATGACGCAGCGGTGATCAAATACCACCAAAAGAAAGCTCTATTTGTGGGAAAAAAAGGACACAAATTTCATTTGGGTACAACATCGCACGACCGCGCAATTGTCAGTTAAAGCGACGCAGCGCCGAATCGCAAAAAGGGCTCCGGTCCTAAAGCTGGAAATCCTTCCGGGGCTGAAGTGTTGGTTAAAATCAGTTAAAAAATAAAAATACAATCTCCCCAAAAATGTGATTGAAGATGCTTTCCGAGTCCAACGTTTGACAATTGAAAGCAGCCTCTGTGAAACCACCTACCATTTTATGACACACGAGAACATAATCCTCCTCTGCCAACAATTTGCTCCGTAAAAATTAACCATAGAGTAAGCCTCCATTCACACTAGAACAAATGCTGGTGCACGTTCGTATCATTGTAGAGCAGCTGCAGCATAATTTTGGAAAAGGTACAGGTGCTACTTTGGTGCAGTTGCAGTGTGATTTTGGCCCCATAGACTTTAGAAGAAATGCACCAAAAATGCATTCAAAATGCATGTAAATTGCAGGGTCTTGTGTGTATATAATCCAGTTTCCTCTCCTCTCCTCTGCTCTCTTCCTGGTCATTAAATGCAGATGGAGAGGGGTTTGAGTGGACCAGAAAGAACCAGCCCTGCCACAGTGGTTGGCAAAACCCAGGTCGGACTCTTGCTAATCGCCTCAAAACGATCGCATGCGAGGAAACAAGTATCGCCCGTCCATCACGGCGCCTCACATAACGTCACATATCCCCCCCTCTGCTCAAGCCCCTGGGGCGGAGCAACTGTCCCGACCATGCAGTGGGCCTGGGAAAGGCCATCTTATTTTGGAGCCTTCTGGCCCGGTGTTCCGTGAGAACTTGAACGGCTGTAGGGCCAGGAACCACCTAATCACCCGGCTATTTTTCTCCTGGTTGTTACACATCCATTTAAGGGGGGCATAGTCGGTGACTAGCCTGAATGACCTTCCCAGCAGGTAGTATTTTAGGGCCACTAAGGCCCACTTGATAGCCAGGCACTCCTTCTCCACAAAGGCATTATTCTTTTCAAGTCTATTAAGCTTCCCGCTTAAGTAGACGACCGGGTGCTCCTCGCCATCTCTGATCAGGGACAGAACAGCACCTAGTCCCACTTCAGAGGCATCAGTTTGAACCACAAACTCCTTTGTGAAGTCTGGGGTCACGAGCACCGGCTGTACACAAAGGGCTTGCTTCAACTTCTGAAAGGCCTTCTCGGCTTTGGGATTCCACTTAGCCATTCCTGACCCTCTACTCTTCGTCAGATTGGTCAGAGGGACAGCAATGGTGGCAAAGTCGGGGATGATGCGTCGGTAGTACCCTGTAATCCCCAGAAAGGCACAAACCTGTCTTATTGGTCTGGGGCTTGATCAGACCCTGACTAATAACATACCCAAGGTATGTGACCTCCTCTAGACCTATGGCACTCTTTTTCAGGTTGGCTGTTAAACCTAGCATAAACAAACAAGGGGCTGCGCTAATATGAAATACAGTAGTCACACTTGGTGCAGGTTTAAATCTGAGATGTAGGTTGTGCCTACAATAAGGAAAATACACTCCATACAGGTTTAGAAGAAGGATGGTGAACCCCTCAAAGTCCCGATCAGAATGGCATAAATAAGCGCCTTTGGCTTTTCCCCAGCCCGGAGTAAGGAAACTTTTCTTTGCCTTTAGCAATGTCACAAGTTGTGCCTCATGGAGAATAAATTCTCATAGTGAAGTACTTCAAAGCAGTTTATTAAGAAAAAGTAAAATCCTACTTACACAGAGATTGTTTAAGAATGCAGAAGCTGGATAGTGCCATCGGGCTTTGGGACCAGTACTATAGGGCTTGACCAGGTGCTGTGGGACTCCTCTATCATGTCTAACTCCAACATGTTTTTTAACTCTCGCCACCTCCTCTCATCTAGTCTCAGGTATAGGGTAGGGCTTTACATTTACATGGACCCCTGGTTCCGTGATTATGTCATGTTGTAATACAGTGGTCAGTCCGGGTAGGGAAGAGAAAAGGTCTCTATTTTTACTGACAAATTCCTTATCATCGTTTTGTTGCATCAGTGACAAGGACTTGGTTATGGGAACATCTGGGGTTAAGGTTAACCTGTCCTTTTGGGGAGTGGGCACCGCCAATAAACTCTCTGTCCTTTCACGATTTTAGGAGATTAACATGATAAATCTGCTCTGGTTTCCTTTTCGCAGGCTGGTAAACTTTGTAGTTTACTTCCCCTACTCTTTCTACCCCCTGGGATGTCTACCATACAAGAGTTCCAAGGGGAAATACCCCATAGATGCCTGCGGAACCTCTCGTATGGCAAACATGGATGCAAATGATTCCAACAGTGCTAGAGTGTAACCTTGCAGGGTTTACACATTTGCTTTTTACCAATGTTACCACACTACCCGAGTCAAGCAGTGCAGTGTCTGGTCTCCCATCAACAAAAATCACACACATTTGCTTCTCCATGCAACTTGAACATGATGCTGTATATGCGACCTCTGCAAAAAGAGAAAGGCGTCTAGTCACATAAGTATAATCGCATTGCATGGGTTCATTATTCAGGGGGTGATTGGCAGCAATATGGCCCAATGCATGGCATCGGTAGCACTGTATATGTTCTATACCCAGCCCTCTCAAGGGTCCCCAAGACCTTCCTGGCTTCTTTGGCCAGTCTCCAGATCTAGAGCCCCCAGTCTCTTTAGCCATATCAGTCTTATCAAATTTCCCCAAGCCCCTGAACCCTGGAACAGTCTTACTGGGTATGCGGGGCGATCTTTCACCTCTAGACACATTGGAGTATGGCTCAGGTGGGCGCAACAAGTCCTCAGCAGCCGTGTATCTCTCAACGAGGTCCAACAGTTGGCTTGCAGTTTTGGGGTCCCCATGGCTGACCCATTTCCTCAAAGCAGCAGGGAGCACCCAGTCTGGGGACCTGGCAAAGTTTCTGGCTGTAGCCATTTCCTGCTAAGGTGAACTAGGTCGAATATCTGCGAATGGGGTGGCTTGTTGGTGCGGTAGGTCCACTGATGCACGCGTAGGGCCTGGACTGCCACGGTGACCCCCAGGTGTGCGAATATCTCTGCCTTTAGAGTCTCATAGTCCTGGGCCTTATCTTTTTCCACATAGAAATAGGCTTTTTGGGGGTCACCTGTCAAGAATGATACTAACAGTCCAACCCACTGTTCTTTTGACCATCCTTCATGAACAGTGACTCTTTCAAAGGTCGCCTTCACGTCATCCAGGTGTCAGCTTCTGCATATGGTAAGAGGCACATACCAACTTTGGTCCCAATGTCACGGGAGGTGTGGGCCTCCGCCAACTGTCGGGTCGTCTCCTGTGGTGCTGCGATAGCCTTGCGACTTTCCTCCCGCTGAGCTGCAGTGGCCTCTATGACCCGGAGGTTGCTTTCCTGCTGATCTGCAATAGCCTGTCGAGTTGCCTCCTGCTGAGCCGCCTGTTGTGCTGCAGCGGCCTCTGCGACCCGGAGGTTGGTTTCCTGCAAAGCTGCGTGTTGTGCTGCAATAGCCTGGTGACTCTCCTCTTGCTGAGCTGCAGCAGCCTCTGCGACCTGGCGGTTGGTTTCCCGCTGGGCTGCATTGGCTTGCAGGGCCTTCAACATTTCCTCCATCTTTGAAAGTTGCCTTGCTGAATTCCACCACATATGGGAGATTAGCTTGTGGGGATCGCTTTTCAGAGGAAAGATTCAGCATGGAGGTCAGTTTCTTTGAAATCTGGCGGCTTGCGAGGTTTTTTTTTCAGGTTTGCAAGATCAAAACACATAAAAAAAAAGAAAACAAAACCTCACCATCCAGCGCTAAGCTCAAGTTCCTCTCTATACAGTGTGGAGCTGTCCCCGACACCCACAAAACATAAGCACAGTGCAAACCTTTATCTTTGAGTCCAAATTAGCACACAGAGCTCACTCAGCTTTCTTCATCTGAGATCCAGGATAGAGCTCTCAACTGGATATGTATTATAGCAAAAAGTAAGAAATACTTCAGAAAGGTCTTATACACGTATTGCACAATTGAGTTTGCAAAATAAGGGCTCACACCTGTTACAATTTCACAAGTACTGGTATTTCCAGCAAACACTATTTGGTAACATAATTGGGTTGATTTACTAAAAGCAAATAGTCTGTGCACTGAAAGTGCAGTTGTTTTAGATCTGAGGGGAACATGCAAGGAAAAAAAAAAAATCCATTTTTGCTTGCACGTGATTGGATAACAGAAATCAGCAGAGCTTTCCCTTATTTCAAAGCTTCCAGTCAACCTCAATATCTAACTCATACTCATTTGAAGGAATTTTATACTTAACATCAAACATTGTTGCATTGACAAAATTAAAATTGTGCCAATATCCTCTAACTTCAAGTACCTGGGTATATATATCACTCCACGATCCCTAGACTTTCTGAATTTGTCACCTCTGCTTACCCATATGCGGGACAAAGTTAAAATATGGACTAGACTTAGGCTTTCTGTGGTAGGGAGAACTAACCTTTTAAAAATGATCTTCATGCCACAGCTCCTCTACATCCTACGCAACTCCCCCATGGTTATTCTCCTAAAGATGTTTTGAGTTATTAACTCCATTTTCCGCTCACTCATATGGCATACTAAACCCCCAAGAACTAAACTAGAACAACTTCAAAGACCGAAAGAGACTACCGGCCTAGCATTGCCTAATCTATGGCTATATTACCTGGCAGCCCAGTTATAACACATTACTAGAGCCATGTCCCATGCCACTGAAGGTTTTAGTGGCACTAATCATATACTGCATTATGTGACAGGGTGAAAATGTCACTATTGGACTGGAAGCTTTAACATATAGCAAGTCTTATAAACTTTTCCCCACATACACCCTCATGCAGAAGGTCTGGAAGAAAGCAAAACAAATGCAGGAAGTGGTGGGTTTTACTAAATACAGTCTGATATGGAGTAATGCATAATATGATGAGATAACATAGTTGCAATATGGGGCCAAGTAGCAACATTATGGTATCACACTATTGCCCCACATCTTTGAAAATGGCAAACTGTGCTCTTTCCCCACTTTGCAATCTAAATTTCAGCTTCCACAAAATATGTATTTTTTATTACTTACAACTACAGCATGATGTTAGAGCGCAAACTGGTGTTGATACTTGGGTGCAATCTTCAACACCTATCTTCAATTATATGGATGAGGTAGAAATCTACAAGGGCTTCATATCTTGATGCTATTATATGCTGTTGATAGTTTTCTTGGAGGGATTTCCTTTGCGAGTGGAGGCTAGATGGGAGCGTGATGTGGGGACATTTGAAGAGGAACAATGGGAGGAAGCCCTATAGACACTACAAAAGCTCACCTCACACCAGCGAGGCTTTTTAAAATGTGAGTGAGAGAGAATTCCATATGTGCCAGGGATCACGGGGATCTAATTCATCTATTATGGAGGTGCCCCAAGCTACATCTCTACTGGGTAAAAATCCTAGATACCCTTAATAGGGTATTTCAAGTCACTATTAGATGGGATCCTAAACTTTTCCTTTTGGGTGTCTTGAACGACCTACTGGTGGAAGATGCTACTAAGCAGGCAGTAGCTCGAGCTCTATTTCAGACTAGAAAGCTAATTCTGCAGTACTGGAAATCGGCTGAATCTCCCACATGGAAGGAGTGGGTTGCCACTATGGGGGATACATTATGCTTTGAAAAGTACATATTCCAAAATAGAGGTTGCCCTCATAAATATCAAATGGTTTGGTCGCCTTGGCTTGACACCCCAGGGTTAACTCCAGTTGATTTAATTCTAGACAGAATCTTGTAAACGTGGTTTCAGGTGTTGAGCAACTGTAGAAGAAAACAAAGATGGGTATTTTCATAAGGGTATTGTACAGTGAATGTTATTGTTTATCAAATGCTTTTGTGATGATGATGGGATATGATAATGTCATACATGTATATTGGATGTAACTTTTCTGGAATTGATATTTGATGTATGTTTGTTAACTTTTTTCAATAAAGAACTTCTTTGAGTTAAAAATTTTAATTGTGATATATGGTAGAATAAATATACACGCATATGACTTAAAGTGGAACTTTAGTCAGAAAATTATGTCATTCTGGATGACTTTAAGCTGGTCCCTTTTGCAGTTATACTGTAGCTAAAAACGACAATGTAAAACATTAAAAATACAGTAAGTGCATATACTGTTTTTTAGGCACTGTGACAAAAATGTAGAGGCCGATCTGCTGACAGCATAAGTGTTTACTGTTAATCAGGGGCTCCGGGCTTCAGCAAAATGGCAGCCTCCGGCAAGAAGAAACAGGAACAATGCTGGAGGCAATTTACAGCACACGCTGATCTTGATTGCATAATTGTTAATGTGGAATGTATGTTGCTTGCTAAAGAACATTATTTTTATTTCAATAATTTTTATTATTTTTAAAGAAAGTGTATAAAACATTGCAGGATTGACACGTAAGTACCAATTTCCCGCTAACATGTAAAAAAACTAAACCAATGCATTATATAGAGAGGATAAGGACGGTTATAAGACACATTTCTCAGTTGTAATCGTGTGAGGTGACATATAAGTCAGCTTGGATAACATCAAACATTTGGACAGAGGCATTCAAAATCAATGTGGAAACCTCAAACAGTATGCTTAAAGGTCTATTCTCAGTTCAATGTGTCACTCTAAAGTAGCTCAAACATGCCCGTATTAGGCAAACTGGAAAGACATCCCATGAGGGGGTGTCCCCCCTGCTGCCACGTCCCACTTCAAGACCTAGGCTCTATCTACCATAGGATACCACACCGGGTCAGAGAAAGTAGTAGAAAGTGAAAGGAGAGTGAGAAGTAAAATCAAGGGCCATCCACTCCATGATATGAGTGGCATTGGCATTAGGCATGTCCTGAAAGATAAGAAATCCATGGGTCCCGAATCTTTTCAAACTGTTTCATTTTGTCGTTTAGGATCGTAGAAAGTCTTTCATTTACCATGATCCAAGATAGCTTAGCTTTAGCCATATCAAAAGGAATGATGGCAAATTTCCAGGATCTCGGGATGGTAATTTGTGCCGCTATAAATATGAAGGAGATTAATCTCCTCACGTGTCTAGGGGCCTCCTGCACAGGATAACCAAATAAAGCTTGTTGTGAACATATTTTGAGGTTTACTTAGTTCAAAGCAATAAATAAAATTATAGATGCGTATCCATTAACATTTTACTTTTGGAAATGTCCACCACACATGGTAGAGTATGCCCTCCTGACCACGGCCTCAAAAAATATAACAATTTATAACATAACAATTTATAATTAACTTCAATGATAGACGTATTTATATAAGATTTATTGGCATAGCTCGCTATCTTGTGCCAAGAACATCATTTTTCATCAAGTTGTTATGAGTAAACTTCCACTTTATGCATGCAGTTAAATTTGAGCATTTATATAGTAAAAACTAGAAAATCTCATGAGGATTGCATTTACTTTCATCCTTTATTAAATTTCTAACTGGATTTTATAAGTTTCAGCAGCAATTTGCACACTGCTGTTTGCAATATTAAACCAACTGTGCTGGCCATGTTGCAACATGTCACTGCAGCTTCTTTATCAGGAGAGTGTAAAAGGAATATCTTCCCTGTTATATACAGCAGAGATTTAGATGGAAGCTGATTCTTTATAGTACAGAATAAGGCTGCTATAGACAACACAGAATCTTCCTTTTCTGATATTGTGGACAAGTATTTGGTGGCAGTGTTTGATTCTGGCTGACCATCCCATCCTAAGTCAGACTGATTTAGCTAGCTCATAGAGCAGACTCTGCATTTGGTTAAAATTTTTGTTAAATAATGTGATTGATAAATATATTGTATATATGTACGATACAAAATATAAAATATTATTTTTGAATTTGTCATTGGTGGCAAGCTTCAGCAAGTAGTAGTGGCTTGTGCAAACTTGTTTTATAGTGGTTGTAAGTACCGAGGGCTCTTGCTAGAATTGTGTGGTCCCCTTTGCCCATTTACATCTTGGTAAGAGCTAATCATTAGAGACCTGTGTGAGTTCCGTAGGCTGATCTCTGCCTCTCCTAAAATGGCTCCTAATTTCAGAAGTGTAGGAAGCGATGTGAGATGACAATCATGCCCGCAATCTTTGTTCCCTTCCCAGTTCATTAAAGCCAGATGAAAGTGTATGATAACATGACATGTACGTACATGTGCATGTAAATCTGCACACATTTGTACACAGACATTCATTGGATGGTATTACAGAAAAAAATGAATTAGGAGAATATAATTTTTATTATAGTTTCCACAGTCCTTACCCAAGTTGTGTCTTAATTGGCTGCAAGATCCTAAACCTTAGTAAGGAACAATATATCAGTTTCCATGAAGCAATACTTTTGCTGCTATGTGTTGAGCAAGCAAGACTGCCAATAAATGTGATGTACTGAAGGAGATGGGCACAGTATATAAGGATTGTAAAAAAAATAAAAATAAAACATTTATGGGTAATATTTCCACAGTTAAAACAATGCCCCTTTTTAATCAGATGGGAGTTGTTATCTAAGTTGTATTTAATTCTGGTGTGATTAATTATTTGAATGATTAATTACTTTTCTATGAAATATCTCCTTTGAAATACATAGTCCTGTTTTAGTATAAAACGATGATAGAAACGAGGCAGAAATCATAGTCACAGAAACTGTGAAAGACACAACAATGCGTAATGATAATTACCAAACAGGTGCTTTTAAATCTCCCAAGCTCATTAAAAATTTCTGGACCGGCTGGACCAGTTTGAAATAGGTGGCAACCAAATGTTACATGGGGATTAGCATATGAGGTGTCTAGCTAGAACACATTGCGAAAGAAGACTAGTGCATATTTCAGTTTGTGACATTATTGAAAGGGGATTATAACAATGATAAATCAAGTTATCCTGAAATTACTAATATATTTTGTTAGAAATAAGGCACCTCCTCCCAATGTAAGAATGTTGTATTTAATCTCAGGAGGCATAGTGAACATGATCAGTGGTACTCATTTACATCCTAGAACTTATTTTCTGCATCTGGCTGCCCATATGAGTGCTGGTATCCTTATTTTCAGTATGATCTTGAGTCTGGGCAAGGCTAAATGTTTACAGCTTTTGAGTCCCACCCTGATTAGTTCTCAAAAAGGGAGATTAAACAAGCATTATTATGTATCAAGAGGCTGTAGTCTTACCAAGATACACATATCACATATATTGTATTTAAAAAAATACACAAGCTGCGGTTGCCATTATTGATGAGTGAAGTTCTGAAGTTTTGGACCAGCTGTACATTGGCCAAACATTTTTAAAATTTGCAAACTTTCAAAATGTGGGCTTTTCAGACTAGAAGTTGTTTTATCGCTGTTACGTGATAGTTTACATTTTTGGGGTTTTATTTGAGATGTGCAAAGAAAGATCACACAAACACTTGTAGATATAAAATTTAATTAAATAATGACAGATACAGATAACAAATGTAATATTATTAGAAAATGTAACAAGAATACTTAGCTATAGATGCTTTAGGGCGTGGCACAGGTGACAAGTTTTGGCTGTAGTATATACAGGACTAGTTGGTAACATCTGACCAATTGTAAGCAACATTAACTTTTAAAAAGGAAGTAAACCCAGATTGGGTTTACTTCCTCA
The DNA here is from genome assembly GCA_018402905.1 of Glandirana rugosa. Taxonomy (NCBI): domain Eukaryota; kingdom Metazoa; phylum Chordata; class Amphibia; order Anura; family Ranidae; genus Glandirana; species Glandirana rugosa. The sequence goes on along the minus strand of BLSH010213318.1, from coordinate 38,635 downwards.
ATATACCCCTGTAATGTAGAAGCATAATGGGCTACTATGCATCGCATAGTAGCCCATTATGTGCCACTTACCTGCAAACGAAGCCTGTGATGTTCAGAGATGTCCCCTGTGCAGGCAGTGTCCATCTTCAGCCCCTCTTCCTTCGGGGGCCGCGAGTCCGGCGCTGTGATTGGCCAGAGTCGTGTGACGTCACTCCTGCACATGCGCACGGGAGCCGCCAGTCATGGCACGATCGCAGTGGAGGAACGGCACGGAGGCCATTTCTTCACTGCGCATGTGCTGACATGACATCGGCACAGCACATACACTGCATATCTCCTGAACTGTGAAGGTTTGGGAGATATGCAGGGCACCTACAGGTAAGCCTAATCATAGGCTTACCTGTAGGTTAAAGTAGTTGTCACTACAACCACTTTAAGTAGGTAGCATACATTCCTGAAGGGCTTCTCTTTCCTATAGTGTGAAGTCATCTAAGGTAACCAGGCTTAAAATTCATTCTTAGGTATTGTGAGCCAATATTAATAAGGAAATATAAAATTTCCCCATCAGAGAGTTCCAAACTTAACTTCAACCATGAATGCATTACAGAGTGGCAAATGATACAAAACTGACAGAATGGTTTGGAAAGCTCCTGGAAGCTCTGCTTGATGAGATGATAGAGCAAAAACAGTTTGAGCCACTTCCACTTCGAAGAGTGGGACATGGTGGTACTAGCAGTCAAGCTATGGGTACTCAGGCAAGAGCAGAAGCATACATAAAGCTGAATCACTTTCTCCCAAAAGCATTTTGGGAATCCGAACTGCCAAAAATAACACTGAAATTTAGCTTTGGCTTGGAAGGTCTGAAATAATAAAATTTGAGGTGAATTTCAAGATCAACTCATGATACCATCAGTCAAAACATTAGTCATTAGATCCAGCAAAATGTGCATGCTTTTGACTTTGTCTGGAAAGGCCAAGCTTAGCTTTGTCCTCTCCTACCTCCCAAACTTCTATATTGGTTCTTTAAGCCTTTTGACCAATAAGTAGTCGTGGGAATTGGTGGTGGCAAAAAACTGCCTTATTTTTTTAGGAAAAGACTTGGACAAAATGTAAGCTCTATTTGTTATTGTATGATTCGTCTGAATTGTCCAGAGGTGTGACAGGTTTTACTTTAGAGTCACGCATATTTTCTGACTTTTAAAATTATTGTACAGGAAACATTTTAACTATTGAATAGTTCACTAAAAACTTTTATTTGATCTTATTCTCTATTAACCTCATTAAAACATGTGGACCAGATTGACCTGTCTAAGTGAATTTAAAATAGGTGGCAACCTAATGTGACAGGAATCTGGCATGAAGTACTTCTACTTGGAACCTCAAGGCATTCAATGCATACAGTTTTGTATTTAAGTTACATTATGTCTATTGTATGTTGCAAAGTACTATGTGTAATGCACTTGTAACAACAAACACAGCTCCCCATCCCTTGAAGGTATCTTTAGATTGACATTGTGCTTGCACCACCATGCCAGTGGCAGTATACGTGGATATCTGTATCATTTGGACAACACAACAAAAGAAACTCTGGTCCCCCAGGTTAGGTTTGTGACATTACCTCATTCTGTAAAAATGAGGTCTGTACACCTTTTGAGAAATAGTTACAGCATTCTATAAGCATTCTATCTTGTGGTGTAATATGTGTTATACTGCTGTTTTTTTCACCCACCTACAAAATTCCTAACACAAGCACACACATTTTTTTTTTAAATATAAGTGTCACACAGTAATATTAGGTGTAAATTTATTTTGTTCCTCATTGTCTGTCAATAGGTTGAGGGCAGATTTTTAGAATACAGTGGGGGTCATTTACTATAGCGCTGCCGCAAAATAGCGGCAAAATTACTGTGATTCACGGTAAATAGCACTAAAACTGTATTCACAATAGCGCTGGTGGCAAATAACTCCTAAAATGGAATTCACTATTGCTCCCAGGTCACAGATAATGGCCAACTCCTTACTCCAGTCCAGACCTGGAGTACTGCAAATAGAAATAATGTTTAGAGCATGATCTGATCCCCTAAATTGTACTAAAATATGTGGTATATTGTTTAAAGATAATCTGCTTTTAAATTCACTACACCCCTTCATATCCCCTGTTTGAGACCAGTTAATCACAATCGCCTCTATTTTTCTCCAGCTCCATTTGGTCACCTTGAACACCTTTGTGTTCACTCCCCCCCACTGATGCCTGCCGGGGATTTGTAGGCCCTGTCCTGTGGTCTGGTGCCAGGCGTCCCATCTCAGCTCCCGGTTTAGGCGGTCCCCATCCGGGGTGGATTTGGCTCCCTGTGTCACGGCTGTCTTGGCATGGAGTGTGGCAGGCGCAGCACTATGAAGTGCCTTATGCGCTGTGGCATTAGAAGAATTTCACTTTTTGACCTTTTGGTCCAAACAAGACTGTCTGTTACTCTATAATTCTTCTAGCGCCGTTCTATGGAAGCAGCAGGTTTAAAGAGCACACCAAACTCTTAAAAATAACTTCTTTATTAACTTCAGCTTTTCTTCATGTATAACACTGACAATTTTGCAGCAGACAGTCCATATACAAGCACGTGTTGAATAAAATCTTACAAAATGGCGATTCAACTATTCAATGAAATGGTGGATATATTTCTCTTCAGCATCTGTACTTTCACTCTAAGATCTCTCTGATAGGTATATCAATAGTTTACTTGTTTGAACTTTAAATAGCTTGTACAGTCTGAATAGTTTGTTATCTGGACAGTTTGTACAATCTGCTTAGTTTACAATAGTTTGTTTGCTTGTGTAGTTTGAACGGTTTGATTCTGTTTGAACGGTTTGATTCTGTTTGAACGGTTTGGTGGAACTATAAAGAGAACACATATAGCTAGTTCAGTATACAGTTCTATCACATTAACAATAGGAGCACATATAAGTGTATTAAATACCTGTTTTGGCCTCTTGCTTCCATAAAACAGGACTCTAAACTGGATACTGTGTTCCTCTCCTCTCATCTCTGGTGCAATGAACTCTGAAACAGCTCTGCTGGAGAATTTTCCAGAGTGAATGGGTGTAAAACTAGCTGTAATTGGTCAAGACTCCTGCTTAATGTGAGATTGGCTGTAATTGGCCAAGACTCCTTATGGGTAACAAAGAATTAACTGTTTGCTTCCTGGTTTCAATTAACGTGGTCTCTACTCTCCTCTCCTTGTGTCATAGGTCAAATCTCAGGACAAAATACCTTCGTTCTCCGGTTTTGTCCATAAATTATGTGAATATACACGAGGATAACAATTACACTATCTTGACATATGACTTG
>BLSH010213265.1:605908-623106 GCA_018402905.1 Glandirana rugosa | reverse complement strand
GTCTGTACTATGTTCTCTACCAGTCTCTGACGTCTGTACTATGTTCTCTACCAGTCTCTGACGTCTGTGCAGTCTCTGACCATCTCTTGTATCATGTCTGCATTCTCTGACCATCTCTTATATCATATCTGCAGTCTCTGACCATCTCTTGTATCATGTCTGCAGTCTCTGACCATCTCATGTACCATATCTGCAGTCTCTGACCATCTCTTGTATCATGTCCTCAGTCTCTGACCATCTCTTGTATCATGTCTGCAGTCTCTGACCATCTCCTGTATCATGTCCTCAGTCTCTGACCATCTCTTGTATCATGTCTGCAGCCTCTGACCATCTCCTGTACCATGTCTGCAGTCTCTGACCATCTCTTATGTCATGTCTGAAGTCTCTGACCATCTCCTGTACCATGTCTGCAATCTCTGACCATCTCCTGTACCATGGCTGCAGTCTCTGACTATCTCCTGTACCACGTCTGCAATCTCTGACCATCTCCTGTACCATGGCTGCAGTCTCTGACCATCTCCTGTACCATGTCTGCAGTCTCTGACCATCTCTTATATCATGTCTGCAGCCTCTGACCATCTCCTGCACCATGGCTGCAGCCTCTGACCATCTCCTGTACCATGTCTGCAATCTCCGACCATCTCCTGTACTATGTCTGCAGTCTCTGACCATCTCTTGTATCATATCTGCAGTCTCTGACCATCTCTTGTATCATGTCCTCAGTCTCTGTCCATCTCTTGTATCATGTCTGCATTCTCTAACCATCTCTTGTATCATGTCTGCATTCTCTGACCATCTCTTGTATCATGTCTGCAGTCTCTGACCATCTCTTGTATCATGTGTGCAGTCTCTGACCATCTCTTGTATCATGTCTAAAGTCTCTGACCATCTTTTGTATCATGTCTGCAGTCTCTGACCATCTCCTGTATCATGTCATCAATCTCTGACCATCTATTGTATCATGTCCTCAGTCTCTGGCCATCTCTTGTATCATGTCTGCAGTCTCTGACCATCTCTTGTATCATGTCTGCAGTCTCTGACCATCTCTTGTATCATGTCTGCAGCCTCTGACCATCTCCTGTACCACCTCTGCAGTCTCTGACCATCTCTTATGTCATGTCTGAAGTCTCTGACCATCTCCTGTACCATATCTGCAATCTCTGACCATCTCCTGTACCATGGCTGCAGTCTCTGACCATCTCCTGTACCATGTCTGCAATCTCTGATCATCTCCTGTACCATGTCTGCAGACTCTAACCATCTCTTGTATCATGTCTGCAGCCTCTGACCATCTCCTGCACCATGTCTGCAGCCTCTTACAATCTCCTGTACCATGTATGCAATCTCTGACCATCTCATGTACCATGGCTGCAGTCTCTGACCATCTCCTGTACCATGTCTGCAATCTCTGACCATCTCCTCTACCATGTCTGCAGTCTCTGACCATCTCTTATATCATGTCTGCAGCCTCTGACCATCTCCTGCACCATGGCTGCAGCCTCTGACCATCTCCTGTACCATGTCTGCAATCTCCGACCATCTCCTGTACTATGTCTGCAGTCTCTGACCATCTCCTTTACCATGTCTGCAATCGCTGACCATCTCCTGTACCATGTCTGCAGTCTCTAACCATCTCTTGTATCATGTCTGCAACCTCTGACCATCTCCTGCACCATGTCTGCAGCCTCTTACAATCTCCTGTACCATGTATGCAATCTCTGACCATCTCATGTACCATGGCTGCAGTCTCTGACCATCTCCTTTACCATGTCTGCAATCGCTGACCATCTCCTGTACCATGTCTGCAGTCTCTGACCATCTCTTGTATCATGTCTGCAGCCTCTGACCATCTCCTATACCATGTCTGCAATCTTCGACCATCTCCTGTACCATGTCTGCAGTCTCTGACCATCTCCTGTGCCATGTCTGCCATTCCTGACCATCTCCTGTACCATGTCTGCAATCTCTGACCATCTCTTGTATCATGTCTGCAGCCTCTGACCATCTCCTGTACCATGTCTGCAGCCTCTGACCATATCCTGTACCATGTCTGCACTCTCTGACCATCTCCTGTACCATGTCTACAGTCTCTGACCATCTCCTGTACCATGGCTACAGTCTCTGACCATCTCCTGTACCATGTCTGCAATTTCTGACCATCTCCTGTACCATGTCTGCAATCTCTGACCATCCTGCAGTCTCTAACCATCTCCTGTACCATGTCTGCAATCTCTGACCATCTCCTGTACCATGGCTGCCGTCTCTGACCATCTCCTGTACCATTTCTGCAGCCTCTGACCATCTCCTGTACTATGTCTGCAGTTTCTGACTATCTCTTGTATCATGTCCTCAGTTTCTGACTATCTCTTGTATCATGTCTGCAATCTCTGACCATCTCCTGTATTATTTCTGCAGTCTCTGACCATTTCTTGTATCATGTCTGCAATCTCTGACCATCTCCTGTAGCATGTCTGCAGTCTCTGACCATCTCTTGTACCATGTCTGCAGTCTCTGACCATCCCCTGTACCATGTCTGCAGTCTCTGACCATCTCCTGTATCATGTCTGCAGTCTCTGACCATCTCCTGTACCATGTCTGCAGTCTCTGACCATCTCCTGTACCATGGCTGCCGTCTCTGACCATCTCCTGTACCATTTCTGCAGCCTCTGACCATCTCCTGTACTATGTCTGCAGTTTCTGACTATCTCTTGTATCATGTCCTCAGTTTCTGACTATCTCTTGTATCATGTCTGCAATCTCTGACCATCTCCTGTATTATTTCTGCAGTCTCTGACCATTTCTTGTATCATGTCTGCAATCTCTGACCATCTCCTGTAGCATGTCTGCAGTCTCTGACCATCTCTTGTACCATGTCTGCAGTCTCTGACCATCCCCTGTACCATGTCTGCAGTCTCTGACCATGTCCTGTACCATGTCTGCAATCTCTGACCATCTCCTGTACCATGGCTGCAGTCTCTAGCCATCTCCTGTACCATGTCTGCAATCTCTGACCATCTCCTGTACCATGGCTGCAGTCTCTGACCATCTCCTGTACCATTTCTGCAGCCTCTGACCACCTCCTGTACTATGACTGCAGGTTCTGACTATCTCTTGTATCATGTCTGCAATCTCTGACCATCTCCTGTATTATGTCTGCAGTCTCTGACAATTTCTTGTATCATGTCTGCAGTCTCTGACCATCTGTACTATGTCTGCAATCTCTGACCATCTCCTGTAGCATGTCTGCAGTCTCTGACCATCTCCTGTACCATGTCTGCAATCTCTGACCATCTCCTGTACCATGGCTGCAGTCTCTGACCATCTCCTGTACCATGTCTGCAATCTCTGACCATCTCCTGTACCATTTCTGCAGCCTCTGACCACCTCCTGTACTATGACTGCAGGTTCTGACTATCTCTTGTATCATGTCTGCAATCTCTGACCATCTCCTGTATTATGTCTGCAGTCTCTGACCATTTCTTGTATCATGTCTGCAGTCTCTGACCATCTGTACTATGTCTGCAATCTCTGACCATCTCCTGTAGCATGTCTGCAGTCTCTGACCATCTCTTGTACTATGTCTGCAGTCTCTGGGGTTGGGGGGGTGGTCTGGAGAAGAGTCAAGAGTGGGAGTGCCGCCAGGATGGGGGTCATGGAAGAAGTCAGACATGTGTAGTGTGGAGAGACTATAGGATAAATCCAGAGCCACCAAGCTGGAGCTGACTGACTGAGCCCCTGTTTCTGCACTACTTTTGGTGGCGATTTGAAAGATATCTGCGCATGAACCCGCACATATGTCTATAAAATCGCCCCCGATGTCGGGCTGAAATGCCGGTTTGAAACCCGCCCTCAGTGTGAATGTGGGCTTATTCTGGGGAGTAGGTGCGAAAATTGGAGCAGGTTTGAAGGGGCCCCGGTGCATTACTTTGCCCAGGGGCCCATAATCCTATTAAGATGGCCCTGGTTACTCTCCAACTCAGATAGTCATGGGAGACAAGCAAGAAAGACCCTCATAATGTATCTCTTTATATCCAAACATTTATTAACAACACCAAATACGCTTACATTAAAATCACTTTAAAATTGCCAGTTTCCATAATAGAAGCTTCCTACCGCCCGGCCTTCCAACGCTCCTCTCCTCCAGCTCCTGAGCGTCCCAGCCGTCGGGGCACTGATTCGCCTCAGGTTGCCGTGTGGCCACGCACTGACGCGTTTCGTCACTTCCGACTTGATCACAGGGCCCGGAGGAGAGGAGCGTTGGAAGGCCGGGCGGTAGGAAGCTTCTATTATGGAAACTGGCAATTTTAAAGTGATTTTAATGTAAGCGCATTTGGTGTTGTTAATAAATGTTTGGATATAAAGAGATACATTATGAGGGTCTTTCTTGCTTGTCGCCCATGACTATCTGAGTTGGAGAGTAACGAGCCCCTGTGGAGGTGGTCCTTAAGGAGTTGATTTGGGATGAGCCCCTTTTTGCTGAAAGACGAGCTGATCTATCTTTGAACTCTGGTGAGCCCCCAATGTGTGCACACACATGTGGTGATCAGTGGTGAAGGACCTTGTTTTGAAACATCGTAGCTGCTTAATCCAAAGAGGACTTTCTTCTGCACTTTATATATTTAATATTGCACTATTGACATTTTGCACCAGCACTTTTTTTGTATTTTGCACAAGACTTATTCACATGACTGTATTCATTTAAATTTAGCGCTGCTTATACTATCACGGATATAGTAGACTTTTTTGATTCTCCATTATTTATTTAGCAGCTGCTTGGCACTTTTTGTATTTATTGATTGATTTATTTGACACTTTTTAGCGCAGTGTTTTCTGTATTTATACAAACATAACATAACTTACAAAATTCCTGCTAAATCTAAAAGATACAACTGCATTATGTTAATCAAGTCCTGTGTGTAAATTAGGTCTTGGGACTGAGTCACATGGGTGATGAGGCCTGTACAGTGTGATTTTGTGTTTTGTTTTGCTTTATGTGGCTGGAGCTGTGTGCACCAGCCTATATTACACTATGGGGACACAGCAGCTGTACAAACACAGCCACATGCCCTCATTTCACAGGCATGTGAATGCAGGTGTATGGCCCCAAATAAGGAATGTGCAGTCGGGGGCCAACTCTCCCGCATGTGGCTGTGTTCAGGTATAATACAGGAGATGATCAGAGACTGCAGATATACTACAGGAGACGGTCAGAGACTGCAGACATGATACAGGTGATGATCAGAGACTGCAGATATACTACAGTAGACGGTCAGAGACTGCAGACATGATACAGGAGATGGTCAGAGACTGCAGGCATCATAGAGGAGATGGTCAGAGACTGCAGATATGATACAGGAGACGGTTAGAGACTGCAGACATACTACAAGAGATGATCAGAGACTGCAGATATACCACAGGAGATGGTCAGAGACTGCAGATATACTACAGGAGATGGTCAGAGACTGCAGACATGATACAGGAGATGGTCAGAGACTGCAGACATGATACAGGAGACGGTCAGAGACTGCAGGCATACTACAGGAGATGGTCAGAGACTGCAGACATACTACAGGAGAAGGTCAGAGACCGCAGGCATACTACAGGAGATGGTCAGAGACTGCAGACATACTACAGGAGAAGGTCAGAGACTGCAGACATACTACAGGAGATTTCCACAGCATTTGGGCTAGAGAATACAGGGGTATCTTTGTCCCAGGAGCCCCTCAAGCAGCTCTTTAAGAATCATAAAAAATTATTAATTAAACATCTAAACAGAAAGTGGGATGTGTCCTCTCTAAATTCACATATAGATCGTAAGGTTATCCCCAGAGGTTTGAGGGAACGGATTATACCAGCTGAACATTTACACACCCCACGATTTCTGGAAAAATGGAAAAAGAGCTGTCTTGAGCGGGGTCTGGAGACTGATAGTGAAGGAAGAACAAATACAACTTACTGAGATTCAAGTGGAAATAGAGGAAAGTGTAAATGGTCTTGAACCTTTTAAGCAGGATGTAAATTTTGAGAAATATAATGAATCATTGAAGAAAGAGATTGAAAGAGTTCAGAGGAATCTTTGCATTAATAAACAGGAAAAATTTAGACAGAATATCAGGGATTGGGACAGTGGAGAGATTTTTGACTTGACCACCAGGGGCCGCAGTCGCTCCAGAAGAAATAGAACTAGATCTAAAAGATCCCCTAAAAGTGGCATATCTTCAACTGATAGTGAATCAGAGCAAGTTGAAAAATCAGTTACTTTTTTAGACAAGGCCAATCCAGTCTCCAGGGACCCGGGCCAATCCAAAATCAGTACTTCCCACAACGTAAAAAACAAAAAAGAATTAGAAGGGGAAAGAGGACCCGAATCCGAAAAAACACACAGACAAACACGTTTGCGGAATCGCAAAAAATAGTGGAGGTTCCTATCCCGACCCCTGAGAATACCTCAAATATGATTAATGATTTGAAGGTAATTAATTTGTCTAATTTTCCCCTGAATGAGTTTCACATTAGTTTGTTGCAAAAAGGTTTGTCGTTCTCTCCCTCAGCAAGTATGAATGAATTTGAGGTCTTCAAAGACCTTAATTTATTTTTAAGAAAGGTTGTACTTAGCTATTTGCATAAATGTAAACGACACCCTTCCCAAATTTCTTCTTCTACTGATATTGATGAGCAGGAGAGAGAAGCCTTAGAAGCGTTAATATGCCTGTTGGAAGAAAACCAATCAAGTGATAGTGAGGGACCAGCACCCTCTGAGCAGTCTTCTAGGCCATCTGATATCAGAATTAGGTCCACAAAAATGCCCCCCCTCAACAAACACAAATGGACCAGTGTGTTTTTGCAAATGGTGAGAGATGATCTGCAGAAAATAAATTGGGGGTGGAAAGGGATCGACAACTTGATTAAGGAAGAACGCCAGGCCCTTCATGAATTTGAAAGGGCCCCAGACTTGGTTATCTGTGGGAGTGATAAGGTGGTAATATAGTATTAATTCCATCTGACCTTTATGAAAGAGAGGTAAAACGACAACTGGAGGATCCCCATACATACCGAAAACTGTCCACGAATCCCTTTCCGATGGTTGTAGACAAGTTGAACCACTTCCTGGAATCGGCACACGAGGATAATCTGATTACCATGAGAGAGTTCAAATTCCTTAAAGTAGGGTCGCTCAATACCCCCACTTTTTACATAATCCCTAAAATCCATAAAAACTTAACCAACCCACCAGGTAGACCCATAGTGTCCGCCGTCAAGGGACCACTAGAAAAAACTGGTAAATTTGTAGATGGGTTGATTAGGAAATTAGTGGCTGATTTACCTTCCTTTGTACAGGATACGAGAGATGTTTTAATTAAAGTACAAGACATTCAGGTGGCACCCAACACTTTGCTTGTTGGAATTGATGTTGAATCTCTTTACACCTCAATTCCCCACTACTGGGGTCTCCGGGCAGTCACGCAGTTTCTTGGTAGGAAATTTCCCCAACTGGGGGCACATAATGAATTTGTGATAGAACTGCTTGATTTTTTGTTGAATCACAGTTTCTATCAATTTCTTGGCATTTACTATCACCAAATCAGAGGAACCGCGATGGGTGCCTCGTGGGCACCAGCCTATGCCTGTTTACATCTGGGTCTATGGGAGCAAGAAGTGGTATACAATTCCTTGATGTATCGGGCCCATTGTTGTCTGTGGGTACGATACATCGATGATGTATTCATGCTCTGGGGAGGGACTCCAGCTCAATTGGTTCAATTTATTGACAAACTTAACAACAATGACCGAAACATCAGGCTAACCTTTTCCTTTGATAGCTTGACACTCCCATTCGTAGATATTAGGTTTAATATCCATGATGGGAATCTGGAAACTCAAACTTACAGGAAGGATACAGCGGCCAACACCTTACTTCAAGCACACAGTCATCACCCCCCTGCCTTACTGAAAGGAATACCAGTTGGACAATTTATGCGAATTCGCAGAAATTGTTCCTCCTTAACACAATATCAAAAGGAGGCTAAGGAGATGTATGGGCGCTTTCATGAAAGGGGATATTCCCACAAGAATTCACGAAGGGCCAAAAACAAAGCTAGTAAGTGTGAAAGGCCTGCTCTGCTGGCCAAAGCGGAGGCCCGATTGGTAGAGACCACCCCTTCATCTCCCCCGGTTAGGATGATAACCAAGTATGGGGCCCAATGGGAGCAGGTGCGGGAAATGATGACCAAACATTGGCATCTACTAACCAGGATTCCCGTTTTAAAGGAGATTGTAGGACCCCGCCCCCTATTGGTAGAAAAAAGGGCCAGGAATTTGAGGGACACTCTTGTTCACTCTGAGTATCGAAGATCAGGGAGTAGAAATTGGCTTTCCTCTAAGCCAAAGCCTGCGGGCATGTTTAGGTGTGGCAGATGCAATATATGCCCCTTAGTGGAAAAAAACATAATTTTTTCGGGAGCCCATAACTCTAGGAGGTTTAAGATTAAACAATTTATAAATTGCTCGACTCCCAGAGTTATTTATATAATCACCTGTCCGTGTAATAAAGCTTATATAGGAAAAACAAAAAGGCAACTAAAAATACGCATAGGGGAACATGTAAGCAGTATAAAGAACTACAAGGAAGGTGATGAAAAAACCCCTTGCCATACATTTTCATCAACATCACCATGGTAATTCATCTTTAATGAAGGTAAAAGGGATTTATGCCCTTCAACTTCCCGCCAGGAGAGGAGATTTTGACACCATACTCCTCCAGAAGGAAAAGATGTGGATCTATCTTCTGGACTCTATGGTGCCGAATGGCCTTAATACTGAATGCAGTCTTTCTGTATTCTTGCAACCATAAAGAAATAACTATCTGGTACAGCTAGCGCAGGGATTGGAGCAACTCTGAATGTGTCCCTCTTTCAACTGGGGGGAGGATGAAGAGAGTTGCTTAATCCTTGTGTCTGTTTTATCTCTATTTTTGGTAATTTAGTTCTCCTTTTCTGACCACTTATTAATTATTTCTCTCTTCCTGCATTTGTGTATATTTTTTAATTTTTAATTTCCAGTTTCTTCCTCTTTTTCTTTTTCTTTACCTTCCCCTGATGGGGTTAATAAGTTAATCCCTTTTGCTGTGGAAAGGATCTCCATTGAACAGGTCAAGCTAACAAACCCCCCTCGCCTTTTTTTGGATTAATATTTGTGTAGCTTATGATTTGTATCATCTGGTTTGAATGATACAGACTGAGCGATGTGAATCAGTAGTAAAAACATCTATTGGTGATATGAGATGTGTGTGGAGGGAATAATGGTGAACGTTTGGAACGTTTGCTCCAGTCCCTCCCCTAGCTCCGAGGAAGGCTGCTATTGGTCAGATGAAACGCATCAGCATTAGGTTACCTGACGGTTCCTGTGACCCGCCCCCGCCATGCGAATTCTCCATCCTCGCTCCGTAACTGCTCTCTGAATGAGCCGGAGCTGTAGTGATACTTCCATGCCGCTGTGGAGGTAGGAGGTTCCTGAAGGGAGATCAGTAAAGGGAATACCTGGTCTCGTGAGGCATCCTGCTCCGCCATTGGTGTCGTCTGCAAGGTGTATGGTGAGACCGACCTCTGTTAGTGCCACTGTTGCCATCTGTATGACAGGTTCTTACAGCCCTAAGCAGCCGATATGGTCGCAGCTTTGACTTTGATGATCCATTCCGGGCCTATCCTGTACTCATGGTAACTACCAGACTGCACTGGTGTTGCTCTCACCTGGACTTTCACTTGTATACCTCAATTGCTATGAATGCCTGATAGACTTTACTTTGGTATTGGGGAAGTACCTTGCATTGGACTCAGCAATTATCAACTGCCTTGATTGAGACGGTAGCCCACATTTGCAACGCACTCATACTCCCCAGGTTCCTCCTTTGCTTCCCTAGTCTTTTCAGCACTGTGCATTGGCAGCATTACACCCTACTACACACCCTTGCTCTCAGATTATATATTGCCTAATACCTCCCCTATATCCTTCACTCCATGAGAATTGTCTCTCAGGTTTATCTGACTGGATTGGTCACGGTAGTTAACCTGGCTGTGTGTGGTTGGCTGAAGCGAATGGTGTATGGGTGCTAGACGCGTCTAGGTTGTTATTTGACAACGTTGTCAATTTTATCCTTATTGCTCCAGTGGTTGTACATCCTTTTTCTACCTTATCTACAATAAAAGTTATGTTTTATGAACTTTTTGGCTCTTCAGATAAGTGCCTTGGTGATCTTTAATCACTTCTTCTTTTTGCTCAGTGTCAATGCACTTAGGAACCACGCCTGTACTTAGGCGTCTAGTCATAGGTTGGGAATATGGCTTGTAATTAAGCCGCTCCGATACCTATCGTAATTGGTCTGAACGGGTGAATTTTGTATACCCCTCTTTTTTTGATACTACAGGAGATGGTCAGAGACTGCAGGCATACTACAGGAGATGGTCAGAGACTGCAAACATACTACAAGAGATGGTCAGAGACTGCAGGCATACTACAGGAGATGGTCAGAGACTGCAAACATACTACAAGAGATGGTCAGAGACTGCAGGCATACTACAGGAGATGGTCAGAGACTGCAGACATACTACAGGAGATGGTCAGAGACTGCAGACATGATACAGGAGACGGTCAGAGACTGCAGGCATACTACAGGAGATGGTCAGAGACTGCAGACATGATACAGGAGACGGTCAGAGTCTGCAGGCATACTACAGGAGATGGTCAGAGACTGCAGACATGATACAGGAGACAGTCAGAGACTGCAGGCATACTACAGGAGATGGTCAGAGACTGCAGACATGATACAGGAGACGGTCAGAGACTGCAGGCATACTACAGGAGATGGTCAGAGACTGCAGACATGATACAGGAGATGGTCAGAGACTGCAGGCATACTACAGGAGATGGTTAGAGACTGCACACATGATACAGGAGATTGGTTATAGACTGCAGGCATAGTACAAGCAGTCCTAGCAGTGACCAAAAACATTGATCACTGCGCTTTGTATAAACAGGGTTTACAAAATATAACAAAGTGCCAAAAAAAAATTTTTTACTAACAGTCAATTGCTCAAGCACAGGAGGACAATAAATGGTAAATGGTTAATAGGTCTGTGGAGCTCATATGACCAGTCTATAATTCCTCCAAAGATAACACAAGGACTCAAATAGCTCAGCTGAAGTTAATTACTGACAACTTGTCACATGCTCATATCCTAATACTGGCTGCAGCATCTTCTAGAAGTTTAGTCATTATCATTATCACTGTGTTCCCCCTCCTGTGTGCAGTGTAAATAAAAACAAAGGTAAGAAGTGTGAGAAGAGCAAGGGGAAGGCATCCCTCGATCAGTGTGTTCAGTGCCTAATCTGCACATAGGACAGGAGAACACACTGATGATGATGACTTCTGCAGCCGGCATTATGTGTGACATGTTGCTGACGATGATCAGCTGTTTCTATAGTGCTAGTTATGTAGAGCCCACTGTGGGCACTGAGTAATCTGTTGGATGTGATCATACCTTCTTCATACGAGGGTATGTCGGATCCTCTCCTTCCCACCCTGCTTTAGCCACTAGCTTCTTCTGCTCAAATGTGGTGGGCTGGATAAGGGGAGGGTTACAGAGGAAAGCTGATTGGCTAAAGAGGCGGTGGGTGGCGGAGCAACTAATCAGCAGCTACTCCTTCCCACCCAGATGAGCAGCGCTATTGGTTTGTTACACTGGTGTGTGCCTCCCCCTCTACCATCTGAAAGCTGGTTGGAAGGAGAGGGGGAGAGCCGCGCAGGGCACAGCTCTGCAATTGCCCCGCTGTTCTCCCTTACTGTCCGGGCCCCCCACAGGAGGATCGGTGGTCCCCCCCATCAGCGGCCCTGGCTGCACTCCTTGCAGCTCTCCTGATTGATAGATACGACTGTTGCAGTAGCTGATGCGGCTTCCATCCAGACAGAGATGAGATTTGGAAAGCTCTGCTGTTCGCTCACTATATTGCTGGAGAGCGAACACTAGCTGTGTCACCTGCAGATGATTTCAGTCGGCTGGAACGCTTTGCATAGGCCCGCAGGCCTAAATCTGCTGGCAGCAGCACGCAGGGTTCCTCTCTGATCGATCATGCTACCCCAAGAAATCATTGTTAGCTCCTCCTTCCCCTTAAATAAGCCTCCTACAATGCATTGCACCTCCCAGAAGTTTCCAGCACAGCACAGCCTCATAGGAAATGGAAGCCTTCACATTAAGAGTCTGCTGACTGTTTCCTCGTTCCACACTACAACTCCCAAAAAGCATTATCCTGGCTGCAATTATAGTCTTTTCCAAAAGCAAGCACTAGAGGGAGTTCCCATGTAAAGCAATGAATACCATTGTCTGTATGTCAGAGGAATATTTCGGAACTCCTGGTTACATACTCTATGACCGTGACCTTTGACCTGATATCAATCAGGCATGGGACTTCTTGCCCTTTGACTAAGGCAGATACCTGGGCTTGGTTCGACTATGTCCTCTGACTTGTTGGGACTTTGGGTTGTTGGTCCCAGGGGCCAGCTCCCTGTTCTGGGAGTTAGTAGTTTAAAGACGGCCTGGAGAAATTCCTGAACCGAGATTGATCACAGTTCTTGGATACGTGTCCGTAGCAGCCGCACCGCCAGGTTCTCTCCCCCTATGGGGTTGGGGTGAGTTCTTCTTAGAAGAGCATACCTCCTGTTTCAAGGTGGCCACATCCTGAGCTAGGTTTATCATGGTTTGCATGGCAGACAGATGTGAAGGGCCTCCTCTTTAAAGGGTCGAATTTCTTCGTCACTGCTACTGTCGCATCTTTTTCCTCCTGTTCCTACACAACTGCATCCGCCACCACATTATGGAAAGGGGTGGCAGGCTGCACCTTAATTTTCTCTTGCAAGGCCCCATGGACTGGGCTAGCCTTCAGGCCCGCTATGAATTGGTCCCTTAATATGTGATCTGCGTCAGTGATGTCAACGCAGCCACGCACAAACCTCTTTTCCAGACGCCTCCACAGGTTCTGTATGGCTACCGCATAATGGGTGAGATTCTCGTCTCCCTGCTGCTTCCTTTAGGAAGAGAAGAGTTTAGAAGGGAAGGTTCCCTGCCAGGAAGGACTGGTCATAAACTCTCATCAGGGGGAGTTCAGGGATAACCCAGCGGCATACATTGAGTTGTACAAAAAATTCAAAATTTATTAGTAACTATAGTAAATTACAAAGGGCAAGACATAATGACAACAATATCTAAAATTACACCCCAGGGTGACATTCATGCTGGACCCTTAACATAAAGGATATGTTGCTATTCCCTGATTAGTGCATAGGTCCCAGGTAATCTTCTATTGGGCTGTCATTCAGTAAAGTGTGACCAGCCACATGAGGAACTTCTGGGTATCTGCGTTTGTCAGGGAAATTACAGTGGAAATCTATAGCAGTCTAACTAACTTTGAACTGTTGTCCTTTGATTGTTATAGGTGTGCAAACATAAGATAGGGATGAGTGTGCCAAAAGTCCCGGCTGTATAATGTACTACAGCGCCTAATTGAAATATATCAACGGTGTTGGAAACTCATTGGAGTAAACTGGATCCCAATCCTTCTAGGTTGCATATATGTGTGGGACGAAAAGAATCAAAGAAGTTCAACATATACAGGTACAGTTAATCAAGGACGGATCTCAGATCCACTGAAGAAACTCACAGATTGAAGAGCCGACCGTCTGTCATGCTGATAATGCTGATGTAGGGAAGATCCAAGTCATCGAGTGAAGGAAATCGCAGCTGGGACTTCAGGCAGCAGCTCCATGAGACATCAGTTTCAGGCACGAGCAGTGAGTGACAGGAGAGCGAGATGGAGCCCGGGTGGGGAAGAGGGGGGCCTCCATCAGTTGGAATCGTTTCAGACGTTCCTAGCTCTTCCACTCTTAAGATACTGTGCGGGTCTCTGGGGTGCCGAGTGCCCAGGCTTCTCTGAGTGGATGGACGGTGATCTATGGATGATGGCAAAGACTGGAGCGGCCGAATGGAGTCATGAACATGGAAAATGAATATGGCATTATGGTGTACATTCATTACTTAGCATATCCTAAGTAATGAATGTACACCATAACGCCATATTCATTTTCATTTTACCTGTACAGGGTTAACAACATTTAGGGCGGTACTTAGCTGACAGGTACAAGCGATTGGTAAATTAACCTATAAAAGATTAGACATCACCTGCAGCACCTTACCCTGATGAAATCCGCATCAACGCGGATGAAACGCGTCGGTTTTTTGTCCCCCTGTCTGTCCCCCTGCACCCTGTGAGGTCCTGCCATGTAGAGACCCTTTCAGTAACTCGGATCCCACATCCTTTGTTCATGACTCCATTCGGCCGCTCCAGTCTTTCGGCCGCGTCATGAACAGCTGATCAGCTGACCAGCTGACAGCCCTGCACGAGCCGCCGGGCTGTGTGAACATAATTTTGCCATCATCCATAGATTATTATTATTATTATACAGGATTTATATAGCGCCAACAGTTTGCGCAGCGCTTTACAATAAAGAAGGGACACAGCACAATTACAATACAGTTCAATACAGAAGGAATAGGAGGGCCTTGCTCGTAGAGCTTACAATCTAAAGGGAGGGGGAGGTGGTACAAAAGGTAATGGCTGCAGGGTATGATCTGATAGAGGTGGCTCAAGCACGGGTCTTAGGTGGAGGTGGGGAGGCTTCCCTGAATAAGTGAGTTTTCAAGGATTGCCTAAAGGCGGACAGGGTGGGGGCTGACCGGACTTTCTGGGGCAGGGAGTTCCAGAGGATGGGAGAGGCTCTGGAGAAGTCCTGTAAGCTAGCATGGGAGGAGATAACAAGGGAGCTAGAGAGAAGGAGGTCTTGGGAGGAGCGTAGAGGACGATTGGGGTGATATCTGCAGATGAGATTGGCAATGTAGCTGGGGGCAGTGTGGTGGATGGCCCTGTATGTTGTGGTTAGTATTTTGAATTTTATACAGTGGGGTAGGGGAAGCCAGTGAAGGGATTGGTAGAGCGGGGCAGCAGACGTGGATCGGTTAGTAAGGTGTACAAGTCTGGCAGCAGCATTCATGATAGACTGAAGGGGGGATAGCCTGTGTAACGGTAGGCCGGTGAGGAGGGAGTTGCAGTAATCAAGGTGGGAAATAACCAAGGAGTGAATAAGTTGTTTTGTGGTTTCGTTAGTCAGGAAGGGGCGAATTTTTGAGATGTTGCGGAGGTTGAGGTGGCAAGATTTAGCCAGTGATTGGATATGGGGGCTGAAAGAAAGGTCAGGGTCTAGGATTACTCCCAGCACCCTGGTATGAGTGGAAGGACCAATGGTTGTGCCATTGATCTTAATGGTAAAGTCATGAGGAGGGGACCGAGGAGGAGGAAATATTACAAGCTCAGTTTTAGAAAGATTGAGTTTGAGGAAGTGGCGTGACATCCATACCGATATGTCATTCAGTAAGTTCGTGATGCATGAGGAGATTGAGGTGCAGAGTTGAGGAGTCGAGAGATAGATCTGGGTGTCATCAGCATAGAGGTGGTAGTTGAAGCCATGGGAAGTTATCAACTGGCCCAGGGAAGAGGTATAGAGGGAGAATAGGAGGGGCCCAAGGACAGAGCCTTGGGGCACCCCAACAGAGAGAGACAGAAGAGCGGAGGAGATGTTGTTGTATGTGACACTGAAGGTGCGCTGAGATAAGTAGGAGGAGAACCATGAAAGGGCAGAGTCACGTAGGCCAAGAGATTGGAGTTTATTGAGGAGGAGTGGGTGGTCAACTGTGTCAAAGGCAGCAAAGAGGTCTAAGAGTATGAGTATGGAGTACTGGCCATTGGTTTTAGCAGTATGTAGGTCATTGGTAAGTTTGAGTAGGGCAGTTTCAGTTGAGTGTTGTGGGTGGAAGCCGGATTGTAGGGGATCAAGAAGGCTGTTGTCAGTGAGGTAGCAACTCAAACGGTTGTAGACGAGGCGTTCAAGGAGCTTGGAAGCAAACGGGAGTAGGGAAATGGGTCTTAAGTTATTCATACAGGTGGGGTCCAGTGAGGGTTTTTTAAGTATGGGGGTAACCAGCGCATGTTTGAGTGGAGAGGGAAAGGTGCCGAAAGAGAGGGAGAGGTTGAAGATGTGGGTTAGAGAGTTTAGGACAGAGCAGGAGGGTGGTCGTAGAAGTTGCGAGGGGACAGGATCCAGGGGGCAGGTGGTGGGGTGGGCTGTGGAAAGGAGTTGGAGAACTTCCTCAGAGCTAACAGGTTTGAAGGAGGAAAGTGTTTAGTGGGTTATTGGACTTAGTGTGTTGGTTGGTGGGGGAAGCTGGACACAGGCTATCTCGTCAAGAATTGGGTCAATTTTGTTTTTGAAGTGTTTGGCAATCTCCTGGGAAGTGAGCAAGTTGGTGGGTGGAGGCAGTGGGGGGCGGAGTAAGGAATTAAGGGTAGAGAAGAGTTGGCGAGGCTTGGATGAGAGGGATTTGATGAGAGTGGTGTAGTAGATTTGTTTAGCGGTATGGAGGCAGGAGTTGTATTTGAGGAGGGCAGATTTGTAGAGGGTGAAGTCTTCTAGGGTTTTCGTTTTAGGCCACACTCGCTCAAGAGCGCGGCTACGTTTCTTGAGACTTCTGGTGTCTTCTGTTTGCCAGGGTTGTAGCAGATGAGGCCTGGTTCTGCATGTGGAGACAGGGGCAAGTGTGTCCAGGGAGGATGACAATATGTGGTTGTAAACAGATGTCTGGGCAGGAGAGGGGACTGATTTCATCATAAAGGCAGGCAGTAGTAGAATGAAAAAGGGGAGGGTTGAGTTGGCAAAGGTTCCTGCGGGTAACTATTTGCGGGTTGGCGTCATGGGAGGTAGGAGACATAGATCACCGTCCATCCACTCGGAGAAGCCTGGGCACTCGGCACCCCAGAGACCCGCACAGTATCTTAAGAGTGGAAGAGCTAGGAACGCCTGAAACGATTCCAACTGATGGAGGCCCCCCTCTTCCCCACCCGGGTCAATGGGCGTCCTTGGAAACGGTTGAGTTGGGAGGGGAAAAAGTAAGATGATGACGGACGGAAATACTACTTTAGTCAGGGGAGAGGACGGGTCTGTAGACAAATGTTGGTGTATAACAGTAGGAGGGACCTGTGTGAACGGGGACAGAGGTGTACGTCTTGGTCCGGAGTAGACGATGTTGGGACCGTTTGTCTTC
>BLSH010213265.1:594590-605654 GCA_018402905.1 Glandirana rugosa | reverse complement strand
AAGGGAACCGTCTCACCCTTCTCTCTGTCCTCGCACCACACACGGACATAGTCCAAATCCGAGCCGACCACCGCCTCGACCGACAATTGTAGGATATCCTACTACGGGCGGTTCGCCACTACAGAGACGGTCTTGAGTTCGCTCGATGGAATCTTGTTTAACATAGTGTGGACTTCCCGGACAAACTCCTCTTCTATGGCGAAGGTCTCGACTCCATTTCCAAGAAGGATTTCCTTCTAGTTTTTACAGTTTCCCAACCCCATTTCGCCTCCCTACCTGTACCTGGAGATTTGGACCCTCAACCCGTCTACAGGTTTAGAGGTCCATGTCCATCCCTCCGCTTTACCCCAACCCTTTGACATTTTTGATCTTCCTTTAGGAAGAACCTTTACCTCAGCTCTGGAAGCGGTATCTTCTCCTCAAACAGGCCCTTCAGGTGTGATACAATTTGTTCTAAGGTAGCTCGCTTGAGTTCTGGCAGAGACATCACCGCTTGGCGGGCATCATCCTATAGGATGTTAACAGCCAGCTCCGCCACCAGCCGAGCCTAAACCTGATACAGGCACACACCACGCTCCTGTCTCTCTTCCCACTCTGCCAAGGGAATGATAGAGCCATGGAACTTCAGTATTAGGACTAAGGCTGATCCAAGTGGAGCCATACTGGAGCCCAATCCTCCTTCCGCACCAGCTACAAAGAACATATCCTGCCAAATGCTGCCAAGTGTAGGTGGGGTGCAGCGTGGTTTGGCAGCAATAACTTACACAGTCCCAGTGCAATTAAATAACTTGTGTTGAAAAAATGTGAAGACAATTCGCAAACAGCGGGTGGGAATTCAGCCCAGCCAGGAACACTCACAGTTCCAACAGCGTGCAGAAAGCAGGTTTCAGCCAAACTGACAGCGTCTGTAGAGAGGGGCAGAATGCAGCCTGGCTGTCTTGAGCCCAAGCAGGCAGATGTCCAGAGAGGTTGTGAACCCTACCCTTTCACTCCTCAACAGGAACCTTTCCCTGCAGCTAGTTCTGTCCCTGCCAGGCAGGTTGCCTGCCCCTACTCTACCAACTCACAAATACGCACCAAATCTAGGAGCCAGGGCCTTAAAAAGGCTTTGCCTGACCCAAGATGGCCCCCAAAGACACATGGGGTGGCAGCATACAGTGTGATCGCTTCCCCAGTGACCCGGGAAACCATAAAGCAGTGGTTCTCAACCGGTGGGTCACAACACCCTGGGGGGTCGATTGCCAATTTTCAGGGGGTTGCAAATGCTGTTGCAATCTGGACAGACCCGACTCCGTATATCATTTCTCATAGTTTGTAGACACGATAACTTCTGCACAAACCAAACAATAAACGCTTTTTGCAATTTTATTTACCAACAATATGTAGAAGGATACATTTTGGCCTAAACTGATGAATACATTTGTTTTTTTGTATTTTTTTTTTACCTATATTATACCAAAAAGTAAAAAATATTGGGTTTTTTTCAAAATTGTCGCTCTTTTTTTGTTTATAGTGCAAAAAATAAAAACCGCAGAGATGATCAAATACCACCAAAAGAAAGCTCTATTTGTTGGAAAAAAAATTACTTCAACTTAGTTTGGGTACAGCATCGCACGACCGCGCAATTGTCAGTTAAAGCGACGCAGTGGCGTATCGCAAAAAGTGCTCTGGTCAGGAAGGGGGTAAATCCTTCCAGGACTGAAGTGGTTAACCCCCTTCCTGCTGCATATTACAAATACCATTGCTAATTAACCACTCCAGATCCGCGCTATTGCCATAGTACGGCTCCAGCGCGGATCTGGAATGCCGGGACGACGTCCATGGACATCGTCCCCTGTGCACGCTCCTCGCGCGCCCCCTAGTGGCAGCAGCGGCGCACGCCGCACGCTGTGCGAGCGTGCCCGTGGCTCAGGCGGACTCGATGTCCGCCCGAGACCCGCCAATCTCTTTTAGGAGCCTCAGAACGGGGAACCGCCGATGTAAACACGGCGGTTCCCCGTTCTGTGAAAGGGGACATGACAGATCTACTGATCCCTGTCACTGGGATCAGTTAGATCTGTTATGTCCCGGCCAGCCCCGCCCCCCCCACAGTTAGGACACACCTAGGGAACATATTTAACCCCTTCACTGCCCCCTGCTGGTTAACCCCTTCACTGCCAATGACATTTACACAGTAATCAGTGGATATTTAAATTTCTGATCGCTGTATAAATGTTATTGGTCCCAAAAATGTGTAAAAAATGTCCGACATTTCTGCGGCAATATCGCAGTCCCGATAAAAATCGCAGATCGCCGCCATTACTAGTAAAAAAAAATAATAAAAACGCCATAAATCAATTCCCAGTTTGTAGATGCGATAACTTTTGCGCAAACCAATCAATATACGCCGATTGCGATTTTTTTTTTACCAAAAATATGTAGAAGAATATATATCAGCCAAAACTGAGGAATATTTTTTTTTTATGGATTTGTACTTTAGCAAAAAGTAAAAAAAATGTTTCTTTTTTGCAAAATTGTCGCTCATTTTTTGTTTATAGCGGCGATCAGAAATGACGCAGAGGGGATCAAATACCACCAAAAGAAAGCTCTATTTGTGGGAAAAAAAGGACGCAAATTTTATTTGGGTAAAACGTCGCACGACCGCGCAATTGTCATTCAAAATGCGACAGCGCTGAAAGCCAAAAATTGGTCTGGGCAGGAGGGGGGGTTTAAGTGCCCAGTAAGGAAGGGGTTAACCACTTGCCAACTCTCCGCAGGTAGCAATACAGACACCGAGATGTACCCATATGTTACTGCTTGTTCCTGCTCTGTGATGAATGAAGCCTAAGGCGACAAGGATTTTGTCACCTACGGTTACAAAACTGTCCTTCCCTTACAGCCAGGGATGCAGCTGATCAAACACAATCTGTATTTGATCAGCTGCTTTATAGGGAAGCGAAGACATCAGAAGTCTCCATATAAAGAGTACCTGTCAACTGCCCAAAGCTATCACAAGGGGGCTTGTTTTTTCATAGAATACAGTAGCTTCTTACTGTATTTTTCGGCCTCCTTGTAATGCCCTCTGTGAGCCCTCAGCCTCTCCTTTTCCTCTTACTTACGTTTGTTTGTATGCTCTTCTCTATGCACACTACAGATCCCATAGTCCATAGTTCATCTCGGGTGCAAGGAAGAGAAGGTGGCTACATTCCTACATACAGTGGGACCAAGGCAGGTGGCTATGTTCCTACATACAGTGGGACCAAGGCAGGTGGCTATGTTCCTACATACAGTGGGACCAAGGCAGGTGGCTATGTTCCTACATACAGTGGGACCAAGGCAGGGTGGTTACATTCCTACATACAGTGGGACCAAGGCAGGTGGCTATGTTCCTACATACAGTGGGACCAATGCAGGGGGCTACATTTCTACATACAGTGGGACCAAGGCAGGGTGACTATGTTGTAACTCAAGACTATATCTTTAAACGATGCCCCCAAAGTCTCTGCTCAGCGCTATATATAACGATAACCAACTATAGCTTTAATAAGCAGCTGCTGGTAAAATACTCTTAAAAGAGATATCTATAATTCCCAATAAAAAACAGAACAGTCTGTGCAGCAGCGCTAATAAATATTCTCAACAGTATAGTCTTCATGCAGTGTAGACCTAGATAAAGATATCTTGCCACCACCAAAAAGACACCATGTGAGTAGATCCGGGTCCCCTTTGGGGATACACTCACCAGAACCCAGTGAGTTAATCGCATGGGTATTCAAATCATCTGTAATACTGGATACTCCAAGCCATTCAATCAAACAACTCACTCCTTCAAACACCTCCGATGTTCAAATCAGCTCCACAGGAAGTATCCCTCAGGTGTTGCATATGTGTATAAAGAAGAAGCGGGAATCCGACATAGCGTAAAACTGTATAACAATTTATTGAATCCCAGCAAACCCCTTTAAAATGTCACTCACAATTTAGAAGATCACACAGCGCTGTACAATCAGATGCTAGTACCCACATCCGGATTGCGTGTCCCAGATACGTCCGGTGCCTGCCCGATACGTCCTGAGCTCCCGCGGTCCGGTACGTCAGCAGCCAGCTCTCTCCAGTGCGTCACTCAGCCACGCCCTGACGCGTTTCGTCATATCCGACTTCGACAGAGGGCGTCTGTCGTACCGGACCGCGGGAGCTCAGGACGTATCGGGCAGGCACCGGACGTATCTGGGACACGCAATCCGGATGTGGGTACTAGCATCTGATTGTACAGCGCTGTGTGATCTTCTAAATTGTGAGTGACATTTTAAAGGGGTTTGCTGGGATTCAATAAATTGTTATACAGTTTTACGCTATGTCGGATTCCCGCTTCTTCTTTATACACATATGCAACACCTGAGGGATACTTCCTGTGGAGCTGATTTGAACATCGGAGGTGTTTGAAGGAGTGAGTTGTTTGATTGAATGGCTTGGAGTATCCAGTATTACAGATGATTTGAATACCCATGCGATTAACTCACTGGGTTCTGGTGAGTGTATCCCCAAAGGGGACCCGGATCTACTCACATGGTGTCTTTTTGAGGGTGACTATGTTACTACATGCAGTGGGACCAAGGCAGGTGGCTATGTTCCTACATACAGTGGGACCAAGGCAGGTGGCTATGTTCCTACATACAGTGGGACCAAGGCAGGTGGCTATGTTCCTACATACAGTGGGACCAAGGCAGGGGGCTATGTTCCTACATACAGTGGGACCAATGCAGGGGGCTACATTTCTACATACAGTGGGACCAAGGCAGGGGGGCTACATTCCTACATACAGTGGGACCAATGCAGGGGGCTACATTTCTACATACAGTGGGACCAAAGCAGGGTGGCTATGTTACTACATGGAGTAGGACCAAGCAGGGTGACTATGTTGCTACATACAGTGGGACCAAGGCAGGGTGACTATGTTACTACATGGAGTAGGACCAAGGCAGGGTGACTATGTTACTACATACAGTGGGACCAAGGCAGAGTGGCTATGTTACTACACACAATGGGACCAAGGCAGGGGGCTACATTACTACATACAGTGGGACCAAGGCAGGGTGACTTTGTTACTACATACAGTGGAACCAAGGCAGGGTGGCTATGTTACTAAATACAGGGGGACCATGGCAGGGTGGCTGCGTTCCTACATACAGTGAGACCAAGTCAGCGTGAGCATCAAAATGAGCATTATCCCTCAAATATGGGTGTCTATAAATGGTACAGTTGTCAGGACCGCTTTATTACAGTGAGAGCCGACCCAACCACATAGGGGTCATCCACTCTACCGTGTTTCCCCAAAAATAAGACTGGGTCTTATATTAATTTTGGCTACAAAAAACACAGTAGGGCTTATTTTTCGGGGATGTCTTATTTATTTACTGTATTTACAAAAGAGTTTCTCCCCCCGTCAGCTCTGGAGTGAGCATTGTGAAATTCCGTAATCCCAAAAATAAACCTTAGTTAAAGACCTTGTAAAATGATGTAATCCGTTCTGTAAAAAGATTATATAATGTGCAGTGTGTCTCCTTGTGTAACTTTATTGTAGAAAATACCTGACAATCACGGGAGGAAAGGAGTAGATCTCCTGTGTGTCATGTGAGCACCCATCGGTGCTGTAAAATAAGGTAATTTCCACAATAAAGTTGCACAAGGAGACACACTGCACATTATAATTATAATCTTTTTACAGCACAAATTACATGATTTTACCAGGACTTTAATTAGGGCTTATATTGCAGCCATCCCAGACACCCACACTAGGTCTTATTTTTGGGGTAGGGCTTATTTTCAGAGAAACAGGGTAGCAGTAAGAGGGACATTTTTTGAACTGCGTTATTACCACTCCCCAACTGCTCCCACTTTAGCTGCAGTGACCAGGGATGTACACATGCCGCAGCTGGGATACTTTATGTTGGACATCTATCCTCTATCACTTTCGTAAGGCATTACCATCCACCAAACGTGACCCATTCAAGTGAATGTAATTGCGCTGTAACCTTCCCGCAACCATATGCAGTGCAAGTGGTTGCGCGTGTTCTACTGCGGGCTTCAATAGGTTAAAACAGGCGGTGAGCAGGTGACTGCGCACCACCTGCCAAATGCTTTCTGAAGAGCACTCTTCAGAGAGCAAAGCAAGTGTGAACGAGCTCTAAGGCATCAGCCACAGACAGTTATTTGTTCTACACAAAATAGAGTCATCCATTAGATACAGGTGTGTATAAATTGTACAGCGGCAGGACAGTTTTACAACAGCAAGCAACACACAACCCTCTGTGAAACCCATCAACCACTGCACCACACCACCATCTGTACTTTGTTGCGGGGCTTGGGGAAGAATTTTTGTCTTTTTTAGTAAGGCTGAATTCACACCTGGGCATAGTGTTTTCAGGCAGAAAGTCACGCGGTTTTTACCGCGATTTTGCCGCAATTTTTCCACGATTTAGTACAGGTCAAAAGGTCACCAATGTAAAAAGTAGAAAAATGCCCAAATCAAGCTACAAAAATACCTCCAGAACTTTTTTGAGCTTCAGGCGTTTGGCTTCAGGCGTTTTGGAGTGGAGATGTGAACCATATCCATAGAGAATCGCTGATTTTTTCACCTCCAGCGTTTTGTAGCTTCAGGCTTCAAGCTACAAAACTCTCAGGTGTGAATGGGGCCTCAGTGGACATGCATTGAGGACCCACAAGAAATAAACACATCCAGCAATGCATGTAATGCAATAAATGTCCATGCATCAAGCAGGGCTGGACTGGGACAAAAATTTGGCCCTGGACTTCATCCAGACCGACCCACTTTAATTTTGCAAACACACACAAAAATCAATTGCAACCTCACTGTGTCCATCAATTGCAACCTCACTGTGCCATCAATGGCAACCTTACTGTGCCCATCAATGGCAACCTTACTGTGCCCATCAATGGCAACCTCCCTGTGTCCATCAATTGCAACCTCACTGTGCCCATCAATGGCAACCTTACTGTGCCTATCAATGGCAGCCTCAATGTGCCCATCAATGGCAGCCTCAATGTTCCCATCAATGGCAGCCTCAATGTGCCCATCAATTGCAACCCCAGTGTGACCATCAATTGCAACACCACTGTGCCCGTCAATTTCAGACTCACCAATGCCTGGATCATACACAGCTGGCATCTCCCACTGGTGTGCGCTACGCACACAGTGCAGGGATCAGGAGGGCGCTATGCACACAGTGCAGGGATCAGGAGGGCGCTACGCACACAGTGCAGGGATCAGGAGGGCGCTATGCACACAGTGTAGGGATCAGGAGGGCGCTATGCACACAGTGCAGGGATCAGGAGGGTGCTACACACAGTGCAGGGATCAGGAGGGCGCTATGCACACAGTGTAGGGATCAGGAGGGCACTACACACAGTGCAGGGATCAGGAGGGCGCTACACACAGTGTAGGGATCAGGAGGGCGCTATGCACACAGTGCAGGGATCAGGAGGGCGCTACACACAGTGCAGGGATCAGGAAAGCACTGTGCACAACACCCCTGGCTTGTTACTAAAGTGTTGGAAAACAGAGTTAGTAGAATGCCATCATTTTTCGATCCATTCTTCTTTTATTGTGACACCAGCAAAGTTTTATGTCAAAGATGATGGATGGATGGGTGGATGGATGGATGGATGGAAGGATGAACAGAACACACAGGGACCCAGCATGATTTTCTCCCTGTCAGGCTCTGTAAGAAGCATGTATGACTTTGGCAGAGAGGAATGCAGGATGTGTTGTGTCTGCACCAGAGAGAATCTTCAGCACAAGTCATGCAGGTGTCAGATTACAGTCAGCATGAATGGATAAACAATCTTGCCCTCCTCTGCTCACCTTCCTGCACTGTATTAGCAGCCCTGCTCTCTCTATGCTGGCAGCTGTATAGGAAACACTCACTGTTTAGGCTGGGGCTGCATCTCTTTGTCTCTTAGTCCCCCATAGCAGACTGTTCTCTCCTCTCTCCCCCTTCCATGCATCTGCTGAGTCCCGACTCCCGACATCCGATCTCAGAAATCAAAGAAGGCGGGCTGGAGGAAGGGGGCGGGTACACGGTTTCCCATTGGCTGAGGAGGCAGAGTAGAGGCTGTATATCAATCCACCTCTGAAATCAGCCTGTGCCGGGTCTAAGTAAAGATCATCGGCTTCTGCGGCCAGAGCTACTGTATCCTTCCACATGAAAAAAGAGTCCCCAGCTTCCAGCCTGCAATAGAGGACGTGCAGGCAAGGGAATAAGATAAAAATACTGTAGCATTTGCAAATATCAACATGTCTATTTTGGGGGTGCTTGAGCACACCCAAGCACCCCTCTGCCACATCCCCTGTTGACAGGCTGTCACTCAAACCGGCCCACTGAGCCATCGGCCCACCGGGAAACTCCCGGTACTCCCGATGGCCAGTACAGGCCTGGTATCAAGCAAAGTGTACATTGTAATCACATCAATCATTCCTTTTCAGGTTCTGTATTGTCGAAGACCTGTCTTCATTTGCTGAACACAAGACAGACACTTTCAGAAGAAAACAAAGTAACAGAAATATGTTCTCAGTTCCTGTTATGTCATCAATTCACATGGGTTGATTTACGAAATCTGGTAGCAATGTGTCACACACCTGGTGGTGGAGTCTGTCTTGTGCAGGAAGCAACCACTCTTGCGGCCCTGGTTCAAGGGTCCCCGGTAGAGAAGACAGGGAGCCCAGGAGCTCAGGGGGGTACGAGGGCTGGACAGGATCCCTGGTGGTGATATGGATGGTCCAGTGAAGCTCGTGCAGGTAGCGGATGGTACAAAAGGTTCAGGCAGAAAGGTCGTCGGGTGCAGGCAGGGTCGTCAACAGGCTGGCGGCGGAAGTACAAAAGGATCAGGCAGAAGAGTTGTTGTGGACAAGCTGGGGTCAGTGCAGGCGGAAATAAACAAGGTCAAGATCAAGCCAGGTCACAGGATCAGATAAACAGGAAATCAGGTCGCTCAGGAACACTCACATGCTGTAGAACTGACAGCACTGACTGCTGGGCGTTGTGAGCTTAAATGGGGCCGTTTGGCACCGTTTACAACGCGCAAAACCGGAAAACTAGTAATTTCCTAACACAATTATAGTGTGTACACAGAAAGATTACTGAAAATGGAACCAACTACAACCACATATTTTTCTGCTGCATTGTCTGGGCTGTGACCATCATAGGCTCGGTTCACACCTATGCGTTTTTTAATGATTTTTGATTTTTGCAGACATGCACTACAGTCAACATGGTTTCCTATGGGACATGCTCACATCTATGTTTTTTTAGCTGGTGCATTTCTGGAAAGGGTCAGGGATTTTTTTTTAAAAGTAAAATGGTGCATTTTTGGTTCAATAGACTTCCGAGAAGCTGCAGAAAAGCATTTAGTGCGTTTTGTTCTGCAATTTTAGTGCAATTTTGCCGCAATTTGCGTATCGCATTTTTTAATCCACCCAACAACAAATTGGCAAAAAAAGCATAAAAAATGCAAGATGCATAAAAAAGTGTAAAAAATGCAACAAAAATGTGCTTGCAAAAAAGCAAAATGCACCGCAAAAACCACTACAAAAATGGATCAAAAGCAAACTGCATAGTTGTGAACCAAGCATTAGTGTGGCACCCTCTTAGGATAGGATTCTAGGTAAATTTAGTTATTGCCTCCTCCTGCGATCTTTAAAGCAGTGATCGTTTATCCTGGTCTGTTCAGGGTTTCAAAGGCTGGGAGTTTTTAAATACTTCCCCTCCCTGATTGAGACAACGTTGTCTTCATTGATTTAATATTGGAGGTTTAGTCTCTCCCTGACCCCCTACCTGCTTCCTTTTTCTTTATTGTATTTTACCTAATTTTTGTACTTTAATAAAATTTATTTCCTTTTAAATTGACCTTTTTTGCTGTCCTGTGACCTAATTGGCCGCTTTTTTCCGAGGAGGGGGGGCTAGCCTCTTCTTCCCCCTAGCTCGGGGGCTTTTTCTTTGATTTAAATACTTCCCCTTGCCTTGGGAAGAAGCTTCCAGACCTTAAGGCAGGAGATTGATTTGTTGTAGTATAATCTCTGATGAGGTAATGCTCCAACCCTGGATTGCAATATCTGCATTGCTCATCTAATGTTGTTTTGCAGATAAATAGTGATAAAAGATTTTGTCACATATCTGGTTGGTGAGCCTGACGTGCAGAGGAAGGCCTCTCATACAGCTCCGGCTCGAGGGCCCTGATGGCGAGACAACAACCGCTAGAGCATGGCGAGGTAAAAGCACCTATTATCGCTCTGGTAGTCTGCTGGTAGTTGCCAAGGATTTACAGAGGGGAATCCAGGAGCAGCTGACAACAGGCAGACGAGGCAACAGGCAGATGTGACAGCAGGATAGCTGGATGTATGCCGCCCTGGGGCTTGGCTGGTGACAGACTGTGGATGCACAGCAGGAAGCAGGAGCTGGACTGAAGGAACTGTAACAGGCTGGAAGAGCTATAAGCAGGGTCAGATGAGCTGGGTCGGTAATTTGCGGGCAGATCAGGCATAGACAGCAGACAGCAGAATTGTCAGGTCATGAGCAATGTCGGCAACAGATCCAGGATCAAATAGGAGCAGCAGACAGAATCTGAGGACAAGCCAGGGGTCAGGGCAGGTAGCAGAAAGGAATAGTCGGAAGCAAGCCGGGTAAAGATCAGGGGTCAAACACAGGAATCAGGAACATACACAGAATGCTGTAGACCAAACAGCAATCAGCCAGTGCAGAAGCTCCATTTAAATAGGCCGCTTGGCGCCAGCATTGCACACATCCGCTCGGCCCGTTCTTGGCCGGCACATGTGCATACGTGAGCGCCTCCAAACATGGGCATCCGCAGAACTTTTTTCAGGGGGGGGGGCATCTACAGACGTCAGAGAGTGGTAGAGGTAATGATGCAGACGTCAGAGACTGGGAGAGGACATGATGCAGACGTCAGAGACTGACACTATTACACTATTACCGTAACTGCTTTTCCCCGTCTCGTATCCACTGGAATTTTACTACGGGGGGGGGGACTTTTTTCAAGACGCCTACGGGT
>BLSH010213265.1:567860-587749 GCA_018402905.1 Glandirana rugosa | reverse complement strand
TTCCATCACAGTGAAGTCAAATAGGTAGTATAATGTAAGTATCATTGGTAGGCAATAAACTCAGCAAATAAGGGAGTTTGTAACGGAACACTGAAAATTGAGTAAGGACTTCCGGTATGCCAAACCATTAACAGTGAGACAGTAGGTTGGGTATAATCTGAGCTATCATAACAATAGGGAAGCAAGCCTGCGGGTGGGAGTAGACTGTACATCATTTTAGAAATGAGGTGGGGGATATAACTAACAGAGGGAAAGGAGAGTGGAGAGAAGAGAAAAAAGAGACGGGGGGCAGGGGTTGATTGTCTAAAGGAGACCACATCGCGAACAGATAAGTGAATTGGAGTAATGCCATCAGGAATTATCAGTTTTAAGGAAGAAGAAGGTTGGTGTCTAGGTCAGGAGGGAGAAAGTGGTGAATCCAGGGTTGCCATAGGCGTTCATATTTGGGGATGCGATTAAGGATGGTGGCTTCAATTTTGGCATGGATCATTGCGTTTGTTATCCTGTTATTAGCTTCCATAAGTGGGAGGTGGGGAGTTTTCCAGGCTTTCGCTATAGTTTGTTTAGCCACCGTTGTTACCTGTAGGAAAAGTTTAAATTGGTTACGAGTGAGGTCAGGTGGTTTAGCGTTGAGTAGGGCTGCAGTGGGTGAGGGTTGCAGGGAACAGTCGAAGAGAGTAGAGATAATTCGAAAAATGTCCTTCCAGAACTCCTGGACTATTGGACATTCCCACCATATGTGCAGGTGGGTGCCTCTGTCTGGGCAGCCTCTGAAGCAATTTGAAGGGTAGTTAATAGAATATTTTGCTATACGTGCAGGTACTAAGTACCAGCGAAAGAGGACCTTATAGTTTGCTTCAGAAGCCACCACATTTTGCGAGGCTGACTTTGTAGCTAACCAAATCTCCCTCCAGTCCGTGTCATCTAGTTGGATGTTTAAGTCTTTCTCCCAGTCTTTAACATAGGGGAGGGAAGAGTGTATAGGGGGGTCGAGAAAGGTGTGATATAGTTGAGAGATCAGGCCGCGCATGTGGGGCTTCCGATCGCAAGCATGTTCGAAGAGCGTTTTATATTGAGTGGAGGAAGAGGGGCAGAGACAGGGAGAAAAAAAGTGCTTAAGTTGTAGGTATCGAAAAAGTTCAGAGGCTGGGAGGTCATGAGATTCAGATAGGGTGGGGAATGTAATGTGTTTATCGGGGGTGGTAAAAGAATAGGCGCGGATGAGACCAGCTGATTGCCACTTGTGGAAGGATGAGGGGGAAGACCAGGCTGGGTAAAATGAAGGGTTGCGTAGGTAGGATAAAAGCGGATTGTGGGGGGGCTGTAATTTGTATTTGAATTTGAGCCTGTCCCATAGTTGAAGAGAGTGTCTTGTAATAGGATTGCGTATGGGTTTACGATCCTTAGGGTGTAGCCATAAAAGATTAGCTATTGAAAGAGGGTCGCAATCTGCTGATTCAAGGGAGACCCATATGGGCGTCTCTTTGGTGGAGTGATATTTTGTTAAAGGGGCAAGCTGGGCTGCTTGATAGTATTTGGCGAATGCAGGGAGGCCTAGCCCTCCAAGTGGTTTTGTGAGGTAAAGTACTCGTTTACTGACTCTAGGTCTGATTTCACCCCATATGAAGTTGAGAGGCCGACGTTGAATGATGCGAAGAAAATGAGCTGGGATGGGAATAGGAAGCACTCTGAAGAGATACAATAGTTTTGGAAGTATTACCATTTTTGTTGCTGTAATCTGTCCCAGCCACGATAGGGGGAGAGGGGACCAGGAGAGCATGAGTTTATTGAGATGAAGGAGCATGGGGGGGGGGGGTGGTAGTTGACTGAATATAAGTTTGAAGGATCGGAGGTCAGTTTGATTCCCAGATAGGTAAGGGAGTGAGTGGCCCATTGATAGGGGAGAGCAGTCTGTAAGTGGGAATGTAAGGAGTGGGATAGGGAGATATTGAGAAGCTTTGATTTGTGAGAATTGACCACCAGTCCAGAGACAGAGGCAAATGTAGAAAGGATGGCCAGTAGGTTGGGGACTGTGGTAAGCAGAGATGTAAGAAATAGGAGCACGTCATCTGCGAATAGGCAGAGTTTATGTTTGTGTCCAGCAATCTCCAACCCCTTGATATCTGGGTCATCTCGTATCTTCTGAGCTAGTGGTTCAATTGCGAGGGCAAATAAGAGGGAAGAGAGGGGGCAGCCCTGATGAGTTCCCTTTTGTATTGGGAAAGGGTCTGAAGAGTGGCCTGCATAGGTTACGTGGGCGGTGGGACGTGAGTAAAGAGAAAAGACCCATTTGAGAAAATGTGGACCAAAGCCCCAATTCTCTAAGACTGCATGAAGATGGGACCATGAAAGGCTTCTTTATATCTAAGGAAAGGAGGCACATCGGTATTTTACGGGTTCGGGCTAAATGTGTTAGAAGAATTGTCCTGCCTATGTTGTCGGCTGCCTGTCTGGAGGGCATGAAGCCCACTTGATCTTTATGAATTAAGGATCCTATTAGGGTGTTAAGGCGGGTAGCAAGGACCTTAGCCAAAAGCTTGATATCGTTGTTGAGGATTGAAATTGGGCGATAGTTCGACCATGAAGAGTCGTCGGAAAGGGGCTTAGGGATCATTGAGATTGAGGCTCGTAAGGAGTCTGGGTTGAAAGCTGAGTCTTTAAGGATAGAGTTTAGAGCTTTGGTTAGGGACGGGGCAAGTGTGTCAATAAAGAGCTTATAGTATGTGGCTGTAAAACCATCTGGGCCAGGGCGTTTATTGCTCTTAAGTGATTTGATTACTGAACGTATTTCTAATTCAGTAATGGGTTGTTCGAGAAGTTTGCGATGTTGGGGAGAGAGTGCTGGGAGGTTGATGGAGTTTAGGAAGTTAGAGGTCTTGGAGGGATTGTCAGGGGGGGAAGGGGCGGTATATAATTCAGATAAACGAGAGCGGAATAATTGGAGGACTTTGACGGGATTACTGGTGAATGACCCTGGGACGTTTTTTAGACGGATAGGTTTGTGGGGCTTGTCTAGATTCTTGAGGGAAAGGGCAAGGAAAGTGTCGGGTTTGTTAGCTTTCATGTAGGTGCGATGGCCGGAGCGTTGAAGAGCTTTTTCCGCTGTTTCTGTTAAGAAAAGATCCAGTTCAAGTCTTGCCTTATCATACCTGTCTTTGTTGTGGGGAGTAGGGGAGTTCTGAAACTCGTCATGGGCTGAAGAAAATTCTTGTTCTAAGGAAGCGTATGTATTTTGGCGATCCTTCTTCCTGCGGGAGGCTAGGCTTATTAGAGCCCCGCGTATAACGGGTTTGTGTGCTTCCCAGACTAGAAGCGGAAACAGTTCGGGGGAGGTATTAAAGGAAAAGTATTCTTTAAGGGATGTCTCTATTTCAAGGGCATTTGATGAGTGAGCGAGGAGGGTATCGTTAAGAGACCAGGGGCGTCTGCCGGGGGGGGGAATAGGGAAGAAAGCTCAGTTAGAGTGGCATTATGGTCTGACCATGGGATGGGAATTATGAGGGAGGAAGAGACAAGGGGTAGGGTGCCAACCGATGTTAGAATATGGTCTATGCGAGTGAATGTTTTGTGGGGGTGAGAATAGAATGTGTATTGCTTCCTCGTGGGGTTAAGCTCTCGCCATGTGTCCACTAAAGAATGTTTAGCCAGGAGTTGCTGAAAAGAGAGTTTGCGTGGGCTTGTTGAGGAAGAAAAGGGGGACTTATCAAGAAATGGGAGAAGAACTTGGTTGGAGTCGCCGCCCAGTAGGGTGGTCCCTTGTTTGTGGGAGTCCAAGGTCCTGAAATGATGAGAAAGAAAAGGGGTTGGGTTTTGGTTAGGGGCATAATATGAGACCACCGTAATTGGGGTATCAATTAGGTGGCCAATTAAGATAAGATATCTGCCCTCAGGGTCTTGTATTGCACGTTTCAATGTGAAGGGGACGGATTTATGGAAAGCGATTAAGACCCCTCTGCATTTAGAGGTCGTTGAGGCTGTAAAAAATTGGGGGTATGCAGGGCTAATGTATTTGGGCGTTTGTTGAGTGGAGAAGTGGGTCTCCTGGAGGCATATAATGTGGGCTTTTAAAGAGGCAAATGTTCTGAAGGCCTTTCTCCTTTTGTTGGGAGAATTTAGCCCCTGTACATTAAGGGAGAGGAGGCGTAGGTTAGCCATAAGGGGTCAGGTAACAAGGATTATTAATTGGGGTTGTACTCACTGTGTGTAGAGGTCTCCTTCCGACAAAAAGGGGTAGACAAGACAAGGGGAGAAGAGCTAGAGGGTGAAGAGAAAAAAATAAATTAGTGTAATAAAAGCAGTAATGGTAACAAAACAGGTAGTTCCCCGAGGGGTTGCGTGAAACCCACTCAGGGAAGGTCATGTTGCCCAGGGAAGCCCCTAGATGGGAGGTCGCCGGGCAAGATGGGGTGCTGCAGTGAAAAGCAGCCCAGAGGACAGTGAGGCAGTATACAAACCGTAAATAAATGTGATTTGGCCAGTAAAAAGAAAAAAAAAACAAAACAAAACACACGTATTCTCAGAGGTAAACTGCAAAGGAGTATCATTGCGGCTATGAGGGGTCTATTGAAGGAAGCATCGAAAGGATATGGGTAATCAAATATCATAAAGATATTATAGGTAACTGTGATCTGGACACAGGCTCCCCGGGGGGGGGGGGGTCTGGTTGCAGATTTCAGGATGGTCTAAAGTAGAACAAATTAGATTTAGGTGTGAGGTAAAGGTCCTGGGAGCTATGGGAAGATCAAGCCAGTTTAGCTGAAGGATAACAGACCTGTTAAAGAAATTGATCAGTAAGCAGAGTAAATGACTTTAAATTGAATAAAAGGAAGTCAGTAACTGATCAGGCACTTGGAGGTGGGGTAGGAGCAAATCGAAAAAGATAAAAATGAGGGGGAGGGGCCAAAAATGTGAAAAGAGCCCGGAATGTCCGTTCATTGCAAAAAGTCAAGCAAATGCCTAAAACTGGCGGTGTTAGGGAAGGTGCCCAAAATTGTAGGGCAAACTTGTAAAAGTGAAGAAACAAAAAAAGTTTGGAGGGGGAGTGTTCAGTCCATGGAGTCTTCCAGATCCTGGCGTATGGGTGTTGTTCTGATTCTTTTTGAAGAAGAGGGGGTCTGGTGCGTAGCTTTCAAAGGGGAGCGCGAGGGAGAGCGCCTGGGGGTCCCTTGAGTTGAGGCAGGGGTCTGTGGGTCCAGGTGGAGTTTCTGAAGGCAATCTTTGAGGTCTTCCATGGTCTTGCAAGTGTGTTTCTGGCCTTGATAGGTGAATCGCAGGGCAAAGGGAAAGCCCCAGGAGTATATTATCCGACGTTGCTGTAATATTTGAAGTTGGGGTTTGAAGGACCTTCGTTTAGCGATCGTGGTCTGGGAGAGGTCAGCGAACAATTGGTAGTGGTGGTTCTGGAAGATGAGGGGATCTTTTTGCCTAGCAGCCTGTTGTAGCTGTTCTTTCATGCGATAGTAGTGCAGCTTGGCTATGATGTCGCGTGGTGGGCCATTTTGTTTGTGGGGGGTCAGTGCTCTATGTACACGGTCCATCTCTAAGCGCTCAATTGGGATGGATGGAGCTAGCTCCTGGAACAGTGCGGTGATTGTTGATTGGAGGTCGTCCACAGATTCGGGGATGCCCCTGATTCGGAGATTCGATCATCTTGAATGATTCTCAAAATCTTCAATGTGTGATTGGAGTGACTGATTTTCTTCCCTCAATGCTTCCATCTCATCTGTTTGGGAAGCAAGCTGTAGTTCTAGCTCATCCACTCTATTTTCTAGGTCAGATGTGCGCTGACCTAGTTCTCTGATCTCCCTGGTTAGTTGTTCAGTGATTTGATCTGACGTGCGTTGTAGTGCACGTTGTAGTATTTTATCAAATTGTTTGAGAATCCTGGCATGTGGTTCCTCTGGGAGGGGGGCCGCTAGGGAGTCTGTATCTGACTCATCTTCGTCCGGGTGCCGGAGGGAGGAGAGCCTGGGGGTCCGCGGCGTGGAAGCTCTGGAGGAGCTTGTCTGCGCCATTTTGATGGAGGCCCGAGCCAGGGTCTCGCGTATAGTTTTTGTCCGGAGCTTCGGCTTCGATCCCGTAGCGACCATTCCGGTCGTTGTGAAAGAGGCACGGGGTTCTAGGAGGCTCTGAGGTAAGCTGGCGTGGTGTGCGGAGCGTCTGGCCTGCTTTGAATGTAGCTCACGTCCTCCGGGCTGAGCGGAACTCTAAAGCGACATGTCCGTACCGTAGGCGCATATTTTTAATATTTCTGGTAAGTGCATATAGTGTAAACACGAATAAGGGTGGAGCACTAAATTTCGCTAGAAGATTCACTGTTGGAAGACACCTTTTTCTCACTTGGTGGACGGACTATCTAATCTTCTTTCCAAGAAAGGGATTAATTTTATCACAATGATATTGGACCTATTATTTTTAACAGTTTTCACTATCTTTACAATTTTAATATTATTATTATTTATTTGAATTAATCACTCAAGAGTGTGACAGTGATCAATCACTAAGTAATCATTATGTATTAGTATGCTAAATGAGTGAGCGCCACGTCTTTCGTGAGTACATTTATCAAATTAGTTGTAGAGAAGTAACCTTTTTTACAGAAAGAGGGAAGCAAAACTCCTTACGATTTATACACATATTGTTTCCACTTTATACATTTGTTATCACACACAGCATTATTAGTGGCGCCAATCTTGTCTTATTATTTTTCTTCAATTGTTTATTGATTCACTATTTGTTGTTAGCCAGTGCTAGGGCTCTATGCTGTATACAGTAAAACCTTGGATTGAGAGTAACTTGGTTTGAGAGCATTTTTCAAGACAAGCAAATTTTTTTTTTATAAATTTTGACTTGATATACAAGCAATGTCTTGATATAAGAGTAGTGTTCCATCACAAATGAGTATAAAAAAGAAGAGAGGCACCTCTAAGTGTAGCAATATGGTTATAGTTAACCACTTCAGCCCTGGAAGGATTTCCAGCTTTAGGACCGGAGCACTTTTTGCGATTCAGCGCTGCGTCGCTTTAACTGAAAATTGCGCGGTCGTGCGACGTTGTACCCAAACTAAATATGCAACCTTTTTTTCCCATAAACAGAGCTTTCTTTTGGTGGTATTTGATCCCCTCTGCTTCATTTCTGATCGCCGCTATAAACAAAAGAAGAGCGACAATTTTGCAAAAAAACCCAAATTTCTTACTTTTTGCTAAAATACAAATCCAAAAAAAAAATATAAAAAAAAAAATTTTTTCACCGTTTTTGGCCGATTTATATTCTTCCTCATATTTGCGATAAAAAAAATCGCAATCGGCGTTTATTGATTGGTTTGCGCAAAAGTGGTCGCGTTTACGGATGATGAGAATTCATTTTTGGGGTTTTTATTTTTTTTTTATTTTTTTACTAGTAATGGCGGCGATCTGCGATTTTTAGCGGTACTGCGATATTTCAGAGGACATGTCGGACCATTTTGACACTTTTTTGGGACCATTGGCATTTATACAGCGATCAGTGCTATAAAAATGCACTGATTACTGTGTAAATGCCATTGGCAGTGAAGGGGTTAACCTGCAGGGGCGCTCTAAGGGTTAACAGTGTTCCCTGGGCGTGTTCTAACTGTGGGGGGACTGCCCTAGCTGGGGAAGGGAAGTGGTCACAGCCTCCATATACAGGAAGGCTGTGATCACAGCCCTTCCCCCTTCACAGAACGGAGGTCCGTGTTTACATACACGGATCTCCGTTCCTTCACTCCGGGGGGGGCCATCGCG
Source organism: Glandirana rugosa (assembly GCA_018402905.1). Classification (NCBI taxonomy): domain Eukaryota; kingdom Metazoa; phylum Chordata; class Amphibia; order Anura; family Ranidae; genus Glandirana; species Glandirana rugosa. Next base: position 579,989 of record BLSH010213265.1, on the reverse strand, counting down.
GGTAGCCGGCGGCAATCGAAGCCGCCACACCCGCTCCCTGGCCCTCCCTGAACACAGTGAGCGCGCGGGCATGCCTCCGGCGGCGCGCACGCGCTCACAGTGCGCGTTATCGCAGCCGCCGTCGTATGATGGCGATTTGCGATAATGAACCACCTTGTCGCCGTCAACCTGCGGTTGGCGGTCGGCAAGTGGTTAAAGAGGTTGTCAACTCCTAACAAACACTTTAACCTACAGGTAGGCCTATAATAAGGCTTAACTGTAGGTGCCCTGCATATCTCCCAAACCTGCACGGTTCAGGAGATATGCAGTGTATTTGCTGTGCCGACGTCATGTCAGCACATGGGCAGTGAAGAAACGGCCTTCGTGACGTTCCTCCACTGCCACCGTGCCGTGACTGGCCGGGAGCCGCCAGTCACGGTACGGTGGCAGTGGAGGAACGTCACGATGGTTGATGATTAAAAGAGGCACATCTAAGTATGCAGGCATCTGGGGTAAAGCTGTCCACATCGACCGCCCTCCACACCACCATCACCGTCATTCCTTCCACGCTGAGCTCCACAAGGGCTGCAAGCCTCGCTTTTAGATTGCTCTACTACAGGGTGGTCTTCCAGGTCACCATTGATGACTGACAGCGGTGAGAGCCCGCGGTGCGGAGGATGGTTGATGTGGACAGCTTTACCGAGGATGCCTACATACTTAGATGTGCCTCTTTTGATCGTCAACCATGGGAGTTGCTAAATGTTGAACCTTCATTAAATGTAACCATATTGCTACACCTTAGAGGCGCCTCACTTCTCTTTTATACTCTGTAGCTCCTGCTGGATTTTGCTTCTAATCCCCTTGTGGAGGTGGCCATTTGTGAATGGACATTTATGGTTACACAACCTATCACATTGCTATAATCTTTTATATGGACTATAAACTGAAAGGCTTATGAATAAATGGTTGTGGAACAAATCAAATGAGTTTTCATTATTTCTTATGGGGAAACTCGCTTTGATATACAAGTGCTTTGGATTACAAGCATGTTTCTGGAACGAATTATGCTCCAAGGTTTTACTGTATTGTATTTGTAGGTTGTGGGAGCTCGGTCACCTAACAAGGTTTTTTATCTGACCTGGTAGCAGTCTCCTGAATGTAATGTACAAAGCTTATTATAGTTTAACCAAAGAGCACTTACTATGTGGAATGCCACACATTTATTGTTACACGGTTATTTTCTCTCTCTGCATCTTTTATTTTATCATGGGATACTTCACTCTTGGAAACAAGAGCATTTTTGTCATGTTACCTGGCCCATGAAGACAAGGCCTATTTTTAGGGGGTGATAGATGTTGCACCTTCCAAGCGCAGGATGCAGCGGTGGCTGGTGCATGAGGGGCGCTTGGGTGCCGCCTTCCTGTCGGCTAAAGAAGAAAGAAGAAAAAAAAAAAGTCAGCCCGCCCCCCTACAGGAGGCGCCGGTGCATTGACTTTCTTTTTTTTTTTCTCGGCTCCTTGGCTGTCAGCCAAGTAGTGAGCCTATTGGTCGGCCATTAAAGCCTATGTGGGTGCGCTTGAACAGGCGCACACACACAGGCTGATTGGCTGCCCTGAGCCTGTGGCTTAGTGTGATTGGATTCAGTGGCCGGGGGCGGGTCACTGTGGAAGCGGACGTGACTCCCGCTCCCACAGAGACCATGGACGCCCGGTGACCGACGAGGAGGGAACAGCCCGCTCTCCGCATGCCGAAACCCTGCAGACTCAGCCCGCTCTCCGCATGCCGAAACTCTGCAGACTCAGCCCGCTCTCCGCATGCCGAAACTCTGCAGACTCAGCCCGCTCTCTGCATGCCGAAACTCTGCAGACTCAGCCCGCTCTCCACATGCCGAAACTCTGCAGACTCAGCCTGCTTCTCTGTATGCCGAATCTCTGCAACAATCCTGCCTGCCTATTGGATGGGGTAAGTGTGGGGGGGGGGGGTCTCTGCAATGTACCCCACCTGTGTTATTGGCTGCAAACTGCCCCAACCTGTATTATTGGCTGAAAACTGCCCCCACCTGTGTTACTGGGTGCATAACTGCCCCACCTGTGTTACTGGCTGCATAACTGCCCCCACCTGTGATATTGGCTGCATAACTGCCCCCACCTGTGATATTGGCTGTATAACTGCCCCCACCTGTGTTATTGGCTGCAAACTGCCCCCACCTGTGTTATTGGCTGCATAACTGCCCCCACCTGTGTTATTGGCTGCATAACTGCCCCCACCTGTGTTACTGGCTGCATAACTGTCCCCACCTGTGTTACTGGCTGCATAACTTCCCCCACCTGTGTTATTGGCTGCATAACTGCCCCACCTGTGTTATTGGCTGCATAACTGCCCCCACCTGTGATACTGGCTGCATAAGTAGCCCCAACTGTGATACTGGCTGCAATTTACCCCACCTGTGATATTGGCTGGCTATTTACCCCCACCTGTGATGCTGAGCTGTATACTGTATCCTGTGATGCTGAGCCGTATACTGTGTCCTGTAATGCTGAGCTGTATACTGTGTCCTGTGATGCTGAGCTGTATACTGTGTCCTGTGATGTGATGCTGAGCTGTATACTGTGTCCTGTGATGTGATGCTGAGCTGTATACTGTGTCCTGTGATGTGATGCTGAGCTGTATACTGTGTCCTGTGATACTAAGCTGTATACTGTATCCTGTGATGTGATGCTGAGCTGTATACTGTGTCCTGTGATACTGAGCTGTATACTGTGTCCTGTGATGCTGAGCTGTATATTGTACACTGTGATGCTGTGATGTATACTGTGTCCTGTGATGCTGAGTTGTATACTGTGTCCTGTGATGCTGAGCTGTATACTGTGTCCTGTGATGTGATGCTGAGCTGTATACTGTGTCCTGTGATGCTGAGCACAATATGTGGAATACAGGGGACAGAGTGGGTGGATTCTATAAGGGATGGGGCTTATTAGAAGTAGGAGGGGTCAAAAAGGAAGGGCGGGGCCTGGCGCCCCCCTATCCTAAAACTTCACCAGCCGCCACTGGTAGGATGCTAGGTAAAATTAGCTTTTGGCTTTTTCTGCAATCAAGGGGGCAGTGATCATTTTTCCTGGTCTGTTCAGGGTTTCACAGGCTGGGAGTTTGATTGCTTCCCCCTACCTCTGGAAGAAGCTACAAGAGCTTACGGTGGGAGATTCAAAACAACCAGCCTAAATATGTATCAGGTTCCAACCAATCCCTGGAGAGCAGTGCCCAGTAGTGGGCTTGAATTGTGATCAGCAAGTTGTCTTCACCACGTCTAATTGCCCAAATGCATTAAGTTACTGCCATGTGCTGGGCTGATTAGCAATTTGTGTTACCAAGCAATTGAACAGGTGTACCTAATAAAGTGGCCCGTGAGTGATACAGTGCTCAGCAAAAATGAGTACACCCCAACAGATTTGTCAGAAAACCTTTACTTTCCTTTCAGAATCAGAATTTTCTATGGGATACAATACAACAAAATACTCCACAAATGCAGGCCATTGATTGCAACCAAGATTTTTACATTTGCACACACAAAACAGTATTTTTCCTAACAACTTTATTCAAGACCATGTTGCAAAAATGAATACACCCCAATGAAAGTCTTAGGGCCGGTTCAAACAGGGGCGACCCGACTTGAGGGGCGACTCAGCGCAACCCCGCACAGCGTGACTTCAGCGCGGCTTGCAAGTAGCTTCTGCAATAGAAGCCAATGCAAGTAGCCTGAAATCACCCCAAAAGTAGTACAGGGACCTTTTTCTAAGTCAGAGTGACTTGAGTCGCTCCTATTAGAATGGTTCCATTGCACTGCATGGAGCGCGACTTGTCAGGCGACTCAAGTCTCCTGACAAGTCGCTGCAGTGGGAACTGGCTTTTAGGAGAAAAACAAAATTTTAGACAACAAGATCCTAATTAACAAGAATTCAACAAGAAGTGGGTGTAAGTATTCATTAATCAGATGTCCAGCAGACAGTTGATTATTAAAGGGGGTTATTTAACAAAGAAAACCCCTTCCCATTTCATGTTGTCAGTGTAGCGCCCTCTACGGTAGCTAGGTGTTAGTGTGAGATTTTTGCTTAGGTGAGGCAAATTTAGTCAGGCCTTACTTGGTGCAGGCCTGAATGTTTTGATTCTGGGCTGGGAGTGGCTCAGGGTAGGGCTGAGTGATTCACAGGCTGTGTCATCAGGACCTCCCATGTCTTTCCAGCGACTTCTGGTGTTTTCTGGAGAGAGAGGTGGGAGGTGAGGTGTAGCCATCTGAGGTATTCACAAGAGCCCTGACCAATCTCCAACTTGGATTGGCAAGCGGCAGGCCTCCTCAAATACCCAGGGTCAGCTCAGTCTGGCAGGAAAGTTCAGGTGGAAGTCTGGAGATGAGATAGCACGGAGGCTGCCCCGACCCAGGGGGAGCTCCCAGTCTGGTGAGGGAGGTGATCCCGGGCCTGGAGAGCAGAAAGGACATCGGGAGAGAGCACAATCGGAGAGAGATCTTCAGGAACCACAAGTGTCAGGAGTCGGTAAGTGACACACACCCTGGGGAACTGGAGGCATGCCGGAGCAAACTGGGGTGAGAGACAGTTAGGGAAGGATGCAGAAGCCAGTGTGGGACTGTGGTGTCACTGCGGCAGTGAAGGAGGCCGTTGCAGCTGGAGAGGCTGTCAGGTCCTGGAAGAGGATGGGCTGGGAGTTGTAGTCCATCGTACTAGCTATCCCATTTGTACTTTGCTACATTTTGGGGGCCATCGGCCCCTGCATGTAATGGGTGGTCCAGAGGTTCTACATCAACTATAGCAGGCCTCACCATGTGCTAGCTAGGCTGGAACCAAGTGACTGTGCTCGAGAGTGGAACAAGGAGTGTAACGTGCAGCAAGCATCAGTGCTGGAGTTAAGGGGAGAAGTGTATATACTGTGATATATATAGAGGTCTCAATTAAAGTGGTAGTAAACCCCCAAGTACTATTTTTACCTACAGGTAAGCCTATAATAAGACTTACCTGTAGGTAAAAGGAATATCTCCTAAACCTACATGGTTTAGGAGATATTCACCCTGCATGCAGCTGCTGACATTAGCGGCAGGTGGCAGGCGAATCAGAGCTGGCTGCCGGAACGAAGAGCCCCCGCGCACATGCGCCGGAGTGACGTCACGCGGCTCCGGCCACTCACAGCGCCGGAGCTGCGTACCCGGAAGAAAAAAGAGGACCATCATGTCAGCTCCCTCAGCGCTGACCGACTCAGGCATCGGGGGCCTCGTTCTAAGGTAAGTATTTCATAATATGTTAGTATGCGATGCATATTAACATTTTATGCTATTGTCTTGCAGGATTGCTTTTTTTTTTTTTTTTCAGGTGTGTTTACTACCGCTTTAAGTGTAGCCAATGGCCCGCTTAGGAGTGGCTGAATGATGTGGTTCACCTGATCACACTGCCCTCAATCACATCCATACTGCACCCAGAGTCATGGAACAGGCCGGTCATTTTGTTTTGTTTTATCTATTAGGGGATTTGAACTTGGATGGGGGAGGGATGGTTATGGGATGCCCACGAATTGAACAGTTCTGTACATGGGACCTCTATATACACTTCTGTATATACACTTCTCCATCTTCCTCCAGCACTGACTCTTGCTGCACGTTCCTCTCCTTATTCCTCACTCCTGCACAACACCTTGTTTCCTTGGGCCTAGCTAGCATATGGTGAGGCCTGCTGTAGATGAAGCAGGGCCTCCGGACCACCCATTACATAAGTGTAGCAAAGTACTGTGTGCTAGCTGGCTCGATGGACTACTACTCCCAGCCCATCTTCTTCCAGACCCTGCCTGCTCCTCCAGCTGCAACGGCCCTCTTTACTACCACAGCAACATAGGAATCCCAAACTGGCTTATACATCCTTCCCGGACTGTCTCTCAACGCAATCCACTCCAGAATGCCTCTAACAGTATCCCAGGATATGTTGCTCACTGACTCCTGCTACTTGTAGTTCCACACTGGAGATCTCTCCCGGATAGTTCTCTCTCCTGCTGTCCTTTCCACTCTGCCTTGTGTCTGCCAGTGAGATCTCAATCCTCTTGGCTGCACCCGAGCACGCCAGGCCTGGGGTAACCCCCCAGACTGGGAGCTTCCCATGGGCCACGACAGCCCACACTATCTCCAGACTTCCACCCAAACTCCTCCCTTGACTGGGCTGACATTGGGTATTTAAGGAGGCCTGCTCCCTGCCAATCCAGATTGGGGATTGGTCAGGGCTCCTTAGAACACCCCAAATGGTTACACCTCCCCTCCCACCTCTCTTTCCAGAAACACCGGAAGTCTCTGGAAAGAAGTGGGAGGCCCTGATGACCCCATCTGTGAATCACCCAGTCCTACCTGAGCCACTCCCAGCCCAGAATCAAAACAATCAGACCTGCACTTGAGTCAGGCTTGACTAAATTTTGCCTCACCTAGCAAATATATACACTAAACACCTGCCTAGCGTAGAGGGCAGTATACTCACCACCCAACCTTAGCTGGCCCCCAGTTGAGAAATTTAGAAAAAACAACTCCTGGGTTCAGGTGCAGGGGCATCCCTTGATCCAAATTTGAGAAGGGGAAAAGGGAACATGCTTGGATGAGGACTGTACAAATAAATACGTACACAAATATAGGTCACTCTCTGTGGCTATTTACATCTGTACACAGTAATATACTGTACATTCCTAACTACTGTCCCTACTACTAACAGCATGTAAATACAATCAATAAACACTTCCTGGGCCGGAGCACTTCTCCCGAGAGAAAAGTACTCGGCTCACATTGTGTAGAAGAAGATTTCAACTCTTGCCGGATGAGGGTGGTCAGCCGTACCATCCCAGGGATCCTAAGAGAAGATAGAACAACTAACTGGATAACAACAGGTCTGTTTGGTGGGGGTTATGAGCCTCCCAATAGAACAACCTATAGTACATAACAACAAATTTCCTCTTCCTTTTCTTGCCTGCATTGTCAGTGAGAAGTTAGGATCTCACTGCAGGAGCAGTGAAAGGGGGGAAAAGTCAACAACAGATATAGTTCCTTTTAAAAGTTCCTGATGGGAGGGGCTCCTCCCCCAGGGAACAGGCTTCAAAAAAAAAGAAGGAAAGTGAACTGGACAAGCCTCACTCCAGTGTCCTTGCAATGGGTAAGTCTCTTCCACTGGGCACAAGGTGGCAGGCTGGCTTGTCCTGCAATTCAGAAGGATTTGCACACTACTCCTCCTGCAGTCTCCGGAGGGTACCTACATTGTAGCTCCAACAGTCCCTCAAATGTAGTAATGGGGATCGGGCAATCTCTTCCCTCCTCCCCCACCATCCCGAATAGAAACAGAAAAACTTTGCGGGTTGGCCTGCTTTGATCATTATTACACAGTCCTTCCAGATTGCACGCCAGATCTTCCACTCTTTTTTCAGATCTTTGAATCCCTCCCAACTGCTGCTTTCCGGTCCCCGCAAAGGCTTAGGTACACAAAGATACTTCCACGTCATCTCATCCTTCCACTCCTCCCTGGAGTTCTCCACAATGTAAATGGCATTGGTTGGGATGTATGGATAATCCAGTCCCCACTCCAGAGCAACTCATCACTGTACTTCCCGCTGGTACCGGGAGAGCATAGGGAGACTCTTGACTTTCCCTTTCACCAGCAAGATAAGTGTATCTGGAGACTTGACCACCATTTGATGGTATGCTATTGCCCTGGTGGTGGAGGGCCTGTTTAAAAGATTTGGCTGCTGGTACTGGGGATACCTGCCGCATCATTTGAGCCCTGTAAAGGTCCAGATTCATCCCCTTCTGAGGGGGCATTTAAAGTGCAAGAACTCACCGTCTCCCACTCTTCATCGGACCCTTCACTTGGAGATGATCACTCCGCCAGGTACTCCATAGAGCCAAACTCTGCCAGCAGCCTGGGTGACCTGTCCTCATCATCCCCAGCTGGCTCCTCAAGGGGCTCATCCCCCTCCGCAACTAGCTCCAGCACTGCTGGAATTGCTATAGTGTGGGATTCGGCCGGCATTTCAGGGACTCCCGCATGGTAGTACTCATGGTGTCCAGGTCCACGGCCAGGCCACAGGCCACGACAGCCTCCTCTCTTCCTCCGTCCTCTGCATTCACGGGGGAGTCACCAGGCTGCAACTCTACCCCACCTTTGGGTGGTGACACCAGGTCCGCTCTGGCCTTCTGGGACTTCCGCGGCTGCGGATGACAAAATCCCATGCACAGGTCCACCGTGTAGTATGATGGCTCCTGCTGAGTAGATGTCATCTGGGTCAGTATCTCACCGCAATGGCCGCATCATACCCAGGCAGTAACTAGGAATCCGAGGAGTAGGAATCCGACACTGCGGGCACAACAGGCACAGCCGTTCGGTCCCTTCTATCATCCCCAAGGTGAGTCCTCTGCGAGGCTCCATTTGGGCCCCAGTGTCCACCGGGGTCCGTTAGGGCTTATCTGGCGACCAGGTTAACGCTTGCACAAGTCGACCACCTTCCGCCATCTTCCGCTGCCTCAAGGTGTCTGAGGATAGCTGCACTGAGACTCTTCCAGGGCACTGTCCCCTCATAAGCAGATGGGGTGGCGCCAAAAGTCCTGATAGGCAGGCTTGCTGCAGGTCACGCTGCTGTAACCCCTTGTGTGAAGGATGGAAACTTGCAGACATGCTGATTCTAGCAGAACTAGTCCAGACATGCTGACCTTGCTGCTGGTTGCCGGTAGCAACAGTAATTGTAGTAGCCACTACTGTTTTGCTGGAAAGCACTCCTCTAACACAGTCTCTCCCTTCGTCAACAGAAAACATTTCCAGGCATACTGTAGCAGGAGTTTGGAGCCAAAGTTCAAGATGCCCAGCTTTTGCAGAGCACTGGGCATATTTGTAATTCAGTGAGGTATGTCCAGCATTTGCAGAGCGCTGGACATGTTTGTAATCCATGGGCGCGATCGCCCGCTATGGTTGCCACGGGTAAAAAGTATAAAGTTACTAAATTTGCTGGATAGTGTAAGTGTCCACCCCAGCGCTGATTGGGGCAACTGGGCATGCAGGCAGCAAAGATTGGCAATAGTTCCCTGGCTCAGTTCACTTCCTTTGCTAGGGGTAACGGCTGGCAGAATTACGTGAAACAGGAGAATCCCAGACGAGCCCCCAAATGTAGCCAATGGCCCCCTTAGGAGTGGCTGAATATTGTGGTTTACCTGATCACACTGCCCTCAATCACATTCATACTGCATCCAGAGTCATGGAACAGGCCGGTAATTTTGTTTTGTTTTATTTATTAGGGGATTTGAACTTGGGTGGGGTAGGGATGGTTATGGGATGCCCAAGAATTGAACAGTTCTGTACATGACTTCTATATACATTTTCGTATATACACTTCTCTATCTTCCTCCAGCACTGACTCTTGCTGCACGTTCCTCTCCTTGTTCCTCACTCCTGCACAACACTTATTCAGCACAGGTGAGACCTGAAAGGATATTTATCAGGCCTGACTAAATTTTGCCTTACCTAGCAAAAATCTACACTAAACACCTGTCTAGTGTAGAGGGTGCTACATAAGAACTGTTGATCCTTGGGCATTCCATAATCATCCCTACCCCATCCAAGTTGTTGTTCTGTGACTCCGGATGTGTGGAAGAAGGTGATTGAGTTGAGGGCAGTGTGATTAGGTTAACCACATCTTTCATCAACCCCCAAGGGGGCATTTGCTACATCAGCAATGGCACCACATGGAGGAGAAATGTCACAAGGCCTGAGCAAGAAAATAATTTCTTTACACAAAAAAGGTAAAGGCTACAAGATGATCAGCAAAGCTTCATTTATCAGTCAAGATGGAACTGCAACCATCTCACAGAGATGTCCAGGCCATCCATGGAATCACCTCGACAGGAGTGTCTTCTGATGAGAAAGGTTGAAAAAAATCGCCATGCAAGTTCACTGTAGTTAACTAAAGAAGTAGAAAGCCGAACTGAGGTGATTGTTCCCCATGACACAATACAGCGTACACTGCAGAGGAATGGCATGCATGGGTGTCGTCCACGAAGGGCGCTTCTCCTAAAGCCCATGCACAAAAAAGCCCACCTAGAATTTGCCAGGGCCCATGCTGAAAAAGAAGGAGACTACTGGGACTCTGTACTCTGGAGTGATGAGACAAAGAGAAATGTTTTTAGAATTGACGGCTTCAAAACTGTATGGCAACGCAAACGTGAGGAGTACAAAGAAAAATGCATGGTGCCTACAGTGAACCATGGTGGTGGCAGTGTCCTTCTTTGGTGCTGCATGAATGCTGCTGGTGTCGGGGAGCTGCATTTCATTGATGGCATCATAAATTAATAGATGTACTGGTCTATATTGAAAGAGAAGATGCTACCATCACTCTGTGCTCTTGGTCGTTGTGCACTTTTCCAACATGAAAATGATCCAAAACACACATCTAAGGCCACTGTTGCATTTCTGAAGAAGAACAGGGCGAAAATGATTCAGTGGCCAAGTATGTCTCCTGATCTGAACCCAATCGGGGAACACCTATGGTGAATTCTGAAGAGACGAATATCACTCTCTATCCAGCATCCAGGCTTTAAAAGAGGTCATTCTTGAAAAATGGAAAAAGATCGATGTTGCAATATGTTGCCGTTTATTCCATGCCTAGAAGACTTGGTGCTGTCTTTACAAGTTTTTACGAGTTTTTGTTGCGAGGTGTATTTATTTTTGCATCAACTCATTTGAGTAAAAACGAAGATTTTGTAATCAAAGTTATATTATTAACCTTACTTTCATGTAATGAGCTAAACAAATGTTCTATAAAACTCAGTTTTGTAAAAACGTTGGAAATAGTTCTTCTGTTCATTGAGATATTGATTAAAATCTTATTTTTCAAAAGGGCTGTACTCATTTATACTTAGCACTATATATACAGTATATATATTTGGGTTCTAGCACCTCCTATCCACTTTTCCAAGCAGCAAAAAAACTGGCAGGGGTTTAGCCCTTCTCTGTGCTATCCAAGATTAAAAATATCCAATATCCAATATCCAAGAATAAAAGTATCATTTTTGAGAAAGATAAAAATGTCTTTGCAGAAGTGAACTATACGCTTTGCAATTTAGCACATTATTTAAAGCGGAACAGAAGTTCCTCCTTAACAAACAGTGAGCAGACTGGCTTTTATTGCAGAAGAGCTATGCAATGTCTCTTCTGCAATAAAATCCCCCACCTGCCTGCTTGCTATGTTCTTCGGTGCTGCAAACTTACAGTGTGATGATGGCCTCCTGCCCATGTGCAGTTGTGAGGTCATCCCGCGCCGGCCAATGAGGTCGCTGTTATATTTCTAATATCTAAATTTTAATCTGGTTTTAACCGCTTAACAACCGTCCTATAGACAAAAGACGTCTACAGGGAGGTTGTTTAATCGTGCCTCCCGCGCGCCCCCTGGGGCGCGCACACGGGAACATCCGTGACCGTCGGGTCCGGGGGACCCGACCGATCACGGATCGCGGTGAATGGCCGCTGTGAGCAGCCTTTTACCACATGATCGCGCTGTCGAATGACAGCACGGTCACATGTAAACAAGCCGACGCTTTCGCCGGCTTTTCTCTCTCCTCTCCGCACCGATCGGTGCATTGTGAGAGGAGAGAGGGGGGAGGAAAGACGTGCTGCAGTGCTGTGGGCGGTGTGTAATGCCCACAGCACTGCTAAGTGACAGGAATGCTCCCCCACCATTCATCAATCACCCACCCAGCCATCATCACCCATCCATCCACCCCCACCCATCCTCACCCTATCCATACTCACCCACCCATCCTCACCCAATCCATGCTCACCCACCCATCCTCACCCATCCATCCATCCATGCTCACCCATCCACCCATCCTCACCCATCCATCCATGCTCACCCATCCAGCCATGCATGCTCATCCATGCTCACCCAGCCATCCATCCATGCTTACCCACCCAGCCGTGCTCACCCATCCATCCATCCATCCATGCTCACCCACCCAGCCGTGCTCACCCATCCATGCTCACCCATCCATCCATCCATCCATACCCATCCATCCATCCATGCTCACCCATCCATCCATGTTCACCCACCCACCCGTGCTCACCCAGTACCTACCTACCTACCTAC
>BLSH010213265.1:542452-567850 GCA_018402905.1 Glandirana rugosa | reverse complement strand
TCCATCCATGCTCACCCACCCATCTATCTGTGCTCACCCACCCAGCCGTGCTCACCCATCCATCCATCCAACCATGCTCACCCACCCAGCCGTGCGCACTCACCCATCCATCCATGCTCTCCCATCCATGCTCACCCATCCATCCATCCACACTCACCCATCCATCCATCCATGCTCACCCAGCCGTGCTCACCCAGCCATCCACCCATGCTCACCCACCCAGCTGTGCTCACCCAGCCATCCATCCATGCTCACACACCCAGCCGTGTTCACCCATCCATCCATCCATGCTCAACCATCCATGCTCACCCAGCCATCCATCCATGCTCACCCACCCATCTGTGCTCACCCACCCATCCGTGGCTCATCCATCCCCATCCATGGCTCATTTGTGCCTTATTCATGCTCATTCATACCACATCAGTTCTCATCCGTGACACATCCATGCCACTACACTGCCCATCTGTGCCACTACAGTGCCCATCCATGCCACTACACTGCCCATCTGTGCCACGACAGTGCCCATCCATGCCACTACAGTGCCCACCCGTGCCACTACAGTGCCACTCTACTGCTCATCCGTGCCACTACCCTGCCCATCTGTGCCACTACAGTGTCTATCCATGCCACCACAGTGCCTCACAATAGTGTAAAAGATGGTCAAATTAGATTTGAAATGTATGCCCCTAGAACACCTGATGGTGCTCCCTGCATGTTGGGCCTCTGTATGTGGTCAGGCTGTGTAAAAGTGTCACACATGTGGTATCGCCATACTCGAGAGGAGTAGCAGAATATATTTTGGGGTGTCATTTTTGCTATGTACATGCTGTGTGTTAGAAATATTGTATAAATGGACAACTTTGTATAAAAAAAAATGCGTTTTCATTTTCTTTCCACATTTTCCAAAAACTTGTGGAAAAAATGACACGATCAAAAGACTCACTATGCCTCCTAGAATATACGTTGGGGTGTTTGCTTTCCAAAATGGGGTCATGTTTTGGGCGTTTCCATTGTCCTGGTGCTCCAGGACCTTCAAAAGTGCAAGAGGTAGTCAGGAAATGATGTGTGTAATTTATGCTCCTAGAACGCCTGATGGCGCTCCCTACATGTTGGGCCTCTGTATGTGGCCAGGCTGTGTAAAAGACTCACACATGTGGTATTGCCATACTCAGGAGGAGTAGTAGAATGTATTTTGGGGTGTAATTTGTGGTATGCATATGCTGGGTGTGACAAATAACCCGTTAACATATGACAATTTTGGGGGAAAAAAAATCATTTTGCAAAGAATTGTGGGAAAAAATGACAACTTCAAAAAATTCACCATGCCTCTTACTAAATGCCTTGGAATGTCTACTTTCCAAGAAGGGGTCATTTGGGGGGTATTTGTACTTTCCTGGCTTGTTAGGGTCTCAGGAAATGAGATAGGCCGTCAGTACATCAGGTGTGATCAATATTCAGTGATTGGCACCATAGATTGTAGATTCTATAACTTTCACAAAGACCAAATAATATCCACTAATTTGTTTTCTTTTCTTTTTACCAAAGATAGGCAGCAGTATAAATTTTGGCCAAAATTTATGAAGAAAAATTACTAATTTGCAAAATTTTATAACAGAAACGAAGAAAAATTCATTTTTGTTACAAAATTTTCTGTCTTTTTTTTATTATAGCACAAAAAATAAAAAACCCAGCGATGATTAAATACCACCAAAAGAAAGCTCTATTTGTGTGAAAAAAAGGACGCAAATTTCATAGGGGTACAGTGCTGCATGACTGAGTAATTGTCATTCAAAGTGTGAGAGCTCTGAAAGCTGAAAATTGGTCTGGTTTAAGTGCCCAGTGGTCAAGTGGTTAAATACTCATATGACATAAGTCCTAGGCTATAAGAAATTCCCTAAATTATGTGACTGAGAAGTTTTGAGCTAATTGTTCAAAGATGTCCAAAGTCTGGAACCAGGTTTTCTATTTCAGAAAATGTCAAGATAATGATTCATGGTTTCAAGTTTATATTTTCTTTAAAAATGGCTATGTAATTTATACTTTATTTTGATTTATGTGAGGCTGTAAGTGCCACCGTTGATCTCACATCTGGTCTGTAAACAATTATGTTCAAGCTGTGAGTTGGGTTCATGTTCCACTCCTAGCCCCCACCCTTGGTGGGAGGAAGTGGGCGGTGACATGGGAGGTAATGTGGGTGTGTAATGGGAGTGGGCAGTTTTTGAAACAAGGAAAGTGTTTCTTATTTAACCTCCCTGGTGGTAATCCCGAGTGTGGCTCGGGGTGGAATTTCAGTACCATTAGCGGTAACCCCGAGCCACACTCGGGATTGCACTGCTAGATCCAGGCAATGTTACTCACCTTGTCCCCTGGATCCAGCGATGTCCCCCCCCGCGGTGTCAGGGTGTCTGTCCTCCGCCCGATGCCTCTGTGTGCCGGGCTCCGTTCCCTGCGAGCGTCACGTCGCACGGGGACGGAGACTGGCGGGAAATTCAAATAGTGAAACACACAGCACACATACAGTACACGGTAATCTGTAAGATTACATTGCTGTATGAAATAATTTCACATCCCCTTTGTCCCTAGGGGTTCGCCCATAGCCCTGCATGCACTTTTATATTATATATGTCATTCTTTCTGCCTGGAAACATGAGAATGTCCATAGCAACCAAAAAGTGTCCCTTTACATCAAAAGTGTTTTTTTATCAGCTAGAAAACACCAATAGTAAATAAGAATCACTTGCAGAATTGAGTGATACTGATTTTTGGGGAAATTTATCATCAGAAACTGAAAGTGACGACAGCGACAATTCTGCAACTGAGCAAATTTCAGTGTTTTTGGTTTGATTACATTATTGAATACATTTTATTACTATTACGTTATTATTTCTGATAATTATTTATAGTTTATCATATTATAATTTATGATTTCATGTTTCAAACTTTTTCATACCCGGGATGTCTAATAGACTCTTGTTTGGACAGATTTAAGTGAGTTATTCCTAAGAATTACAGGCCTACAATATAAAACGCCAAATTTCCATGCAAAATAATCGTACCGCTTTCAGCACCAAAAATCTGTAAAATAATCATCCCGCCAGGGAGGTTAAAAGGACTACATGTGGCTGAAGCTGTTACTTACATTCTTTCTTGCTGCTATACACAGCTATTCACACACACATGGAGAGCTTTGCTTAATACCTCTGAACTAAGGAGCTCAAGATGGCGGCGTGAGCCTGCGAGTTGGCGCCCAGACAGCATGCTATCCCAGAGAGCGCGCACTGGTAGGAGGTGGTTCCTCCAGTAACCAGGGTGCTCGACCTCCCGGCCTCCCCCCCCCCCCCTGCCCATCGGAACACGGACGGGCAACCCCCCCCTCCCTCCTCGCTCCCGCTGAACCGAACAGATCCCCGGCGCCGGTGCATCAGCCATCTCCCAGGGTAAGAAGGCAGCGTCCGGCCGGCTAGCCCCGTCAGCGGCAGTAGAGGGCGGGCTCGCGACGGAAGGAAGCAGCTGCTGGAAGCAGGTATCGTACCTGCACGCAGCGAGCCCGGCCCGCCGACAGTGGAGGAGCGTCAGTCTCGGCGGACCGAGTGGAGGAAGAGACCTGGAGCTCGGGACGTGGAGACCCGGAGAACCTGGAGTTGACGGGAATAGAAAGGTGGGAAAGAAGGAGCCCCGGCCGCAACGATACAGGGGTACGGAGACCAGGATCCGGGGGATCTGTAGCGGTAAGTGGCTGTGCCAACGGCGCATCTGGGAGGTAGAAGGACGGACTGTCGGCAGGGGGGGTAAGTAAAAGCCTATCCCCAGTTAAAGACTGTGTATTGTTTATATGGTATAAACTAACGTGGCAGGAGGGTCAACTGCTGGAAGTAAAAGTGAACCTAATTGTTTTGAAAAGCCACTTTGGGCTCTCGGTGAGACTGCTTCCTGGAGGGAGGGTGGAGGTGAGACGGGCCTAGGAGAAGCCCAATAGTACATCATAGACTAGAAGGCATATAAACACCTGGGTCTGGAGGCAAAGAGCACACGGGTATAGGAACTTACCCGGCTCCACAGGCACAAGGAGAGGGCTAACGGGAGTAAGTGGAAACGGTGAAGGCCCCAAACAACCTAAATAGTATACAGACACGGGGCAATTGAAAGAAAAGGGGAAAGTGACAAAAACCAGCGGAGGAAATCCCCCGAAGGTCAGTGCTAGCCCAAGTACCATCAAGAAATATATGGTGCAGGGGTCCGAGCAAATAAGCCCGCAGAAGCAGGTACCTGCAAAGACCAAACAAAAAGAAGGGAGCAATAAAACATCACAAGGGAGACTCTCATCAGGCTCACACCCAGGAGGTGCAGGGAACAAGGACCCCCCAAACACAATAATAGAGGGGCAATGCTCGGAAGAACTGATGCCCACAAGAAAGGACATCGCAGAGATGTTTGCTAGGCTAGAATGCTCGCTCAAAGGGGAAATTATAAACATCAGGGAAGACCTGGGTCAAATATTAAGGAGAGTAGAGGAAACAGAGGAAAAAGTAGAGACACAGGCAAAAGAAATACAAGGGCTTAAGGAACAGCTGCACAAAATTCGGAGGGAGCAACGGGAAATCCAATATAGATTAGAAGATCAGGAGAACAGAAATAGGAGGAAAAATCTAAGGATAAGGGGAATCCCGGAAAATATAGCAGCAGAAGACCTACAAAAAACCATGAATACAATATTTGGCCCCATACTAGGTAAATCCGAAGTGAAAACCGAAAGAGTACACAGAATCCCCAAACCGGCGAACCTGGGAAAGGAGGTACCAAGAGACACAATTGCTCGCTTCCATAATTTCAGAGAGAAAGAAGAGATCTGGAGGAAAATAAAAGAAGGTCACAAAATATCTATTGAAGAAGCTGAAATAAAGATTTTCGCGGACCTGGCAAGAGACACCCGTCAAAGGAGGAAGTTATTGAAGCCACTGGTAGACCAGATAAGACGGCAGGGAGGGCAACACTCGTGGGGCTTCCCAGCCTGCTTGATCGGGAGACGGGAAGGCAGATCAGCGAAACTGAAGTTTCCAGAAGAGACAGAAGGATTTTGCAGGAGACTAAGTATACCCATACCAGACTTGCCGGGATGGGGAGACCTTGCTGAACAAGCAACGAGAGATGAAGAACAATACTGGATAAGAGCTTGATGGGGGGGCGGGGGAGGAGGGGGAGGGGGACAGGGAGTGGGGATGGTAATAGGAAATCTGGGCGCCGATTGGCAGAGAGCCCCAAAAAGGGGATGGAGAGCGACCACGGGCCACAAAATGAGGCTCAACCCGGGGGCAACCAGGAGGGAGGGAGGAGAGATCCCCCACCCACCAAGGTGGAAGGGTCAGGGGATGACCAAAACGCCCCAGGTAGAGGGGGAGGGAGGGAGGGGGAGGGGGAGGGGTCAGGTTCTCTAGTGGGAAGAAATAGTCCAGTCTCGGGGACATATTGGCTAAATATAGAGGGAAGAAGAGGATGGTTAAATTTTTGACATATAATGTGCGGGGGATGAGGAGCCCCGCAAAAAGATATAACATCCTGCAAGAATTGAGGCGACACTCAGCCGACATCGTGTTTCTACAAGAAACACATTTCTCCCAAGATACAAATTTGAGAATCTGGTCGCAGGAATTTCCACTGTGGTATCGTGGTGAGGCGCAGACACATAGAGCAAAGGGGGTGGCTATAGGATTTTCTAATAGGGTACAGTTTACAATAATAGACAGGTGGGTGGAACCGGAAGGGAGATGTATGTTCTTGAAAGGTAGATTGGATAATAATCTATACACGTTGGTAAATATATATGGCCCTAATAAAGATCCGGCAGGATATTTGGCGGGAGTACTAGAGAAACTAAAAGAGTTCAAAGAAGGACTAGTAATAGTAGCGGGGGACCTCAACTATACTCAAGACGGGGCTTGGGACAGTACGTCCCATGTGCAGGGGATCTCCAATAAAAACTGGAGGAGAACTAAAGAGAAAATGACACAGCTGCAGCTGATGGATGCATGGAGGGTTTTCCACCCAAGGGAAAGGGATTATACCTTTTTCTCCCCTGTACATGGGACGTATTCCAGATTAGACTACATTTTAGTAGAACATAGGGTGTTGGAGAGAATAGAGAATGTCAGAATTGAGATAACAACAATCTCTGACCACGCCCCCGTGACAATGGAAATGGAGGTAGGAACAGGGCCCGTGAAAGAATATACTTGGAGACTAAACGAGGAATTGCTGAGAGATGACAGCATTACCAGGCAGATTAAAAAAGAACTGATAGGATTCTTCGAAGTAAACGCCTCGGATGATATAGAAGATCCGGTAATATGGGAGACACACAAGGCTTACATAAGAGGGGTGATGATATCCATAGAGAAAGGGAAAAGAAAAGAAAGAGAGAAGAGGAGAGAAGAAGTAATAGAAAGAATCTATGAGTTGGAGCAGGAACACAAGAAGGGGCCTAGTGAGGAAATATTACAAACTCTACTGGGGAAACGAGGGGAATTAAAAGATCTTATAGAACAGGAAAACCGCTACATATATAATAAAATTAAGAAGGAAAGGTACACCCAGGGAAATAAAATAGGGAAACATCTGGCTAGAACTCTAAAGACAAAAAAATCAAGGGGTTATATAGAAAAAATACAGAATGAGAAGGGGGAGATCAAATATAAAACAGAAGAAATAGCAGACACCTTCCAAGAATATTACAAAAAATTATACGCAGTGAGACAAAAAGAATCAACAAATAGTATGGAACAGAGGAAAGAAAAGACTAAGGAGTTCTTGAAACTAGCCAACATGCCAAAAATAGAAACGGAGGAAGTAGAAAGAATGGAAGCCCTGATAACAACGCAGGAAGTGGAGGAGGCTATGGTGGAGATGGCTCCTGGGAAAAGCCCAGGCCCAGATGGGCTTCCAATAGAATATTATAAGAAATTTAGAGACATATTAACCCCAATACTGTGTAAATACATGGACGGAATAGGTAAGGAGTGGGAGATGAGAACAGAGGCTTTATCAGCAACTATCACAGTAATACCAAAAGAAGGGAAAGACAATACAAAGTGTACTAGTTATAGGCCGATATCCTTAGTAAACGTAGATACCAAATTATTTTCAAAAATCTTAGCTACAAGATTAAAAAGGAACATAAAGAAAATAATAAAGGAGGATCAGGTGGGCTTCGTACCGGGGAGAGAGGGAAAGGACAACGGGATAAGAACGAGACTGTTAATGGAGGAGAGGAAGAGGGCTGGGGACCCCAGTCTGATCCTGTCGATTGATGCCGAAAAGGCCTTCGACAGGGTAGACTGGGGTTTCCTGTTCCAAACCCTAGAGATAGTAGGCCTGGGAGAGAGGATGAGGGGATGGATAGAGGCCCTATACAATAAACCAACAGCAAGGGTTACGATAAATGGTAAACTCTCCAAACCTTTCGAATTAGAAAACGGGACGAGGCAGGGGTGCCCTCTCTCCCCGATACTATTCATCATGGCCCTAGAGCCACTGTTAGCAGTAGTCAGGAGACACCAGCAAATATACGGATTTGAAGTAGAAGGGGAAGAACACAAGGTCGCCGCATATGCTGATGATCTTTTGCTGTACATCGATAGACCAAAAGAAACTATTCCTAAAATAATGGAGGTCCTGGATAAATTCGGAGAGCTGTCTAATTTTAAGATCAACTATATGAAATCGGAAGCCCTACCCATAAATCTAGGAAAACAGGAAACGGGGGAGTTGAGGAGATCGTTTCCATTTAAATGGAAGAAGAGGGAACTAGATTATTTGGGGGTTAGGCTGACAGGAACAGGGGCAGGGGACTATGCTGCAAATTTCATTCCCCTGTTGAATGAAATCAAGGAAGAAATAAGGAAAATGACATACAGACCACTATCATGGACAGGGAGAATAAATGCAGTAAAGATGAAAATAGCCCCCAAAGTCTTATATAAAATACAGATGTTACCAATTAACATTCCACAGGGATTCTTTACAATTATTAATAAAATAAGAAACAGATTTATATGGAAAGGGCAGAAACCAAGGGTAAAAATGAAGATTTTGAATAGAGATAAAAATAGAGGGGGATGGGCACTACCGAATATTAAAAAATATTATAGGGCAAACAGTCTTGCACGAGTGATAATCTGGGTGCAAAATGAAAGGGATAAAAAATGGGTTACACTAGAAAATAAAATGAGTAAGACACGATTGGAGAAAATAATTTGGATTCCGCCGGAACACAGGAAGTTAGGCAGGAATACAAGCGAGATTACACACACAGCACTAAAAATTTGGGATGACACTATGAGGAAGGGGAAATGGGGATACAATTCACCGTTGGTCCCAATTAGTGGGACAAACTATTTCTTACCGGGGCACGAAGTGGAAGAATTAAAAAAAAAAAGAAAAAAAAAAAAAAATACCTCTGAACTAAGGACTGAGCACATGGTTTGTTATCTCTATTCATTTTAAGGAACCATTTCTTATTTAATCATCTTTATTTTAGTTGAAGATACATATATTTTTGTATGTGATGTTACAACTTTTGTACCTATTTTCGTAACCTTTGTGTGGTAAATAAAATCACACTTATATTCACCTCTGCTGGAGTTTCAAGAAATTATTCTCACATTCACCCAAAGATCGAAGTCTTTACAAAGACTTTCTTACAATTGACTAAGCCAGGCTCAATCTTTTCCAGAGTTTTCTTTGGCCTCTCCTAAGTTTGATCAGAGGGGAGATGAACTGAAAAAGAAGAGTCAAACTTCGGTAGATTGTTGAAAAACCTAGAATTTGTTTGGTGTTTGCGAAGACCTGAGAATTTCCTGTGGAAATCAGACAGTTTCGTGAGTCCAGCTCAAGCGAGGAAAAGTGAGATTTTTGGTGAGTAAAAACGATGGAATTTGTTGATTCTTTAGCTAATGAAAGCAAGTTAGAATTTCAAGGTTTATCTAGCCATGTATCAGATGGTAGGTTATGGAAATCAATGTATGAGCAATGTTTACAGGCTAATGTTGAAATTGATAAGTCTAGATTTTGCTTAGCGAAAACAGAGAGAAAATTACGTAATGTAATGAAGATGATTAGAATTTTTAATTCTACGGTATTTGATGTACCAGCAAGAAATATGGTTTGTGTAGTTAATAAATCAGGAAATGAAAATGATGTACAAACTGCACAAGTGTCTGAAACCAGTGATCCTGATTGTGCTAATTGTGAAATTTTTTTGTAATTTCATTGCACATCTGGAGAGTGAACTTCAAACTCAGGATGTTGCAATATCAAAAAAGACACAAATAGCTGTGATTTCCAAAAAGGCTAAGAAACAATCAGAAGCAGCGAAGTCTTCATTTATTCCAGATGTTTCTGCAGATTTGGAATGTGATGAGCCTTCGGAAGCTGATTTACCTAAGCAGAAATTATTAGATAGAGCATCCAAACTTAAATTGCAAATTCATGATCAGTTGATAAAAAAATTAAAAGATATTCCAAAATATGATACAAGGGTTGATGCATTCAATAATGCGAATGTTTTTGAGAGTTTCTGTGATCGATTCAACTTAAATGATGAACAAAGGAATAAGTTATTCTGTTTATGGGTACCCAATTATATGGCACGTCGTTTCATTAAGACGCTATATTTTGATAAGAATGATGCTGAGGTTCACAGTGATGCATCTGAAAGACTGCGTCAGTTATTGATGTGCATTACTGGGGAGGAAACACCCACAGCTGAAATTCTAGATTCTTTAACCACTTCCCGACCGCCGTATGCAAAATGACGGCCGCGAAGTGGCTTAGTTATCCTGACTGGACGTCATATGACGTCCTCAGGATAACAAGCCGAGGCGTGCATCGCGGCGATCGGTGGTGTGGGAGGTCAGTCTGACCCCCCGCAATACCGATCTCGGTAAATCGCTTCGATTCGAAGCACTTTACCATGGGACCAGCCGTGACCAATCACGGCTGGTCACAGTGTAACACAGGAAAGCCGTTTATCGGCTTTCTTGTACTCAGGTCTGCAGACCTGAGGAGGGGAGAGCCGATCGGCTGCTCTCCTGACAGGGAGGGTTTGTGCTGATGATTTATCAGCACAGCCCTCCCTTGGATCGCTACCCTAGACCACCAGGGAGCCTGCCCAGGGACCACCAGGGATGTGCCCACCCAGGACCACCAGGGAGCCGACCAGGGACCACCAGGGAGCTGATCTGGACCACCAGGGAGACCCCCCTAGACCACCAGGTAAGTGACATAGTGCCCAGTGTGGATGGCACTCAGTGCCACCTTCAGATGCCACCCTAGACCACCAGGGAATAAGCCCCTATTAGTATATATGCCCACCAGTGCCCATCAGTGCCCACCAGTGCCCCTATCAATGCATACCAGTGCCACATATCAGTGCCCACCATTGCCACCTACCAGTGCCCACCTATCAGTGCCCATCAGTGCCACCTATCAGTGCCCAGTGCCGTCTATGAGTGCCAATCAGTGCTGTCTATGAGTGCCCATCAGAGCCGCTTAGCAGTGTCCGTCAGTGCTGCATATCAGTGCCCATCAGTGCTGTATATCAGTGCCACCTCTCAGTACCCGTCAGTGCTGCTTATCAGTGCCGCCTAACAGTGCTCATCATCGCTGCATATAAGTGCCTCATCATCAGTGCCACCTCATCAGTGCCGCCTCATCAGTGCCAATCAGTACTGCCACATCAGTGCCCGTCAGTGTAGCCTCATCAGTGCCCACCAGTGATGGAGTAAATTTACTTATTTACAAAGTTTTGTGACAAAAATAGAGAATTTTTTTTTTTTTTCAAAATTTTCGGTCTTTTTTTATTTGTAGTGCAAAAAATAAAAACCGCAGGGGTGATCAAATACCACCAAAAGAAAGCTCTATTTGTGGGAACAAAATGATAAAAAATCTGTTTGGGTACAGCATCGCACGACCGCACAATTGTCATTCAAAGCGCAACAGCACTGAAAGCTGAAAATTGGTCTGGTAGTAAAGTGTTCCAAGTGCATAGTATTGAAGTGGTTAAGGGTAACCATAAATGATGATCCTTATGAGTTCAGAATTAAATTTTCTAAAGCATACAAAATGGTATATGCCTTGGAGGAGGAAACAGCAGCAATGTTAAAGGCATTTGATCATAAACTTACATATTTGGATCCTGCATCAATAGTTTTGGCAAGTCAAAAGGAAGACTTAGATGAGGCTGCATCGGTTATAGATAGTGTGAGAAGACAGTTAAAACAAAGTAATTTAAAAACCAAGATATCTGTAGTTCAAAATAATTGTCCTAAAGAGGGCATGCAGTCTAAGTTTAATTCAGGAAACACTGCCCCCTTCAGGAATGACAAGGTAAGCCAATTTAATTACAAAGGGCCACTTACTTGTTATTTCTGCCACAAACCTGGCCATTTCAAACATCAATGTAGGAAATATTTAAAATATATTGAAAGGAAAAATGCTGGCAAAGAGAATGGATTGGTATAGAACCATCTACCCCTCCTCCTGCAGAGGATGCCAAGACATTTTCTCCTTACACTCCTTTGAGGAAAGAGCTAAGAAAGTTGGCTCTCAGCAATGGATTGGATGTGAACAACTCACATTCAACCAATGGGAGGCAGCCACTATTGGCTTCTCCATGACAACTAGAGGACAAAGAATTAGAGTGTCACAGTCTAGAATATGTAGCTCCAATGTTTCTAGACAAGTGTGGACGTCCCTTTTTAAAAGCTAAAATTAATGGACAGAAGGTGAGAGCTCTTTTGGATACAGGAGCTCAGTTCAGTGTTACTGGCTTGAAATTACCTATTTCATCAAATGCAACAGTTTGTACAATTGTTGGGTTCAATGGAACGGGTGATTCTCAGGCTAAAATGTGTAAAAATGTGTGATTTTTGCAAACTGAAATTGATCTTTGGTATTGTCAAGGTGCAGAGAACATTATTGGTACTGACATTTTGTCTCAAAGAGGATGGATAATTGATTTAGCTAATGGAGTGATTTGGAAAGGCCCATCTAATTGTAAGCCTGTGGTAATTCATCCAGCAGATTACTGTGAAGTTGGCAGCATCTGTTTGACATAAGCAATAGACGCTGACTATAAATGGCCAGATATGGGAGACAATTTGGAGTTAAAACAATTGGTACAGTCATACAAAAAACTTTGGAGCCAGAGTAGAAATGAGGTCGGTTTATTCAAAGGTATTGAAGTAAACATTGAAGGTAAAGACCATCCATTTGTCAAGCCATACAAATTACTACCAGAATCTGATGAACCTGTTTCAAAAATTATTCAAGAATTTTTGGATCAGGGAATCATCAGGAAAGCTAATTCTGTAACCAATAATCCTTTATGGGTAGTTGCTAAACGAAATGACCCCAGTGCCTACAGACTTTTGATTGACTTAAGAATGCTAAAGAAATACATTCCATGTTGTTCGCCTATTGTAGTGGAAACTCCAGATAAACGCAAAAGTGTTTTCTGTAATAGATGTGGCGAATGGATTTTTTAGCATTGCTTTGGCTAAAAGCTGTCAATATAAATTCAGTTTCATATTTAAAGGAATCCAATATGTTTTCCAGCGAATTCTGCAAGGCTTTCATAGTTTGCCATCTATATTTCATCAGGCACTGGCAAATGTTTTATCAAAATTCTCTAGACCAGATTGTTTAATTCAATACGTAGATGACATCTTGCTTATGTCTGAACATATGATTCTTCCGGCAGAACTGTTGACACTTCTGCAAGAAGAAGGTCTCAAGCTGAATACACGCAAAGTTCAGCTTATGAAAAGTGAAGTCAAATTTCTAGGAATTCTGATTGGTCCAGGAAAGAGACAGCCTTTACAAGAACGAATTCAGGCTATTGTGTCTCTACCTGTACCAACAACAGTCAAAGCACTGAGACAGTTTCTGGGTTTGGTAAATTTCTCTAGAGATTTTATCGAATCCCTGGCAGAAAAAGCAAAACCGCTTTATGACTTGCTAAAGCATAAAGAGGAAAATGAATTTGGCCCATTGTGTCAGACAGCTTGTGGGAGTACATTATGCAGTAAAAGCAACTGAGCATATTGTAGGAGTTAACAAAATCATTCTACAGATCCCACACAGTACTTTGAAGTTCCTTTTTGAGAAAAATGTTCCTGGAGTCTCCAACCAAAGATTTTCTCAATGGATGTTGGCTCTGTCATCTAAACAAATACAGGTTGAACATAATGCCAAGTATATCCTTCCTCAGTTGATGGAATACAATGGGCTAGAACATGAATTTTTGTGTGAAGTCCAAGAGACACATTCTCCTCTCTTTTGTAGAGAGGCAGAAAAAATTGATGAACCCGTATTTGTTGATGGTTCGAGATACTGTGTTTCTGGTAATTATTACAGTGGATATGCAATTTGGTATCCAGAGTGTAATCTTGCCATACAACACAAATTGCCAGGACATTTTTCAGCTCAAAGAGCAGAACTTGAAGCAGTAAAAACTGTGTTGACTATTGACAAGGAAGAGAACAGAAGTCCATTAGTGATCTATAGTGACAGTTCTTATGTTATACGTTCTCTTACTGAATATCTACCAATATGGAAACGTAGAGGTTTTGTAGACTCTTCTAACAAGACCCTGGTGCAGAAAGAAACTCTTGAAGCAGTTTTTGAACTTGCAGAGGAAAATCCTCTTGCTTATGATATTGTAAAAATTCCATCCCATAGAAGGACAATGACAGTTTAACAGTGGGCAATCGAACAGCAGATACATTAGCAAAGGAAGCAGCTTTACATGGAGAACTAGTGATTCAACCTGAACCGGGTTCAATTAATGTTGTTAGGAAGACAGACACGCAGATTCCCTCTTTTGCAGAAGATCAGAAAAGAGATGCTTTTCTTTCTTCTCAGGTTGATCCAGAATGTTCTTTGGTTCTCGAGAACGGGATTCTATGTCATGACTTAAATGGGTTTCTGAGTCCTGTTATACCACAACACCTACAGGTGGAATTCACAAAATTCAACCATGAAAGTTTAGGCCACATAGGAAAACAAAAATTACTTGAAATTCTTAAAGAGAAATTCTATTGGGACAAAATGGAAGAGACAGTAGACAGTGTAATTAGATCTTGTCTAATTTGTGCACAAGTGAATCCCAGACCAAAGGGTCAGAAACCTTCTTTACAAAGAATTCCTCCAGCAGACGGCCCTTGGTCCACATTACAAATAGATTATATTGGACCATTACCTACAGGGAAAAATGGATTTCGTTACGCTTTAATTTTAGTAGACATATTTTTGAAATGGATAGAAATATTGCCTGTTCGAAAAGACGATGCTTTAACAACTGCTAGAATGTTGATTAATCATGTTTTTTCCAGCCTGGGGTATACCAAAAAAAACCTTAGTAGTGACAGAGGATCCCACTTTACAGGTATAATCATGCAGGCAATGTGTAAAATTTGGGGAATTCAACAGAGATTCCATGTACCATATCATCCACAATCTGCAGGTATTGTGGAAAGAATGAATAGGACTGTCAAATCAAGAATTGCAAAAATGTTGTTGCACAGAGGAAATACTTGGGTAGATGCAGTACCATTCGTTCTGATGAGTGTCAGAAGTACGGCATCTTCAGCAACACAGTATTCTCCTTTTGAGTTAATGACAGGAAGTAAAATGCCTCTAGTGTTCCCCCATGAACCTTTTTTGTCTACGCCGCAAAAAGAGGCAATTGAGAAAACTAAATGGTTACAGCTGTTGCAAGACAATCTGAATAACATTTTGCCACGTGCAGCTACTCGCATGCAAAAGATGGTTCCTCCACATTCTTCAAAGTTTGAGAAAGGAGGACAAGTCATGATAAAAACTTTCAGGAAAAGTGGACCTTGGCAAAGTAATTGGGAAGGTCCATTTGACATCTTGGATGCTCAAGGTGTAATGGTACAAGTTCAACGACCTCTCAATTCAGTGAAAAATGCACGTAGACAACAAAAAATGTGGGTACACACTGATCAATGTAAATTGTTTATGCCGAGATAATGATGCTGCATTTCTTTTACAGAAATGACTTCTAATAATCTAATCGGGAGGAATCATGGATTCCAAAACGAGAGAAAGATAACAACAAAAGAAAATGAAGAAAAGAAAAGTTTTAAAGACAAAATACTTATCATCATCACAGGACTCATCTTTTCTCTAGTGACTATTTCATCAGTGGTAAAATATATCACAAATTTTTCCAACAATGCAGAGGTTAACAGGATTGAAGACTCACACAACAAAGACATTGATATTAATGACTAGAGTTGAGCGAACCCGAACTGTAAAGTTCGGGTCCGTACCAAACTTTTGGGTGTCCGGGACCCGGACCCGAACCCGGACTTTTCAAAAAAAGTCCGGGTTCCAGTCCGGGGTTCTATTATTTTATTCCACGTGTTGAAAAGCTGCCAAGGGCAGCCACTCAACAAGTGTTTCACTGGTTTTCCCTAGAAGCCATCACAGCCATGCCTACTAATGGCATGGCTGTGATTGGCCAGTGCACCATGTGACCCAGCCTCTATGTGGGGCTGGAGTCACCGTGCTGCATGTCACATGCTCTCAGGATAGTTTAGGGAGAGGATGCTGCTGGCTCTGTGAGGGACAGATTGACGATATTATAGAACATCCCATCCTGCGTTACTGAACTATCTGATTGTGGACTAGGGAGAGATACTAGTACTGCTGCTTTGAGGGAGGGAGAGATACTAGTACTGGTGCTTTGAAAGACAGATTGCACACCTCATCCTGCTGCACAGAACGATCCGACTGGACTAGGTAGAGTCTGTTGCTTTAAGGGAAAAATTATTCTTCTAAAATCATCATCAAGTTGTACAGGGAAAGGTTCCAGCTGTTGCTTAAACCACTTCAGCCCCGGAAGGATTTCACACTTTAGGACCAGAGCACTTTTTGCGATTCGGCACTGCATCGCTTTAACTGACAATTGCGCGTCGTGCGACGTTGTGCCCAAACGAAATTTGCGTCCTTTTTTCCCCCACAAATAGAGCTTTCATTTGGTGGTATTTGATCATCGCTGCGTCATTTCTGATAGCCGCTATAAACAAAAGAAGAGCGACAATTTTGCAAAAAAACCCAAATTTCTTACTTTTTGCTAAAATACAAATCCAAAAAAAAAAAATATAAAAAAACATTTTTTTCATCGGTTTTGGCCGATTTATATTCTTCCTCATATATGTGATAAAAAAAATTGCAATCAGCATTTATTGATTGGTTTGCGCAAAAGTGGCCGCGTTTACAGATGATGAGAATTAATTTCTGGGGTTTTTATTTTTTTAAATTTTTTACTAGTAATGGCGGTGATCTGCGATTTTTTAGCGGTACTGCGATATTGGGGCGGACATGTCGGACCATTTTGACACTTTTTTGGGACCATTGGCATTTATACAGCGAT
Organism: Glandirana rugosa; assembly: GCA_018402905.1. NCBI lineage: Eukaryota > Metazoa > Chordata > Amphibia > Anura > Ranidae > Glandirana > Glandirana rugosa. The sequence continues at coordinate 551,394 of BLSH010213265.1, read as the reverse complement.
CAGTGCTATAAAAATGCACTAATTACTGTGTAAATGCCAATCCAGAATTCTCTTGAGAGAAGGAAAGTTTGTCATTATATTGTGGAACTTTAATATTTCGGAATGGAAAATTTCTACAAGGTTCCCACAATGTCAAGAACATTTGGTTAATATGGAATTGGGTATTGAAAGATGGTTTGGAATTAATATTAGGAATCATGACAGAAATAAGCATGGTATTGTTGAAGGTATTTTAGGAGGAGTTGGTACTATTGGAAGTATAACAAATAGTATGGATATTAACACTTTAACCGGTTCCCCACCGCGCGCCGTCTTTTTACGGCGGCAGTGGGGGAGCCCTGCGTGAATTGCCGTAAATAAGCGGTGATCTGCATTTAGCCACCAGGGGGGCGCGCGCACCCACCGCACTCCTGGGGAGTGTCCCCGCGGCTCGCCGGCGGACATCGGGTCCGCGCGAGCCGCGGGCACACTCCCCAGGATGAGCGGCTACAGGGAAAGAACGGGGAACAGCCGATGTAAACACGGCGGTTCCCCGCTCTGTCAGTGGGGTATGAGAGATCTACTGATCCCTGTCACTGGGATCAGTTAGATCTCTCATGCCCATGTTAGCCCCCCCCCACAGTAAGAACACACCCAGGGAACACAGTTAACCCCTAGCTCTCCCCCCCAGGTTAACCCCTTCACTGCCAATGACATTTATACAGTAATCAGTGGACATTTAAATTTCTGATCGCTGAATAAATGTCATTGGTCCCAAAAAAGTGTCAAAAATGTCCGACATGTCCGCCCCAATATTGCATTACCGCTAAAAATTGCAGATTGCCGCCATTACCAGTAAAAAAAACCAAAAAACCCCAGAAATGAATTCTCACCATCCATAAACGCGGCCACTTTTGCGCAAACCAATCAATAAACGCCGATTGCAATTTTTTTTATCGCAAATATGAGGAATTATATAAATCGGCCAAAAACGGTGAAAAAAATGTTTTTTTATATTTTTTTTGGATTTGAATTTTAGCAAAAAGTAAGAAATTTGTTTTTTTTTGCAAAATGGTCGCTCTTCTTTTGTTTATAGCGGCGATAAGAAATGACGCAGAGGCGTTCAAATACCACCAAAAGAAAGCTCTATTTGTGGGAAAAAAAGGACGCAAATTTTGTTTGAGTGCAACATTGCACGACCGCGCAATTGTCAGTTAAAGCAACGCAGCGCCGAATCGCAAAAAGTGCTCTGGTCCTAAAGCTGCAAAACTTTCCGGTTGGTAAGTGGTTAAAGTCTGATCTTGAGACAGCTGTTTTAGTGGGGAGTAATAGTATTAAAGTACAAATTAATTTAAATCAGATATTAGAAGAGATGGTTATTAAAACAGCTAATGTAATGGGTCCATCCATATTACATCTACAAAATATTACTCTTAATCTAATGACAAGTGAACAGCATTCTCATATAGCTAGAGCATGCTTAGAGACCCAGACAGAATATTCCACTAATTTTAAAATAATTGCGCAAGCATTTCAGTGTGGAATAACTCCTCTTGGTATTTTACAGAATTTACCCAAAGAACATAAATATGCAATAAATCATACAGATTTATGGGTAAATAAATGGACAGGATGCAATCAGAATGTATGTTATAGTTCTTCTATGATTCCTATAGCAGGGAAAGAACAAATATTGGTTCCAATTACTGTCTTGGGATTACCTGTTAGTAATACACAATTATTATATTACAAATTACAGTATACAGATTTTGCGTTTAACAATGATAATTTTTAGTTAGAACAATTAGATCTATCAGCATGCTTACAATTTCAGTCCAAATGTATCTGTTTGCCTAATCAAGACAAAGGAATATTTCATTCTTGTTATCATAATCATACATTATGTTCAGCAAGAATAGGAAAAGTTAAAACTACTTCTGAGTTAAAGTGGTAGTAAACCCTCCTATCATTTTCAGCCAAGGAAGCTGCCATCTTGGCCTCTTTTTAATCTACAACTGCCATGATGCTGCACATGTGATCAGCTATGACACCAGCCATTGGATGGTTTGACAGTTTGGTTTAGAGCACAACCAATGGGAATGTTACATTTCCGGCACGTGCCGGAAATGTAACTGATTTTTAAACTGTTAAATGGATGGGTTTACTAATTACTTTCGTAGATAAAAAGAAGGTTTGTTTTCAAATCATGACAGACACGGAAAGGGTTAAAACTTTCTTCTCGTACACATACAGAAACCTTGAGTCAAGGCTTGTATTGTATAGAAGGAGACATAGTAGCAATAAGTGTTAATGGATTGAGAATGAATTTAACAAATATGCTTATGAGAAATATAAGTGCTCTTCATACAGTATACGTCTCAGATGAAATTCCTTAGGAAGATTGGGCTAATGTAATTCAGAAGGATAAAGGTTTATTAATAGCTTTAAGGTTAATTCGTATATACCGCGCTTAGAACTCAAAAAAAAGCTGCTACAAATAATAGTGCGATATACCACCATGGACAAAGTAAACAAAAAAATGTTGCCTTAAATGATCATTATATAGACATCAAATATAAAAATTATAAGTGCATAAGTATTCAATTCAAATAATAAAAAAGTGCCAATAACCCAAATTCAGGTGACGAATCAAGTGTAAACAAATAGTACAGTGCAGCAAAAACTGGGATATAGTAAAGTGCAAAAAAAAGTGTCAGAAATTGCAAACATATAAATAGCTCAGCAGCCTCAATTAGAATCCAGCAGCAGTCTCTTAACAGGGTAAGAACAACAGTTCCAAAGACCACCGTGAGGTAGGGAGGAGATAGTAGACCGGTGAAAGTTCATAAGGGGGAATACAGATGGACACACCAGAATTCCAGGGATTCCCTCTTATTCTCCGCCACCACTAGACATAAACACCTCCAGTGATAAAGGGGGTAAGGGTAAACTCTTACCAGAACGTACGACCCACTATCGCTAGTAAGGGTCAGAAGCACTAGCAGATAAAACTCTCTGCGAGGTATAAGCAGTGGTGAAGCGGCTCTCCCTATGTCAGCAGGGCTCTGTAGCAGATATGGTGATGCGGCTCTCTTTATGTCAGCGGGACTCCGTACCAGATAGGGGATTTCAAGTTAATGGACTCCCAGAGTGCATGCCATATGAAAATATAGAGGCCACATAGTGTAATACCGTAAGGTAAAATTTATTAAAAAACTAAAAACAGGGTACTCACAATATTCATAAGCAAATTCGTGTAGTATAAAGGATAAGAAAAGCCGGCTGTCCCTATAATTATCATTTAGCACAACATTTTTTTGTTTACTTTATTAATAGCTTTGTCAAATGAACTCCAATGCAAAAATATTGTTTAAACATGAACAAGGAAACTTACAAAAAATAGAACATGAGTGGTCTGAATTTTCAGGTCATTCACGGTGGTCAAAATTTACTCGTAACATAGCAATGTTGGGAAAAACTTCAATTACTTCTGCAGCAGGAAATATTTTATTGCATCATATAGTTATTATATTTATTATTATGGTATTATGCATTATATTTCAGTTATGTTTTATGTTTAGAATGAAAAAGTTATATAAGCAAATTAGAAATGAAATCAGGAAAGGAGATGATCTTTTGCAAAATATGCTAAAAAGAAATATGGTTTCTGGTTTTGTTGACTCGGTTACAGATGATAAAACATTTGGAATTGTTAGATCAAAACCTTGAATGTGTGTGATATGAATGAAGTGAAAATGATTCACATATAAATATGATTATTATTCATGTTTCAGAGGGGAATGTTATATTTCTAATATCTAAATTTTAATTCGGTTTTAAATATTCATATAACATAAGTCCTAGGCTATAAGAAATTCCCTAAATTATGTGTGACTGAGAAGTTTTAAACTAATTGTTCAAACATGTCCAAAGTCTGGAACCAGGTTTTCAATTTCGGGAAAATGTCAAGATAATGATTGATGGTTTCAAGTTTATATTTTCTTTAAAAATGGCTATGTAATGTATACTTTATTTTGATTTATGTGAGGCTGTAAGTGCCACCGTTGATCTCACATCTGGTCTGTAAACAATTATGTTCAAGCTGTGAGTTGGGTTCATGTTCCACTCCTAGCCCCCACCCTTGGTGGGAGGTAGTGGGCGGTGACATAGGAGGTAATGTGGGTGTGTAATGGGAGAGGGCAGCTTGCCCGTGTTTTTGAAACAAAGAAAGTGTTTCTTATTTAAAAGGACTACATGTGGCTGAAGCTGTTACTTACATCCTTTCTTGCTGCTACTCACAGCTATTCACACACACATGGAGAGTTTTGCTTAATACCTCTGAACTAAGGACTGAGCACATGGTTTGTTATCTCTATTCATTTTAAGGAACCATTTCTTATTTAATCATCTTTATTTTATTTGAAGATACATATATTTTTGTATGTGATGTTACAACGTTTGTACCTATTTTTGTAACCTTTGTGTGGTAAATAAAATCACACTTATATTCACCTCTGCTGGAGTTTCAAGAAATTAGTCTCATATTCACCCAAATATTGAAGTCTTTACATAGTTAAAAAGACTTTCTTACAGTCGCCTGGCGTCTGGTGAGGGGTTGTTGGACACATAAATATTAACCCTTCAGTTTTGCTTTAATACACATTTCTTCACAATTTAACAACCTGAAGAAATAGTTCTTTGTTACTAAATATCCTTTCATATACACTGATTTCTGAATGCGATGATCAGCTTTTATTATAACCGCCCGAGTAATGTCAGTGTTGTAATGGTCAAAGCTGCACTGAGCATTGTCAGTGTTGTGTTTTGGTTTTGTGCTGCCCTAGGCAAAGCTAAAATTGGGCACCCCCCATCTAAATTTGCTCCCCCCAGCTGCAGTATACTGTTCTGGTCTCAGGGTCTGATGAGGAAGCTGCAGTCATTCACAGAGAACAGCTGTGGCTTCCTCATCAGACCCTGAGACATGATTCATTCAAGTGCCACATATGTGGTCAATGGGGTGGAGGATGGGGTCATCGGGACATAGGACGGGGTCAGCAGGGCAGAGGATGAGGCGGCACTGATGGCCACTGATAGGCGGCACTGAAGGGCACTGATAGGCAGCATTGATAGGCGGCACTAATGGCCACTGATAGGCGGCACTGATAGGCACTGGTAGGCGACACTGATAGGCAGCACTGATGAGCACTGATAGGCGGCACTGATGAGCACTGATAGGCCCTGGTAGGCGACGCAGCTGGGCACTAATAGGCAGCACTTAAGGACACTGATAGACGGCACTGATGAGCACTGATAGGCACTGGTAGACGGTACTGATAGACAGCACTGATGAACACTGATAGGCTGCACAGATGGGCACTGATTGGCAGCACTGATTGGCACTGATAGGCAGCACTGATGGGCACTTTTGGGGCTGCAATGATAATCAGGACACTGATGATCAATGCCCTGATTATCAGTGTAGATGTCGATTATCAGTATAGATGTCCCCTTTCAAACTGGCTGGTTACGGGCTCTCTCCTCTCCTCACCCTGAAGAGGAGATTTACATTGTGATCAGCTGTAGCACGTCATTTGGCTATAGCACAGTCCCTTAAAATTGCCACCCAAGACAAATGCCTTGTTTGCCTCATGATAGATATGCCCCTGAGCATGGTGATGGCCCAGAGGAGATCCCCATTATTCATCCTTACTCTCTCCTGAGCACTGGTGAGGCTGCATAGATGGGCATTGGTGAGGCTGCATAGATGGGCACTGGTGAGGCTGCATTGCTGGGCACTGGTAAGGCTGCATAGATGGGCACTGGTGAGGCTACATAGATGGGCACTAGTGAGGCTGCATTGCTGGGCACTAGTGAGGCTGCATTGCTGGGCACTGGTGAGGCTGCATATATGGGCACTTGTGAGGCTGCATATATGGGTGCTGGTGAGGCTGCAGAGATGGGCACTGGTGAGGCTGCATAGATAGGCACAGCTGAGCCCTGCATTCTTTATGTAGGGCACTGCTGAGCCCTGCATTCTTTATGTAGTGCACTCTTGAGCCCTGCATTCTTTATGTAGCGCAACCCTAAGCCCTGCATTCTTTATGTAGCGCACTCCTGAGCCCTGCATTCTTTATGTAGCGCACTCCTGAGCCCTGCATTCTTTATGTAGCGTACTCCTGAGCCCTGCTAATTTGGCCCAATTTGTACTCACTTTTGTTGCCAGCGGTTTAGACATTAATGGCTGTGTGTTGAGTTATTTTGAGGGGACAGAAAATTTACACTGTTATACAAGCTGTACACTCACTACTTTACATTGTAGCAAAGTGTCATTTCTTCAGTGTTGTCACATGAAAAGATAGAATAAAATATTTACAAAAATGTGACTGGTGTACTCACTTTTGTGAGACACTGTATAACTGTATATATATATATATATATATATACAGTTGTGCTCATAAGTTTACATACCCTGGCAGAATTTATGATTTCTTGGCCATTTTTCAGAGAATATCAATGATAACACAAAAACATTTCTTTCACTCATGGTTAGTTTCTGGCAGAAGCCATTTATTATTAATCAACTGTTTTTACTCTTTTTAAATCATAATGACAACAGAAACTACCAAAATGACCCTGATCAAAAGTTTACATACCCTGGTGATTTTGGCCTGATAACATGCACACAAGTTGACACAAAGGGGTTTGAATGGCTATTAAAGGTAACCATCCTCACTTGTGATCTGTTTGCATGTAATTAGTGTGTGTGTATAAAAGGTCAACGAGTTTCTGGACTCCTCACAGACCCTTGCATCTTCCATCCAGTGCTGCACTGACGTTTCTGGATTCTGAGTCATGGGGAAAGCATGGCTCTCATTGCAAGGTGGGGATAATACATTTTCCCTAAATATATTTTGCATGAGCTCGCCAATAGACTGTCTTAACTTTTGCTTCATATCTTTCCCCATGAAGACGTAAAGTATTGGGTTGATGCAACTATTGAATTGGGTCAGGGACTGCGAGAGAAGGCTCAGGATAAACAGTACCTCATTGCTAGTATACAGCAGGATTATTCCTATGATGTGGTAGGGGACCCAGGTGATGAAAAATATAGCTATAATACTAATTGCCACCATGATGGGTTTTCTACCTACTTCCAAAAATCTGATATTTTGTACTTTAAGAGCCAGATGAATGTAACACATGCAAATGATAATAAGAGGGATCACAAATCCAAAAATTGCACATGTAATATTGATGGACGTTACCATGTGAAATTCTAAATAACATAAGATCTTATTATCAAAGTTGTCAGGTCTTTGGTAGGTGGCAACAGGTAGACTCAGCGTGATGGCTAAAACCCAAATAGCCAAGCATATCATCCACGCCACTTTTACGCTTCTGTGATTTTGGGCCCACACGGGATGGACAACCAGAAACCATCGGTCAATGCTGATAGCCATCAGGGTGAAGATTCCTGCAAACATGCTAAGGAAGATTATGAAGTGCATAATATGGCAGACAAAATGGCTGAAGGACTGTACTAGCATGAAGGGGAGAGACAAGCAGCAGGTGATATCGGCCAGAGCAAGGTTCCCAAACAAGACGGTGGTCACAGTCTGCTTCATCTTCACTCCAGTAATCCAAAGCACTAGAGCATTGCCGGGGACACCCACAAGGATTGTGGAAGCTGAAACCAGGATGGAGAACACATGTTCAGGGCCATAAAAGATGGCTGGTCCTGTTTCGTTGCTGACTTTGGACATCTTGTTCACCTGCAAAAACATCAAAAGTTACTGTGCCTGATTATTATTCAATTAGATTAGAATGTAACTCAGAGTAATATAATATATATATATATACTGTATATATATATATATATATATATATATATATACACAGGGTGGGCCATTTATATGGATACACCTTAATAAAATGGGAATGGTTGGTGATATTAACTTCCTGTTTGTGGCCATTTTGAATCCAACTTTTGTTTTTTCAATAGGAAGAGGGTCATGTGACACTTATTGGGAATTTCACAAGAAAAACATTGGTGTGCTTGGTTTTAACGTAACTTTATTCTTTCATGAGTTATTTACAAGTTTCCGACCACTTATAACATGTGTTCAATGTGCTGCCCATTGTGTTGGATTGTCAATGCAACCCTCTTCTTCCACTCTTCACACACTGATAGCAACACCGCAGGAGAAATGCTAGCACAGGCTTCCAGTATCCATAGTTTCAGGTTCTGCACATCTCGTATCTTCACAGCATAGACTATTGCCTTCAGATGACCCCAAAGATAAAAGTCTAAGGGGGTCAGATCAGGAGACATTGGGGGCCATTCAACTGGCCCACGACGACCAATCCACTTTCCAGGAAACTGTTCATCTAGGAATGCTCGGACCTGACACCCATAATGTGGTGGTGCACCATCTTGCTGGAACTATGATGTCGGTGATAGGGTATCGCTGGCCATCAAGTCGGCTTTGGAGGAATGGCGGTACCTCCTGGAAGGAGCAGCTCACCCGGTATTGGTTTTTACTGACCATAAAAACCATAAAGAAAACATATGCTGTGAAGATACGAGATGTGCAGCACCTGAAACTACGGATACTGGAAGCCTGTGCTAGCATTTCTCCTGCGGTGTTGCTATCAGTGTGTGAAGAGTGGGAGAAGAGGGTTGCATTGACAATCCAACACAATGGGCAGCACATTGAACACATTTTATAAGTGGTCAGAAACTGGTAAATACAGTCCTGCTCACCATTATTGGCACCCCTTCATGTTTTGCATAACTGAGTGAATGTCTTCAGAAATAAATGGAAATGTACCAAATTTATATCAGCAGGATCTTTTAATTGGAGCTCCAAAGTAATTTAACAAAGACAATTGTTATTTCAACATAGATATTGTAATTATAGATACAACTTTATTGTTAACAGAAACAATTTAATGAAACCTGG
>BLSH010213265.1:513689-525859 GCA_018402905.1 Glandirana rugosa | reverse complement strand
TTCCTACTTAAATGTGTCTGTAAGGTAGTTCTTTGTATTTCTTTAGAGATAGTGAGATACGACAGGCAGAGTTATAGACTGGGGAGGGGAGGGGGGGGGGGTGACAGTCACAGAGGGGGTCGTAAAACTTTAGAATAATGAGTGAGAAAACCTATATCCAAATTTAAGCCATTATTTTTTGTGTCAAAAAGAAGATTCATTCTTAGTTCAAACGTTTTTCCTTTCCTGCGTGGTTCTGAAGTCCCCTTTAAGAACTAAAACATTGAGGTTTTCAATAGTGTGGTCCGGTTGTGAAAAATGATGTCCCGCCGGTGTGCAGAAATCATCTTCTTTATGTTTCTTGATGGAATGTCTGTGTAAATTCATCCTTGTTTGCAATGAAAGCAAACCCTGCAATAAAGAGACGTTACAAACTGTGCAACCAGATCAATCTATCCAAAAGTGTCACACACACAAATGGGATCTTCAATATCATGAGATCATACAGCTGTACTTCTAGTAATGTGGTATATCTCAATCAATGCAGTAGCTGCAACAAAGGATCTTTTGTTGGGGAAACAGGACAGAAATTGCAAACAAGGATGAATTTACACAGACATTCCATCAAGAAACATAAAGAAGATGATTTATGCACACCGGCGGGACATCATTTTTCACAACCGGACCACACTATTGAAAACCTCAATGTTTTAGTTCTTAAAGGGGACTTCAGAACCATGCAGGAAAGGAAAACGTTTGAACTAAGAATGATTCTTCTTTTTGACACAAAAAATAATGGCTTAAATTTGGATATAGGTTTTTTTCACTCATTATTCTAAAGTTTTACGACCCCCTCTGTGAGTGTCACCCCCCCCAGTCTATCACTCTGCCTGTCTTATCTCACTATCTCTACAGCTAATTTCATTACCATGGACTTATACATTGATTTGTATTTGTTTGTTTTTCTTTTCTCCTTTCCCTCAGAGGTTTTTTTTTTTTTTTAGTTTTTTTTTCTCTTTTTTTAACATTTGGCTAAAAATTGTTTTTATTCAGTACTGCTTGGACCTTGAAGAAGGGGAGATACCCCGAAAGCGTGTCCTGAAAAATTGTATGTTAGTGCAAATAAAAAAAGTATCACGGACAGTACTCAATTTTCTCTGGCACTATTGCACTAATACGGCTACAATCACCTCAAGCTCTTTTAAGACAATAGATTTATTGGAACAGACAAGTTAGGATAAAAGAAGAGTTGCGGTGGATAAAATCATATAAGCGTCAGGACAGTATAGACAGATGCCCCACAATATCTGTTGACAATTTGAAGATCAGAAATCTGCCGCAACTCTTCTTTTATCTTAGATTGTCTGTTCCAATAATGTTTGTATTGACTTTTTATCTTAAAACAATTTCTTATATTGTTATTTTGAATATTATGGCCTATAAAGTCCCCTAGGGGTTCCATATCTGGAATCTAAAATTTGTGTTTTGGATGATGGCCGTACCTTTTCCCGGTTTTTACTCTATCTAGACCGGCTTTTCTCAACCTTTTCCACACAGAGGAACCCTTTGAGTAACTTTCATCCCTGCTAAAAATTACTATATCTACAACCAGGGGCGATGTTAGGTGGAAATAGCCCGAAGAAATACAGTGAAAAACGGGCTTTGTTTAAGCTAAACAGTGGGCGTGGCTTATCAGGGCATGGCTTAAGGGGTGTGGGTTGAGTCTGAAATGAACGAGGAATGGAGAAAGGAAGAAAAAAAGAGAAAGGGAGGGAAGGAGTGAGAAGAGAATAAAGGAAAGAGTGAGGGAGGGACAGCAGGCCCAGATCCTACACCATAATAGCAATATGTGTATTCCAGAACATTTTACAATCAGCAGATAAAGATTCTCCAAACACCTGGTGTTAGCGCATCAATCATCCCAGCACCATGGTTGTTATGGTGTCAGGATGATTGAAGCGCATTATTTCTATAATTACATTGTGATATAAAATTAAATAGTTCAACTCACCATAATGCAGAATCAGTGGGGGCCCCAAGTGTGTCACTTGCCACATAGCCTGCTACCAGGTGTGTCCCCAGCGGAGTGTCTCCTTACATCACAGGGTGACCCCAGCAGTGGTGTGTCTCCTTCCATCACAGGGTGTTCCCAGCAGCGGAGTGTCTCTTTCCATCACAGGGTGTCCCCAGCAGCGGAGTGTCTCCTTCCATCACAGGGTGACCCCAGCAGTGGCGTGTCTCTTTCCATCACAGGGTGTCCCCAGCAGCGGAGTGTCTCCTTACATCACAGGGTGACCCCAGCAGCGGTGTGTCTCCTTCCATCACAGGGTGTCCCCAGCAGCAGAGTGTCTCCTTCCATCATGGTGTCCCCAGCAGCGGAGTGTCTCCTTCCATCACAGGGTGTCCCCAACAGTGGGGTGTCTCCTTCCATCACAGGGTGTCCCCAACAGCGGGGTGTCTCCTTCCATCACAGGGTGTCCCCAGCAGCGGGGTGGCTCCTTCCATCACAGGGTGTCCCCAGCAGCGGAGTGTCTCCTTCCATCACAGGGTGTCCCCAGCAGCAGAGTGTCTCCTTCCATCACAGGGTGACCCCAGCAGCAGAGTGTCTCCTTCCATCACAGGGTGTCCCCAACAGCGGAGTGTCTCCTTCCATCACAGGGTGACCCCGGCAGCAGAGTGTTTTCTTACATCACAGGGTGTCCCCTGCAGCAGAGTGTCTCCTTCCATCACAGTGTGTCCCTAGCAGCAGAGTGTCTCCTTCCATCACAGGGTGACCCCAGCAGCGGAGTGTCTTCTTCCATCACAGGGTGTCCCCAGAAGCGGAGTGTCTCCTTCCATCACAGGTTGTCCCCAACAGCGGAGTGTCTCCTTCCATCACAGGTTGTCCCCAACAGCAGAGTGTCTCCTTCCATCACAGGGTGACCCCAGCAGCGGAGTGTCTCCTTCCATCACAGGGTGTCCCCAACAGCGGAGTGTCTCCTTCCATCACAGGGTGTCCCCAGCAGCAGAGTGTCTCCTTCCATCACAGGGTGTCCCCAACAGCGGAGTGTCTCCTTCCATCACAGGGTGTCCCCAGCAGCAGAGTGTCGCCTTCCATCACAGGGTGTCCCCAACAGCGGAGTGTCTCCTTCCATCACAGGGTGACCCCAGCAGCAGAGTGTCTCCTTCCATCACAGGGTGTCCCCAGCAGCGGAGTGTCTCCTTCCATCACAGGGTGACCCTGGCAGCGGAATGTCTCCTTCCATCACAGGGTGTCCCCAACAGCGGAGTGTCTCCTTCCATCACAGGGTGACCCTGGCAGCGGAATGTCTCCTTCCATCACAGGGTGACCCTGGCAGCGGAGTGTCTCCTTCCATCACAGGGTGACCCTGGCAGCGGAGTGTCTCCTTCCATCACAGGGTGACCCCATCAGTGGAGTGTCTCCTTCCATCACAGGGTGACCCTGGCAGCGGAATGTCTCCTTCCATCACAGGGTGACCCCATCAGTGGAGTGTCTCCTTCCATCAGGGTGTTCCCTGCACCAGCAGCGTCCTTTAATGGACATCACACATTCCCCTCGGCCAAGTGTGAAGTCCATCATAGCCGCCCGGCACCTGCTCTGCAGTGTCACTCCTGAGTCCGCCTATTGCTTGGAGAGGCTGCACACTGTAATGGACGTTACACATCCTGTGCTAGCGGGATTGGACCACAGTGCTGACGTCCATTATAGGCGCCGCCGCATCAGCTTACTTAAGGGAGGCTCTGGGCTCGGGGCTAGAATTAGACTGCCCCGGGCTTTTCGGGGGCACCCTCGTGGCTGTAGCCCCCTTAACCCTGGGCTAACGACGCCCCTGTCTACAACTCATGATACATTAGAGTGATGGTCAGTGGGAAGAATGCTTCTTAGCTAAAAGGATCAATGGTGCCAGTGGGAACTTCTGAGAGGCAGAAATTTCTCATTCCTCAAGGAACCCTTAGCAGCCTCTGAAGGAACCCTAGGGTTCCATGGAACCTTGGTTGAGAAACTCTGATCAAGACTATACTGATTTTAACCGTTTGCCGACCATATACTGTATATATACTGCGGCTCTCCTTCACAGGATCACATACCTGGTATGTGATCCTGCACTTCTGGATTCTGGGGCACGCACCGCCGGTGGTCCACTCCTGCCGTGACTAAACACAGCGTGAGCAGATCAGCGGGTACATTGAGTCCGCTGGCACCTGCCAATGCTTCGGTACACCCGGTGCTGAAACAAGGTCATCTAGCGCCCAGGGCGAAGATGCCAAATGGCAACCTTGCCCCCCCAAAATGTGCCGGATGAGCATGTCCCATTAAATTGAATAGGGCCACCCTGCAACCGTGTCCAATGAACATTACGCGTCAGCAAAAATCCTCTCCCTCCCCCCCCAAAAAATGAGAGCACTAAGCTTCACACTTACCCCTAATCATAAATGTCCTTTGCAAGCCAAAATTCTCCCCCCAAAATAATTCCCCCCCCCTACTTGTACTTATCCCCTCTCCCAGCTCAAATCCTCGCCCTCCCCAACTGCCCCCTCCTAGCACAAATCCCCCCCCCAATTCCCTCTCCTAGAATTTATCCCCCCCCCCCATATTTCCGCTCCTAGTCCTTGCAATCATCCCTGATAGCACAAATCCTCCCTCCAGATCCCCTCTTCTAGCACTAGTACCCATCCCCAATTTTCCCCTCCTAGCAAAAATCTCTTCAATCTTCCCTACTAGCACAAACGCTCCCCCTAAATCCCCCTTCCTAACAGAAATCCCCTCTCCTAGAACTTGTACCCCCCATGTTTCCCCTCCTAGCACAAATCCTCCCAATCATCCCTGATAGCACAAAGTATGTGCATGCCACATACTGTATATGCGTACCACAGCTGAAAAAGAGGTAAGAACATACCAAAAATATTGAAGAACAAGCATTAAAACATATGAAAGGTACTATAGTTTCAATAGATTTTTATTGAAGTTACATATCAAACAGAAAATAAGAAGCCCGTTGGGGCAACAGTTGCACATATAGTACTTATCATAAAACTTTATATGAGGATAATAGAGAAAAAGGTGTAGAGGGTAGGGGGGAAAAATGAAGAAAGGAAAAGAGTCATAGGTGTTGTGCTGGTACCAACGAACCCCTATTAGTACCTATTTTATTGCAGTATGTGTCCCCTTTAGGGAGATTCTTTATTTGTCCTAACTACCATTGTCATTGAAAGTAAAAGAAAATAACAAATTTTGGGTTGTCCCCACGAAAGTAACAGAAGGGAAATTTCCCAATGGGGACACTAGTTCTGGATAAAGAGAAAATACACAATTGGAATCAAATTCTAGGACTTTTAAGGTGCCAGAAAGAAACATTTCCATTATCATACAAACTCAGCTATCCATGCTCTACATGTTTCGCCCTGGGTGGGGCTTCTTTAGGAGACTTATAGGAGCTGTATGAGGTAGACAATCAGTCGTACAATCTATAGACATCTACTACAGATTAGTCATTCAAAATGCCATCAGCCCAAACCTACCAATTTTGTTAAAAGAAATTTGTTGAGTATAGAGGATATGAGTATATAGTTTGCCTCCAACCAATGTCCGATCAATGAAATGCATTGAATGACTAATCTATCTGTAGTAGATGTCTATAGATTGTACGATTGATTATCTAATGAATTGTATAACTGACTATATAACTATTTGTATATGTGATTGATATTTACATATCTTGTTTTTTCATTCATAGTATCTACATCATACAGCTCCTATACGTCTCCTGAAGAAGCCCCACCCAGGCCGAAACATGTAGAGCATGGATAGCTGAGTTTGTATGATAATGGAAATGTGTGTTTCTTAGATATCAAATGATGTAACAGGTTACCACTTCAGATTTACACAGGAGGTCTGCTGCTAGAATTAATGCCCATGATCCGACGTTTGTGGTGATACCTCACATGTGTGAGACAATTGCTGTTTACGTGCGTGCGGGATCACTGTGTGCGTTCCTCTTAGCATGCAAGCATGGGGGGGGGGGACTTACTTTTTTTTTACACTGTTGCTTTAATTTTTTTTATCATTTTTATTGATGTCACAAGGAATGGAAACATCATTGTGACAGTAATAGGCAGTGACAGGTACTCTTTATGGAAAAACCTGGGGTCTACAAAACCCCAGATCCCTACTCTGCCCTTGGAAGCATTCAAATCACCAAGACTGGTGTGGTCGAATGTTTTAGATCTTTAAAAAAGGTGCCATTGACATCCAGGTAAGCCAGAAGTGATGTCAGGTCATTGCTTCCTGGTCACTATTAGGAATGGGCCCACGGTTCGAGTCGCCCGTTCGTCAAATTGAGAACATTATGGGGCATTCGCAGCGACTTCGCCGCCACAGAGCGCCCCATAATGCATTGCCGCAGACGGCACGCACAGCTCCTCCTCCATGGGAGGGCTGCCTCCGTCTGCGCTGGCTGTGTGTTGATTTTTTTTATAGTGCAGGGCGGGGCCACCAGGAGACGTACGGGTGAACCCGCCCACTTCTGACGACATGTGACATCAGAGGGGCGGGTCACTCAATTACGTCACTGGATGGCCCCGCCCTTCACTATAAATAAAACGTCAAAGCAAAGAGAGCCCAGTCGGCGGGAGCCCTCCCATGGAAGAGGAGCTGTTCAGTTTTTTGGGGTTTTTTTGGGTCCACGGCTCGCCGTGATTGACGATGGTCTACCCCAAAGAACTAGACACCACCAGATTTTGGAGTAAACAAGAACAGCTTTGCTAGAGAAAAACACTGAATGTATACAGGAAACCATCATAAAAGAACTAATCACAGACAATGCCCACCTCAGACTGTCCAATGCCCACATAGGTATACATTATACATAGGAAGTCAGATGTTACTACCTTTCTACCTAAACCACTTCTCTTTATTTTCCTCTGCTCTCTGCTTCTTCCCCTCCCACCGTCTTCTCTCTCTCTCCTCTCTATCTTAGGCTTTCCCCTTCTCACTTTTTTTTATCTCACCCCTTTACCCATTATCTCTCTCTCCCGCTGTCCCTCTTTCTAACAAGCGATGATTCAAACTTATTGTTAATTTAATTGCAGAACTAAGATAGTTCTGGATTGGAATTAAGATAACACTCCAACTTCCTTTTTTTATTATGAAATTATTTTTTAAGCAGACACAAGAAGCCGACTCTAACCTAGACATATCCTCCATACTCCTCTCCTGCACCCACTGTCCATTGCCATACCCTTTACGCTCCTCTCCTGCACCCACTGTCCATTGTCATACCCTCCACATTCCTCTCCTGCACCCACTGTCCATTGTCATACCTTCCACATTCCTCTCCTGCACCCACTGTTCATTGTCATACCCTCCACATTCCTCTCCTGCACCCACTGTCCATTGTCATACCCTCCACATTCCTCTCCTGCACCCACTGTCCATTGTCATACCCTCCACACTCCTCTCCTGCACCCACTGTCCATTGTCATACCCTCCACACTCCTCTCCTGCACCCACTCTCCATTATCATACCCTCCACACTCCTCTCCTGCACCCACTGTCCATTGTCATACCCTCCACATTTCTCTGCTGCACCCACTGTCCATTGTCATACCCTCCACACTCTTCTCCTGTACCCACCGTCCAATGTCATACCCTCCACACTCCTCTCCTGCACCCACTGTCCTTTTCATACCCTCCACACTCCTTTCCTGCAAATATTGCCCACTGTCATATCCTCCACACCCCTCTCATAAACATACTGTCCATTGTCATACCCTCCACGCACCTCTCCTGAACATACTGTCCATGGTCATACCCTCCACCAGTGGCGGCCCGTCCAGGGGCTCTAATTGGCTTCAAAAAAGGGTGGCCTCGGGGCGTGGAGCACTGCACCCCAAGCAAACCCAGTTGTGTGACAATAGCGAATTAATATTCACTATTGTCTTCCTGATTCTCCCCCCGACCCTCCCGAGACCTGATTGGCCGAGAGAAGAAGCAATTGTATTGGCCGCCGAGGAGGATGAAAAGACGCAGGGGAAGCCTTCGTGAAGCTGAGGAGGAGAAGACGCAAGGTGAAGCCAACGAGGAGGAAGCGCTGCCAGGGACCAAGATGTCCTTAGTCATACCCTCCACACTCCTCTCCTGCACTCACTATCCTTCGTAATATCCTCCACACTCTTCTCCTGCACATACTGACCACTGTCATACCCTCCACACCCCTCTCTTGCACTCACTAACTATGTTAATACCCTCCACACTCCTATCCTGCACATACTGTCCATGGTCATGCCCTGCTCTAGTGATGAGCTGAACACTTCTCTGGGTTCCTTTCATCTGGGGTTTACCGAACTTCAAAGTTTGAATGCTAAGCCTAAACCTCACTGAAAACTGTCAAATTAATTAATGCCCATTTTCTGGGCTAATATGCAAGGGGATGTAAAAAAAAAAAAATAGCATTGGGGAGAGTGTGCACTGCCCTGGAGAATATGTACCAATGCGGGAAAAAAACGTAAAAACATTAAATTCAGTCAGGAGCAGTGATTTTTAAATGCTTAACCATCGGCTACGCAATGACGTCCTCTCACAATCATGTTTCCCACATGGGAGTGTCCATGCTCGCCAGGTTCATGGGACCGGGTACGTCGGGGATCAGAGTAAAGGACCAATACCAGTGGCCCTTTACCACGTGATCACTTGATCCAATGATGGAGCAATCACTGTCAACAAACCGGCGCCATGTCCGGTACTCTCTTCTGCTCACAATGATCGTGTGAGCAGAGGAGGGAGAAGCTGCAGCATGAGGCTGCTTGAATTTTTTTTATGTATTGCAATTGCACAACAGTGTTCCAGCAGTGCCCCATCAGTGCACATCCGTGCGCCATCATTGCACATCTGTGCCCCAGCAGTGCCCCATCAGTGCACATCTGTGCCCAATCAGTGCCCCATCAGTGCCACAGCAGTGCTCTGCAGTGCCCCATCAGTGCACATCTGTGCCCCAGCAGTGACACATCAGTACCCAGCAGTGGCACATCTGTGCCCAGCAGTGGTACATCTGTGCCCAGCAGTGCTTTACCGTGCCCCAACAGTGCTACATCTGTGCCCCATCAGTTCTCTAGAGTGCCCCACCAGTGCACATCTGTGCCCCATCAGTGTCACGTCAGGTCCATGTCAGTGCCCCACCAGTGCACATCTGTGCCCCATCAGTGTCACGTCAGGTCCACGTCAGTGCCCCATCAGTGCACATCTGTGCCCCATCGGCGCCATATCAGTGCACATCTGTGCCCCAGCATTGCTCTACAGTGCCCCCATCAGTGCACATCTGTGCCTCATCAGTGCCACATCAGTGCCCACCAGTAAGTGCTTATCATTGCTATCCTGTCAGATGATCCTCATCAGCGCCTGTCAGTGCTGTAAAAATGTAAAAAATGCGTAGAAAAATGCATTTTCATTTTCTTTCCACATTTTCCAAAAACCTGTGGAAATAAATTACATGTTCAAAAGACTCCTTATGCCTCATAGAATATATGTTGGGGTGTTTTCTTTCCAAAATGGGGTCGTTTTGTGGGCGTTTCCATTGTACTGGTGCTCTAGGGCCTTCAAAAGTGTTATAGGTTGTCAGGAAATTATATGTGTAATTTATGTCCCTAGAATGCCTGACGGTGCTCTCTGCATGTTGGGCCTCTGTATGTGGCCTGGCTGTGTAAAAGTCTCACACATGTGGTATCGCCATACTCAGGAGGAGTAGCAGAATGTATTTTGGGGTGTCGTTGTAAGTATGCATATGGCATGTGAGAGGAATAACCTGTTAATATGACAATTTTGTGAAAAAAAAAATCTTAATTTTGCAAAGAATTGTGGGAAAAAATTAAACCGTGAAAAAACTCACCATGCCTCTTGCTAAATGCCTTGGAATGTCTACTTTCCAAAAAGGGGTCATTTGGGGGGTAGTTGTACTTTCCTGGCTTGTTAGTGCCGGTTCACACTACAGCGACTTGGAATCCAACTTGTGTTGACCCAAGTTGCCATAAGTCACTCCATTGAAGTTAATGAGAGCCGTCTTAATGTACACTACTGAAGTCGCTCTGACTTCAAAAAAGGTTCCTGTACTACTTCAAGGCGACTTCTATCCGACTTGTGCCCATAGAATTCAATGGAAGTCGCCTCCAAGTCAGATCCCCATCTATATTGAAGCGACTTTACAGGAAAGAGAAAAAAATGTACCCAGGTGATTAGCCAGAGCTGATTCTCTGATTGGCCACAGACAAAGTCGTCTTCATGGAGGTCGCTTTAAGTCGTGTTGTAAGTTGCACAAAGTCATGCTGAGGTCGCACTGGAGTCGCGTTCAAATCACCTTACAAAATCACCCCTGAAGTTGGATTGCCCCTGTGTGAACAGGCACTTAGTGTCTCAAGAAATGAGATAGGCCGTCAGTACATCAGGTGTAATCAATTTTCAGTGATTGGCACCATAGCTTATAGATAACATTCATAAAGAACAAATAATATACACTGATTTGGGTTATTTTTTACCAAAGATATGTAGCAGATATGTAGCAGCATAAATGTATGAAGAAAAATTACTAATTTGCAAAATTTTGTAACCAAAATGAAGAAAAATGCATTTTTTAAACCAAATTTTCGGTCTTTTTTCATTTATATGAGCATGTGAATAGAGCCAGAGACTCTAATAGGCTTAAAAAAGGGGTGGGCTCCAGGCTCGGAGCATTGCGACCGAAGCCCACCCAGTTGTGTGACGATAACAAACGAATATTCATTATCGCCACACTAATCCTCATCCCGGCCAATCAGGAATCGGGTCTAAGACCCGTTCACCCCTTGGGGGTGGCTGGCAGTTGTGGTTCCCCTGCCCGCTGCCCTCAATCACCCGATTTCCACACACCCCGAGTCACTGAACAGGCCGGTACTTTGCTTTTGTTGTTTTATTTAGGGGATTAACTTGGATGAGGAAAAAGGGTAACTGTGGGATGCCCCAAAGAATCGGTTCACGGGATCTTCTATATACACCGCCGTATATACACTCTCTACTTCCTCCAGCACTTCACTTGCAGACTGTTACTCCTCTCACTTCTCTCCAGTACTTCACTTATTTCCTGGCCTGAAAGGAAATTTATCAGGCGCAAATGACTCCTTTCTCTTCACACAGCTAGCACATGGTGAGGCTTGCACTCAGTCAGGCCACCCATTACAGGCCAGGGTCAAGGACCCCTCAAGTGTAGCTTAGTACATTGGTGCTAGCTGGGCCTTTGATGGACTACAACTCCCAGCCCATCCCTCTTCCAGACCACACCAGTCTTCTTTCCGCTCAGTGACACTCCTTCCCCTGACTGGCTCTGAGACCTCCACAGACCATCCACTATTCCTCTCCCAGCCTGCTCCAGCCTTCACCTTCAGCTCCCAGTGTCTGTCACTCACAAACTTCAGTGGATACTTTGAAGTGTCCTCAGTAGCACCTCTGCTGTTCTTCTACTCCCTTGTGCTGCTGCAGGAATCAACTCCACTCCTGGCTGCACCCGAGCCTCCAGGCCTCAAGGTCACCCCCCAGACTGGGGGCTCCCTCCTGGGCAGAGGCCTCCACAGCACCTCTGCTACATTCTCTACACTTCCACCCGAACTCTCCTCCTCCTGCTGGGCAGATCACAGTATTTAAAGAGGCCTGCCCCCTGCCAATCTCAGATGGGAATTGGTCAGGGCTCCTTAACATACACAGAAATGGACACCTCCTCATCCATCCCTTCTTTCAGCAATTTTTGGAACCAAAGGGAGGAGTATCCAAGGGGTTTCACTTCCTGCAGTCTCCAGCCTACTCTGAGCCACTCCCCAGCCCAGATCAAAACATTCAGGCCTGCACTTTAAGTCAGGCCTGACTAATATTTACCTCTCCTAGCAAAAAGACCTCTCAAAAATGCCTACATTATGGGGGCACTACACTCGTCACCTGATTGGCTGAAAGGACAGGCAATCCTATTGGACGCCTAGCAGGAGGACAGAAGAGATGCACGAAGGATGCACGGAGGACAAAGGAGCCACCGCCTGTCCTACAGCTCGCTGCAGTCACCCGCTGCCTGACCCGCCACCAAGACGGGGTAAGTGCCGGGGTCGGGAGGATGATGGTTAAATGCCCCCGGGGGGGTGTTTCGGGTTATGCTGGTTAAGTGCCGTGGGGGGGGGGGGGGGGT
>BLSH010213265.1:499316-513679 GCA_018402905.1 Glandirana rugosa | reverse complement strand
GTACAAGTGCCGCAGGTGGGGGTGGTTTGCCACCCCCCCAAAAAAAACACCAGCCCCCACTGCTACCTAACCCTCTTCTTCATTTTCTTCTCTCTGCTTCTCTCCTTCTCACCTTCCTCTCTCTCCTCCCTATCTCACATTCCCCCTTCTCACCTTTCTGTCTCTCCGCCACCCATTATCTCTCGCCCTCTTACCACCTTTCTATCTCACTCTCCTCTCCTCCCTCTTCTCTCTCCTTCTAACCTTTGTTTTGTATTATTCCTCTCTCCCAGGGGAGGTGCTAGGTGGGTGCTTGGGTGTGCTAAAGCACCCCTAAAAATTCTTCCAACCCCCCACATAAAAGCTTAATCAGAATCTAGCATCCATAACATGTATCAGAATTTCACCTATCTTTACATATTTGTAATTGCCTGGATGCAAACAGCTGTAGTTACAAGGGGCTTGTTTCTCCTTTTGGAGGGATACAGAATCTCCTGGCTGCTTTTTCCGATGCTTTGGTTCCAGTTCCGGCTACTGGAGCATTCTAAGGGCTGCTCACTCTGGCAGGCCGATCTATTGGAGAGAAGCTGTAAGTGTATGTGGCCGGGCAGAGAAAGGAGCTGCAGGGGCAATGAGTGAGAGGGGAGGAGAGAAGCTGGCTCCCCATTACCAGAATAATATGCATGTACTCATCTTCTAGTATGCTGTGTCCAATGTATGTGTCTAAGTTTGTATATAAATGTAACCGACATCAGACTAAGGCTATTCTACTCTGCAGCCTATCTCTGCCCTTTCAAGCATTGTTATGTTTCCCTAGTGCTGGCTGTTAATGGCTTGACCTCATATGTTTGCGCCAGGCCAGGAGGATTGTGGGACTAGTAGTCCACCCAGCAGGTGATTAGGAACTGTGAAGCTATGCTAAACTACACATCCCCAGATGCACTGTCAACACCCAGGTGCTGCTGGGAGGGAGGATAAAAGACTAGGCTGGCCCAGTCGGCGCTCTCTTCTTCCTGGGCCTTGCTGAGTGTACATCTCCTCACATCGGGGGTGAGGGCGGTTGCTGCCTACCACGGAGGGATCCAGTGGCGCGGGTCATTTCCAGAGGGCTCAACCCTGAATGCTGTCGGCGAGGCGTCATCACAGCATCACTTGGTCCGGTGAGTACAACCAGCTCTGCTGTTTTGCCAAGTCTGCCATCTCCAGTGTCAGGGTCCAGTGAACCGTGCCTGCATCTACAGTTCGGGAGGCTCCTGGCGGGTTCTTTGGTTGGTAAGAGGGCTGTCGTCTATCGTTTCCACCCACTACTTTAACACCTGTTTATGAACATTGTGTACAGACACCCTACTCCTGGAAACACTTTAACCAGTTCCTGACCGGCATTTACTGCTGCAGAGTGGCAGCGTCCCGCAAATCGCCGTCTATAAACGGTGACTCTCTCATGCGTTGTAACGGGCGGGAGCGCGCCACTGGCGGCACGCTCACATGCCCCCCACACTCTGCAGGATGTAAACACGGCGGTCCCCCATTCTGACAGGCGGCATGTAAGAGATCTATTGATCCCTGTCACCGGGATCAGTTAGATCTCTTATGCCCCTGATAGCCCAGCCCCCTCACAGTTAGAACACTGTGGGGGGGTGACCTTGAGGCCTGTAGGCCTAGGTGCCGCCAGGAGTGGAGTTGATCCCTGGAGCAGCACAAAGGAGCAGGAGAACAGCAGAGGTGCTACTAAGGACACTTTCCACTGGAGTCGTGAGTTAACGACCCTGGGAGCTGGAGGACAAGGCTGGAGCAGGCTGGGGAAGGAATAGTGGACAGTCTGTGGAGGTCTCAGGAGCCAATCTGGGGAAGGAGTGTCACTGAGAGGAAAGCAGGTCAGTGTGGCCTGGAAGAGGGATGGGATGGGAGTTGTAGTCCATAAAAGGTTCAGCTAGCAACAACGTACTTAGCTACACTTTAGGGACCCCTGGCCTGTAATGGGTGGTTTGGAGGTCCTGCTGACAAAGATGTAGACCTAACCATGCGCTAGCTGCGGTGAAGGAGAAGGAGTCATGTAGGCCTGATAAATTTCCCTTCAGGCCAGGAAACTGAGTGAAGTGCTGGAGAGAAGTTAGGAGAAAAGTAACGGTCAGCAAGTAGTGTACTGGAGGAAGGAGTGTATATACGGCGGAGTATATAGATCCAGTGTTTGATCTTTTGGCATCCCACAGTCATCCCTTATCCCTATCCAAATATATAGTGATGAGTCGGCACTTCTGGATACGGCCTTCAAATCTTTATTATCAAATAACCATGTGTAAAAACAAATACGCAGACACATTTTGGCAAGAAAGCCTTGTTCACAGCATATTTTTACAAAAAACACACAACATATAAATATACAAGCAAGAGGGTGCAACACCACTTCATCTCCAATTAGATGGTAGACTTAATTAGGACGTAATAATAAACACCATTGCAAATGCAGATTCTCAATATACATGAGACTGTCAAAAAATAGAAAGAAAAAAGAAGATAAATAAATTAAATGCAGAGAAACATATATTAATAAGGTTAAAAATACAACATGGATCGCTCAACACCAAATATTTAGCAGATTTTGGAAACCCCTAACGGAGAAATAAGTCCACATATTTTAGATTCATGCATGTGGAATTCTAGTGTTGAGACTAAAAATCCACCATACCTCCCTTTCTAACAACTTCCGGTAGGTGTCAACTCCACGGGGTGGGTTTTTGATTCTCTCTAAGCCATAAGGCTCCATGCACACTGGACGCTATAGGGCTGTTTCAACGTCGGGTAGGAGACGCTGCTCACAAAACGTTCTATTTGCAGTGTTATGTAAGCAGCGTTTAGCGGCGTTTTTCGGCGTCTGCGTTTTTTAGCTTTTTTTTTTTTACTTCATTGGCTTCCATTGACTGCAAAAAACGCCAGACGCCGATATACCGGCGTTTAGCGGCGTCTGGCGTTTTTTGTGGTCAGGAGAACGACTTTTGAACGCCAATTCAGGGCGTTCAGATAACAGCCCAAAAACACCACTGCTGATAAAAGACAATAAATGACCATGTGTGCATGGACACATAGGATAAAATAAAGTGGCGTTTTTGGGCTGTTAAAAAAAACGCCAAAACGACCAAAAACGGTCGTTTTTCAGATACAGTGTGCATGGAGCCTAAAAGGTGAAGGATGACATATTGCCAAGGTGGACATGTTTGAAATGTTTGGACACATTTAGAAAGACCCTTGTTGGACTCATATGATGCGCCATGGTAATGCTCGCTAATACGTGTCCTCAATGATCTATTAGTGCATCCAACATATTGTATATGGCAACTTACACATTCAATCGCATATGCCACGTTTTGGGTACCACAATTTATGTAATCACGTATAGTAAAATTCTTGCCCGTAGAACAGGAACATACTTCTTTAGGTTTTTTAGTACGTTTGTTGCAGAACCTACACGTATTGGTACCACAAGCATACAAACCCGTGGTATGTAACCATATTCCTCTATGGGTGGCAGATTGAAACAAGCTGGGGGAGAGAATACCTCCCAGTGTATTTGCACGTCTGCTGGAGAATCTACACCATGTCTGGATAATCGTGGTTAGGTCTTTATCCACGGAAAAAATTGGGAGATGTTTGAGAATAATATTAGTCACTTGGTTATAGTCATATGAGTATTTAGTGACAAATGTAATAGGACTAGCACTTTTCCCAACTTTACTCTTCTTTGGGTGTTTTAGGAGGTTGGCTCTATCTCTGTTGGAGGCAATATTTATAGCTCTATTAATATGCTTTGCATTATAGCCCCGTGTCTGTAGTCTAAATGACACTACATCACATTCTTCACTAAAGGACTCTGCCATTGAACAATTACGTCTTGTCCTGATTAGCTCCCCCCACTGGCACCGACCATATAGAGTGCAAGAGATGACAACTGCTGGCATATAACAATGAATTGCCAGCACGGGATTTACAATAGGTGCAAGTAGCTATGCCATCAGAAGAGTTACCGGACAATGTGATATACAATATCCTTGTATGAGCCTTGTCATATTAATAGCAGACCATCTATATACTGACCATACCATTTGATATGGTCGGCATATGGATTAGACCCCCCCCGCCCCAGCAACAATAGACCCCAACACAATAAAATACCACCCCAGCAACAATAGACCCCCAGCAGCAACAACATATCTCCCAACAGCTAGCATCAATTGATCCTCCAGCAGCAATAGACCTCTCCCTCAACAGTAGATTTCTCCAAGCAACAATTGACTCCCCAGAAACATAGTACACCCACGCCAGCAACAATAGATCCCCACACATAAAATAGATCCCAACCAGTGACAAAAGATTCCCCATCAGGCATCATCAATAGACCCTCCAGCACACCCCAGCACTCCTTGCCATAAAATACATTCAGTGCTGGAGATGCCGGAACTGCGTTCCCCCTGCATTCCCGCTGAAAAAAAGCCCTGGGTAGAACAAAAGAGAGACCGCAGGTGTGTGTCCAGTAAAAAAAGTCCTGTGTTTGTTTGGTACATTTGACACTATACTAGACCTTAATCGTTTTGTCCGCAACATAGTGCTTAAAAAACGTTTTTTACGAATCTGAGCATGCTGTTTCTCCGTTGCAGACCCTCCAGAAGGATTCTACTATTTGTGATAGCTTTCACTTTCAAGATCTGGTTGCCAGATCAACTTTGGAGAGTCTACAGTCAGAGACAACAGGAGGTTAAACCTATGAGATTAAGAGTGGCAACCGTTATCTTTACCTTGTTCATGCACGTAATACCGCTATAGAAATGTTTCAAACTCTAGTAGAGCAGGATCTGGTCTCATTGGGTGACAAAGTTGCTAAATCTCCACATTTTTATAGGGACAATCTAACCAGAAAGGAGAGGACTCCATTAAATCTCTCAAATCTCGTGGCGAGATAGTCATTAGAGAGGCCGATCCTAAACTCTGAGGATTACAAAAATGAAGCTCTACGTCAGTTAGGTGATACTATCACCTACCGAGTTTTATCTGGTAATCCGACTGCGGAGTTTGGATTGCGGCTCTCGCACCTTCTAGACACTGGACAAGAAATGGGGGTTTTGACGTCCAAGATGGTGGAATATCTTCGGGTGGAAGACCCTATAACTCCGGTGTTCCACCACCTCCCCAAGTTGCACAAAACCCCGATCCAGGGATGTCCCATAGTCGCTGGCATAGGCTCTTTGTTGGAAAAGTTAGGCCACTGGGTTGATCAACATCTTCAACCCCTAGTGGCCAGACTGCTAGGTTACATCAAAGATACCTCAACTGTACTATTTCATGTTCAGGATGTCAATTGGTGCAACGATTATAATTGGGTTATGATGGATGTCAAATCTCTCTATTCATGCACTCCTCACAACCTAGCATTAGAGGCCTTGAAGTTCAACTTAAAACACTACAGTTCGTACAATGAGGAACTCAAAGAATTCATTATTCTCAGTACAGATTTCTTGCTGAGACACAATTTTTTCATTTTTGATGGGGTATACTAATTACAATGTACAGGTGCCTCGATGGGAGCAAGATTCTCTCCCTCACTGGCTGGTGGGAGGAGATGTTTCTTTTTTCACCCCATAATCCGAGCCAACCATATCAAATGGTAAGGTCGGTATATAGATGACCTGCTATTAACCACTTGCTTACTGGGCACTTAAACCCCCCTCCTGCCCAGACCAATTTTCGGCTTTCAGCGATGTTGCATTTTGAATGACAATTGCGCGGTCGTGCAACGTTGTACCCAAACAACATTTTTATAATTTTTTTCCCCACAAATAGAGCTTTCTTTTGGTGGTTTTTGATCACCTCTGCGGTTCTTATTTTTTGTGCTATAAACAAACAAAAAGCGACGATTTTGAAAAAAGAACACATTTTTTACTTTTTGCTATAATACAAATCCAAATATATATATATATATAAAAAAAATCTTCATCGGGTTTGGCCGATATATATTCTACATATTTTTGGTAAAAAAAATCGCAATTGGCGTATATTGATTGGTTTGCGCAAAAGTTATCATGTCTACAAACTATGGGAATTGATTTCTGCCGTTTTTATATATTTTTTTTTTTACTAGTAATGGCGGCGATCTGCGATTTTTATTGGGACTTTGATATTGGGGTGGACATGTCGGACATTTTTGACACTTTTTTGGGACCAATGACCTTTATACAGCGATCAGAAATTTAAATGTCCACTGATTACTGTATAAATGTCATTGGCAGGGAAGGGGTTAATACTAAGGGGGCAGTGAAGGGGTTAACTGTGCTCCCTGCATGTGTTCTAACTGTGTGGGGGCGGGCCTGGCCAGGATGCAACAGATCTAACTGATCCCAGTGACAGGGATCAGTAGATCTCTCATGTCCCCCTTCACAGAACGGAGAACTGCCGTGTTTACATTGGCGGTTCCCCTCTCTGCTGCTCTGACAGGCGATCACGGGTTACGAACGGACATCGAGTCCGCTCGACCTGCGGGCACGCCCACGTAGCATGCGGCGGCCACGCGCGCGCACGCCGCTGTGAGTGCGCGCTGGGAGCGTGCACAAGGGTGGATGTCCATGGACGTCTGCCCGGCAATTCAGATCCGCGCTGTAGCCGTCTTTCGGCTATAGTGCGGATCTGAACTCGTTAATATGGCATGGCTCATACAAGGATATTGTATCATTTAATAGCTATGTGAATGCCAATTCCCTTAGCCTAGAGTTTAGCTTTGAAACACACAAAAATTGTATTAACTTTTTGGATATCACATTGGTAACTCTTCTTCTGATGGCATAGCTACTCGCACCTACTGTAAATCCTGTGCTGGCAATTCATTGTTATATGCCAGCAGTTGTCATCCCTTGCACACTATACGGTCAGTGCCAGTGGGGGAGCTAATCAGGACAAGACGCAATTGTTCAACGGCAGAGTCCTTTAGTGAAGAATGGGATGTAGTGTCATTCTAGACTACAGACACGGGGCTATAATGCAAAACATATTAATAGAGCTATAAATATTGTCACCAACAGAGATAGAGCCAACCTCCTAAAATGCCCAAAGAAGAGTTCAGTTGGGAAAAGTGCTAGTCCTATTACATTTGTAACTAAATACATGTATATATGAATATAACCAGGTGACTAATTGTTACGTACCTGGTGGTAGAGTCTGGCTTATACGGGGGCAACCTCTCTTGCGGCCCTAGTTCAAGAACCCCTGGTAATGTAGACAGGGAGCTCTGGAGCACAGGGGGGCATGAGGGCTGGGCAATCTTCAGGTGGTAATCAGAAGTCCACAGAAGCTCGTGCAAGACAGGAGAGTAGTGGTTCAGTCCGGGTCAACAACTGGCAGGCGGTGCGGTACAACGGGATCAGCAAAGGGATGGTTGGGTATAGGCAGGGTCGGTAACGTGCTGGCAACAGAAGTACAGAGGGAGCAGACAAGTGGATGGTCGTAAACAAGCCGGGGTCAGATGCAGGCAGATATCAACAGGTCCAGAAGGCTAGCCGGGGGTCACAGGAACAGGAAATCACTCAGAAGAAGTCACCGGGGGGTCACAGGTGCAGGAAAAGCTGTAGAGCGGACAGCACTGGCTGCAGGGCTCTGCAGATTGAAATAGGGCCGCCAGGTGCCATTTCCGGCGCGGGTGAGCACCTCGGCGGAAACACTTGAGGGAACAGTTCTTCCATGACATTGTTCCCCCCCAAGGGGCAGCCTCCGGGTGCCCATAAGGGCGCTCTTGTCTGGATTGTTTCTCCAAAAAGTCCTGACCATCTCCTGGGCATGTAGGTTGCTCCCATGAATTTTCCTCAAGGCCATAACCTCTCCATTTCACCAGGAACTGTACTCCTCCAGCTCTTCTTCTGCAATCGAGGATGGATTCCACCTCAAACGCCTCCTCTCCATCTATTACCACCGGTTCGGGCGGAGCCGACATTCGTCCTGGAAACAGGTCCTTGGTCACTGGCTTTAGAAGGTGAACATGGAACACTGGATGGATCTTGAGCGAGGATGGCAGGTCGAGTTCATAGGCCACCTTGTTAATTCTCCTTTTTACTGAAAAAGGTCCTATGAATTTCGGTCCCAGCTTTTTGGACGGACAGGAGAGTCCTAAGTTAGTGGTCGCCAACCAGACCCAATTGCCGGGCTGTAGGTCAAGCTCTCCGCGTCTCTTCTTATCATAGCATTCCTTATTGCGCTCCTGGGTCTGCGCAAGGGTCTCCTGCAGCATCTTGTTGTTGTTTTCCAGGAACTTGGTGATCTCCTGTGTAGCCGGGATGGCACTTTCCGGGACGGAAACAGGCATGAATGTGGGATGGTAGCCGAGATTTGCCCAAAATGGAGACTGCTTGGTGGCAGAATGGATGGAATTGTTGTAGGCGAACTCAGCTAATGGTAACAAGGAGACCCAGTCATCTTGGGAGTGGGAAGAGTAGCATCGGAGGTATTGCTCCAGGGTCTGGTTGGTCCTTTACGTTTGGCCATTGGACTGCGGGTGATATGCTGAAGAAAAGGCCAACTTGATTCCTAAAATAGAGCACAGGGATCTCCAGACTCGGAATGTGAACTGCACCCCTCTGTCAGACTACATTTTTCGGGATGCCATGTAGACGGATAATCTCCCGAATGAAGACTTTGGCCGTTTCTGTGGCCGAGGGAGTGCCCCTCATCGGGATAAAATGTGCCATCTTCGTGAGGTGGTCGACCACCACGAAGATGGTTGTGTAGCCTGCAGATGGGGGCAATTCCACAATGAAATCCATTGATATCTGTGCCCACAGGCGCTCGGGGCTAGGTAATGGATTTAATAGACCCCAGGCTCTGGTTCTTTCCACCTTGTTCCTAGCACAGACAGGACAGGCACTGACATAGTTCTTACAGTCCTCTTTCAACTGTGGCCACCAAAAGGTGCGGGCAAGTAACTCTGTAGTCTTTCGATGGCCGAAGTGCCCGGCTAAATGATGGTCATGGCAGAGTTCAAGGGCGGAAAGGCAAAGCTCTTCTGGTACAAAAACTTGTGTACCCGGCCACCATAATCCATCCTTGAGTGTAAGTCCAGGAACTGTGGGTATGGTTTTGCTGGCCAACCCTTGCCTGATCTGGGTCAAAAGATCTTCTCGGATTAACAGGAAGTGGTGCGCTGGTAGGATGGTGTCAGGAGGGGGAGCTTCTCCGGTTTCAGTAAACATCCTTGACAGCGCATCTGGCTTGACATTCTTGGATCCGGGTCGGTTTGTGATGTGTAGGTTAAATCTTGAAAATAACAGGGCCCATTGTGCTTGGCGGGGCCTGAGCCTCTTGGCAGTTCTAAGATACTCCAAGTTCTTGTGGTCTGTGAAGACCAAGACAGGATGAGTAGCCCCTTCCAAAAGGTACCGTCCTCTAGGGCGGATTTAATGACAAGAAGCTCCCTGTCACCCACATCATAGTTTCTCTCGGGGGGAGAGAGCTTCCGTGAGAAGAAGGCGATAGGGTGCAGGGACGCCTTAGGCCCCTGTCTCTGGGACAAGACTGCCCCGACAGCGGTCTCTGAAGTATCCACCTCCAAGATATAGGGCCGCGTGGAATCGGGGTGCTTGAGAACAGGTGCCGAGGTGAATAGTCTCTTCAAGGTTTGGAAGGCAGCTTGTGCTTCCGAGTCCAGGCGAAGCAGGTGACCTGTTTGGTTAACTGCGTTATCGGGGAGATAACAGCAGAGAAGCCCCGGATGAACTTTCTGTAAAAGTTGGCAAAGCCAACAAAGCGTTGTACCGCCTTCTTGTCCGCCGGTGGGGGCCAGTCCACGATAGCTGTGACTTTTTGGGAGTCCATTGTTGTGCCAGAGGTAGAGATATGGAACCCCAAAAGGCGATCTCTGTGCATTCAAAGGCACATTTTTCGGCCTTAGCATACAGGCCGTGCTGCCGTAGGCGGCTGAGTACACGCCTGACATGCTTCCGGTGCTCCTCTAGGGAGGGGGAGAAGATCAAGATATCGTCCAGATATACTACTACGAATTGGTCAAGAAAGTTGCTGAAGATATCATTGACCAGGTGCTGGAACCTGGCCCGGGAAATTGCAAAGCCCAAAGGGCTGTGTTCGGGGGGGGGCTAGGGAGCTGGTGCGGCGGACTCGATCTCCGCCGGCTACCCGCGATGCCCCCCCGCAACGAAAGAACGGAAGTCCATGTAGGTAAACACGGATCTCCGTTCTGTGAGAGGGGGAAGGGCGGTGATCACAGCCTTCCTCTATATGGAAGCTGTGATCACTTCCCTTCCCCTGCTAGGGCAGCCCACATACAGTTAGAACACGCCCAGGGAACACAGTTAACCCTTAGAGCGCCCCCCAGGTTAACCCCTTCACTGCCAATGGCATTTACACAGTAATCAGTGCATTTTCATAGAACTGATCGCTGTATAAATGCCAATGGTCCAAAAAAAGTGTCAAAATGGTCCGACATGTCCGCTGAAATATCGCAGTACCGCTAAAAATTGCAGATCGCCGCCATTACTAGTAAAAAATAAAAAAAAACATAAAAACCCCAGAAATGAATTCTCATCATCCGTAAACGCGGCTACTTTTGCACACACCCATACAATAAACGCCGATTGCGATTTTTTTTATCACAAATATGAGGAAGAATATAAATCGGCCAAAACTGATGAAAAAAAATGTTTTTTTGGATTTGTATTTTAGCAAAAAGTAAGAAATTTGTTTTTTTTTTGCAAAATTGTTGCTCTTCTTATGTTTATAGCGGTGATCAGAAATGATGCAGTGATGATGAAATACCACCAAAAGAAAGCTCTATTTGTGGGAAAAAAAGGACACAAATTTTGTTTGGGTACAACGTCGCACGACCGCGCAATTGTCAGTTAAAGCGACGCAGTGCCGAATCGCAAAAAGTGCTCTGGTGCTAAAGTGTGAAATCCATCCGGGGCTGAAGTGGTTAAAAAATAAACAAACCGTCGGGCCCGACGTCAAGGAAAAAAAAATTGGCATTTTTCGGCGTTATGCATCGGCATTAGTATGCGTTAATGAGCGTCGGCGTCAATAGGCGTTTTTTAAAAAAAAAAATCATCCCTTTGCTATTTTTCAACCTAAAAACGTTGGCGTCAAAAAACGCCAGTTAATGCCGTTACGGCGTTAGTTGGCGTTAGTGAGCGTTTTGCGGTGTCGGCGTAAAAAAAGTCAAAACATTACAGCCTCAGAACGCGCTGGATGTGGGTTCTAGTTTCAGCTCACTAACGCCGACGCCATCTACAGCTCAAAAACGTTGGAGTTTTTATGGGGCCATTGACTAACATGGAGAGCTGCAAAAAATGCCAGAAAACGCCGGCGTCAAAAAATGTCAACATGTGTATGAGGCCTAAAAATCAAGTATCCCTTCCTCTGTTACCCCTAGCAACCACAGCTGCTACTGAGTGTTCCTTACTTTTTGCTACCAGTAACCACAATTCCTCTGAAAGCAATCCATTGAATGCTCCCCCCACAGTACCGTTACCCATAGTAACCTCTCAGGCTTCTTCCTGTACTTTTGCTACTCCTCCTTTTATGTTTCCCAGTACTGTTACTACCTTTCCCTCAACAGCACACTCTGGTCAGTACAATGCAAAGCCAAAAAAGCAACAAAACTTTTCTCCTGCTCCTACTATTCTGCCACTATCCATGTTGCCTGCTGAGATCCAGTGCCCGCTGTCCAGTCCTCCTCCATGCTGCTGACTGCTGTTGATGAGATCTATTCCTCCTCCATGCTGCTGCCGATGAGATCCAGACCTCCTCCATGCTGCTGACTGTTGCTGATGAGATCCATTCCTCCTCCATGTTGCTGCCTGCTGATGGTATCCATGTCTCCTCCATGTTGCCGCCTGCTGGTGGTGTCCATGCCTGCTCCATGTTGCCGCCTGCCGATGGTGTCCATGCCTCCTTTATGTTGCCGCCTGCCGATGGTGTCCATGCCTCCTCCATGTTGCCGCCTGCCAATGGTGTCCATGCCTCCTCCATGTTGCCACCTGCCTATGGGGTCCATGCCTCCTCCATGCGGTCACCTGTTGTCAAGCCTTCCACGGGTTATCTGCAGTCTGCCACCCAGTTGGACTATGCTGATTCCCGGGCTGCCGCCCCTCTGGACTATGCTGATTCCCGGGCTGCCGCCCCTCTGGACTATGCTGATTCCCGGGCTGCCGTCCCTCTGGACTATGCTGATTCCCGGGCTGCCGCCCCTCTGGACTATGCTAATTCCCGGGCTGCCGCCCCTCTGGACTATGCTGATTCCCGGGCTGCCACTCCTCTGGACTATGCTGATTACCAGGCTGCCGCCCCTCTGGACTATGCTGATTACCAGGCTGCCGCCCCTCTGGACTATGCTGATTCCCGGGCTGCCACTCCTCTGGACTATGCTGATTACCAGGCTGCCGCCCCTCTGGACTATGCTGATTCACTACTTGCTGTCAAGTTGGACTCTGTTGACTGGGTTAAACTCTCGCTTGCTGAGGTGTCTGAGATTTCTGCAGTTCAGTATCATATGGCTTAAATGGGTTTTCTGTGTGGGTTAGGATATCTCCTGCTATCAGCTCTAAGTTCTTTTTGCAGCTAGCTACTGTAATCCTGTTATGCCAAGGCCAGGATGTCCTGATATCCTCTCTGAACATGAGAACTATCTCTGCTGTTACAGCCTCAGTAGTAGAGGTCCTATGGGAAAGGGTAGAGTTCAATATGAACCTTGTCCTGACTCGGGGGTCATCTCTGCGATTCCTAGCGCATTTGGGGACCCGAGTGGGATAACCTATGCTCTGGGTAGACTTGAGTGGCTAGTAAAACACAGAGCAGTCTCTAGAAGATAGGAGGTCCAAGTAGAGTTGCCACCTCATCCCTTTAAAACCGAACACATATGAGTTACACATGTTCTGAGGCTGATTTAATGCAGATAAGGCACTAAGTGAGTTTAATTACCACCTTAATCAGTCATAGAACCTGTGTAATTAATATGTGTTCGGTTATAAAGGGATTAGGTGGCAACCCTAGGTCCAAGTGAGATGGGACACCCTGGCATCAGGGTGCCTGCACAGACCAAGGACTCTGGCATTAAGCGTTCAGGTAGCTTTCAGGGTCCCAGCATTGGGACACAGGCTGCTTGTAAGAACAAGCCTTCGGTGTTGCAGCTCCTTAGGGTTCTGACCAACAGCCAGTTTTGGGACACTGGCGGCGGGGTTTGCACTAAGCCTTCAGACACTGGCAGTGGGGTACTCAGTTGGCTGGTGGTGGGGCCCTATGGAGTGTCTGGAGGCCGCTCCTTAAAGGGGGGGAATCTGTCAGGATCGAGTTTATGTACTGGTGGCACTGTGATGCTCTGGGCTGTTTGCTGCAGCTCCAGTGGCCACCAGCAGGTGTCTCCCAAGAGTCAGCAGGCTGTGGGAATCAGCCACGCCCGGGTTCAGCTGGAAAGTGGCTATGTAACCACTTCAGCCCCGGAAGGATTTCCCCCTTTAGGACCAGAGCACTTTTTGTGATTCGGCACTGCGTCGTTTTAACTGACAATTGCGCAGTCGTGCGATGTTGTACCCAAACAAAATTTGCGTCCTTTTTTTCCCACAAATAGAGCTTTCTTTTGGTGGCATTTGATAACCTCTGTGTCATTTCTGTGTCATTTCTGATCACCGCTATAAACAAACAAAGAGCGTCAATTTTGCAAAAAAAAAAAAAAACATTTTTTCTTACTTTTTGCTAATATCCAAATCCAAAAAAAATATAAAAACACATTTTTTCATCGGTTTTGGCCGATTTATATTCTCCTCATATTTTTGGTAAAAAAAAAAATCGCAATTGGTGTTTATTGATTCGTTTGTGCAAAAGTTGCCGCGTTTACGAATGATGAGAATTCATTTCTGGGGTTTTTAGTTATCCTTTACTAGTAATGGCGGCGATCTGCGATTTTTAGCAGTACTACGATATTGGACATGTCGGACCATTTTGACTAGTGTTGAGCGAACCCGGACTGTAACGTTCGGGTCCGTACCGAACTTTTGGGTGTCCGTGGCACGGACCCGGACCCGGACATTTCAAAAATCGTTCGGGTTCGGTCCGGGGTTCTGCTATTTTACTCCACGTGTTGAGAAGCTGCAGGGCAGCCAATCAACAAGCGTTTCACTGGTTTGCCCTTAGAAGCCATCACAGCCATGCCTACTAATGGCATGGCTGTGATTGGCCGGTGCATCATGTGACCCAGCCTCTTTATAAGCTGGAGTCACAGTGCTGCAGTCACATGCTCCTTGGGTTAGTGTAGGGAAAGGTAGCTGACGGCGTGAGGGACAGATTTTAGCCATTTTAAGACCTGATCCTGCATCCTGAGATAGATTACTTTACTACTGCTGTCTGTGCTG
>BLSH010213265.1:430054-443922 GCA_018402905.1 Glandirana rugosa | reverse complement strand
GTCGGGTCCCCCGGACCCGACGGTCATGGATGTTCCCGTGTGCGCGCCCCAGGGGGCACGCGGGAAGCGCGATTCTGGGAGGACGTCAATAGACGTCCTCCCAGAATTAAGGAACCGCCCTGTAGACGTCAATTGTCTATGGGGCGGTTGTTAAGTGGTTAAAAAAATAAAAACTTAAAAAATGCAAAAATGGAGATCATCTTCAAAATGGGTCTGAAAAGTATTAATTAACATTAGAGGCCATAGAACTGTTCTAAAATCATCTTCAAACTGTGTCAAAAAAGTATAAATAAGCTGGGAGTACCCATATCACTGTTCTGCAAAATGTGTGTGTCACTTTAAATGAAACCGGGAATCAGTGCACATCTCTTCTGCACAATTATTTCAAGTCTGTGTGTCACTTTAAATCAAACCGTCAATCATTGCACATTTGTTATTCACACTTCTTTTTAAAGTCTGTGTATCACTTTAAATGAAACCATCAATCATTGCACATCTGTTATTCACACTTCTTTTTAAAGTCTGTGTATCACTTTAAATGAAACCGTCAATCATTGCACATCTGTTATTCACACTTCTTTTTAAAGTCTGTGTGTCACTTTTATTATTGCCGCTAATTATTGCACATCTGTTATTCACACACATCTGTTCTGCACCAGAACAGATGTTCTTCACACATTACATCTGTTCTGCACACATCTGAAAATAGTTTAGCACACTTTACCTAAAACCGGGGAGGAACCATACACCTGTTCTTCAAACATCTGAAATCTGTGTGTGAAACTACAGCATAGAGAAGAGCAGGCATATGGTTTCGCTCTTTACACACTGTTTGCAGATGTTTTCAGAACAGTGATATCATATCAGTGATATAATATCACTGTTCTGAAAACATCTGCAAACTGTGTGTGTTACAATGATAATTGTCATTCAAAGTGTGACAGTGCTGAAAGCTGAACATTGGCCTGGGCAGGAAGGGGGTGAAAGTGCCTGATATTGAAGGGGTTAAAAATGTGCTGGGGACTCCCTTTGTATTGTTTTGTATATTGCCATGCTCACATGTACCTGCAGATCAAAGCGGCTGCCATTGTTGCTTTTTTTTGATTTGGTGCAGGCACATCACTGAGAATCTTCAGCTGCCTTGTAAAGGAGATGTCTGGGCTTCTGGTGTGTTGCTTTAAGGAAGGAAGGGCTGCTCTCTGTTTGCGAATTGCTATATGTCCCATAGTTGGGAACTCATATAGTCCAGGTTTAGAGATCACACTTATCATCAGGGGCACCATCATGCAGCAGTGCAGCTTCCACATGTACAGTATTTGCAAAGGTATACAACTAAATCCTCTGTTTTTAACCTGAGTAACTGAAATAGAGCATTATTATTATGTTGCTGGGTAGCTTAAAAAATTATATGTATATATATATATATACACATACCTCTCAACTTTTTGAGATGGGAATTAAGGACACCTTTTAGCAAAAGCAAGTAGGCATAGGACACACCCCCTGCCATGCCCCCTTAAAGGAGCTTTATACAAAAAATAAATGTTAGTTAGCCCCACAAGTGCTTTTTTTTACCACTACTATTCCTTTGTAATGGCTTTAGACATTTACAAATGCAGCAATTTAGAAATTGGATGAAAGGTTTAGTGCTGGGATAAATAGTAGGGTTGAACCAATACCGGTATCGGTGCCACTACTAGGCATTTTTGCGAGTATCGGTACTCACTAAAATTCTCCGATACCCGAAACAATACCAGAAGTGACGATAGCTTGGGAGTGGAACACCTCCTCCTTCCCCCCCTCCGGCCAGCTGTCTCCTCTGCTGCAGAGCCATCTTCATGCCTGGGCAAACCTGGGCACTGCCCCGGGGCCCCAGGTACATGGGGTCTTCCTGCAATTCCCCCACCACTCCCACAGTTTCCAGTGCTCCTCTAGCACTTTGCAGGGTGTAAGGAGGAACCCCCAAGGCAGAGCATGTCACTACTGCCTATGTGGGTGGGATCTGTACTGCTCCAATCACGGGATGGAGAGGATATCCGGAGGGGATCGGAGCAGAAGACATCCATCCAGCATAAGCAGCAGGGGTAAAATCATGCCCAGATCTCGGTGGGTACTGGGGAGGGGTGGGCTCCCCTTTTCAAGCCCTCCACTGCCCATGACGCTTGCCGGCAGTCTCCCATCCCCGCACGGTACACATCTGGAGCACAGCTAAGAACTCCTCCTCCCT
Source organism: Glandirana rugosa (assembly GCA_018402905.1). Classification (NCBI taxonomy): domain Eukaryota; kingdom Metazoa; phylum Chordata; class Amphibia; order Anura; family Ranidae; genus Glandirana; species Glandirana rugosa. The sequence goes on along the minus strand of BLSH010213265.1, from coordinate 441,695 downwards.
ATCCCACTCCCTTACAGCTACCATATGCACAGCATATATAGCTATCTACTGCAACTAAGTTGCCGTTCCTACCATAGAATTTCACAGGTCAGAACTGCAACCAGTAGCTACCTATAAACTGTGCACATTGTAGCTGTAAGACAATTGGATTTCAGCTCCAGTGTGTGCTGTGTGAGGAGCAGGAGCTCTGCCTGTGCTTAGGCTGTGTAAAATGCAGGGATGGGAGACAGAACTCTGCCTAGGGCAATGCCATCAGTGACCTCTGTACTGTGCCCTCCTAACCCCATGTACTGTGCCCTCCTAACCCCCTGTACTGTGCCCTCCTAACTCCCTTATGTGCCCTCTTAACCCCTGTACTGTGCCCTTCTGCCCCCCCGTACTGTGCTCTCATGCCCGCCCTGCACTGTGCCCTCCTACCCCCCTTACTGTGCTCTCCTACCCCCCTTACTGTGGCTTCCTAACCCCCTGTACTGTGCCCTCAACCCCCTGTACTGTGCCCTCCTAACTCCCTTACTGTGCCCTTCTGCCCCCCCCCTTACTGTGTCCTCCTACCCCCCTTACTGTGCCCTCCAAACCCCCTGTACTGTGCCCTCAACCCCCTTACTGTGCCCTCCTAACTCCCTTACTGTGCCTTCCTAACCCCCCCCCCCCCATACTCTACTCTTCCTAGGTGATAGGTATTGGTAATTGGTATCGGCGAGTACTTGAAAAAAGTATTGGTATTTATACTCTGTGTTAAAAAATGTGCCCTCCTAACCTCCTATACTGTACCCTCATAACCAGTGGCGTAGCGTTGGGGGGTGCAAAGGGGGCCGTGAACCCGGGCGCAACATTTAGGGGGGATAAATCCCACGCCAGTGTGTGTTACTACTGGCTTCTTCCTCATTTTTTCATTTCCTGTGTCCCCGCGCTCTGGCCTCCATGTTCAGTTTCCAGCACCCTGTAATTAAACGAATTGGGTCATCTGCAGCGACGTAGCTGGCCTGTCTGCGATCACGGTTGCTCCTGGAGTCCCGCCTTCACACATGATCCCATTCGCCCAATCACAGAATGCCGGAGACTGAACATGGCGACCAAAGCGCACGGGCACAGGAAATAAAAATTGAGAGCCGCCGCTGTCTTCTTCTTCTCCTCCTCCTCTCCTCTGGACCAATGGAGGACAAATAAAGAAGGCGAGACTCCCTCGTGAGAGTAAAGTCATGTTTCTGGCCCCTGAGGGAAGGACACGGTCTGGGGAGAGGGAGCAGCCAGCCAGAGAGAGAGTAGAAGAGCAGCTAGAGTCACGCTGTGTAGTGGTCAGTGTAGGAATACTGTAGGTAGTGCAGTGTAGTGGACAGTGGAGTGTAGTGTAGTGGACAGTGGAGTGTAGTGGAGTGGACAGTGGAGTGGAGTGTAGTGGACAGTGTAATGTAGTGGACAGTAGAATGGACAGTAGAGTGGACAGTATAGTGTAGTGTAGTGTGAAGTGTAGTGTACAGTGCAATGCAGTGGACAGTGGAATGGACAGTGTAATGTAGTGTACAGTGCAGTGGAGTGGACAGTGTAGTGTAGTGGACAGTGTAGTGGACAGTGCATTGCAGTGGACAGTGCAGTGGACAGTGTAGTGTATTGGACAGTGCAGTGTAGTGAACAGTGAAGTGTAGTGGACAGTGCAGTGTAGTGGACAGTGTAGTGAGCAGTTCAGTGTAGTGGACAGTGGAGTGGACAGTGTATTGGATAGTGCAGTGTAGTATATAGTGTAGTGTGCAGTGTAGTGGACAGTGTAGTGTACAGTGTAGTTCACAGTGCAGTGGACAGTGCAGTGTGGTCGACAGTGCAGTGCAATGGACAGTGGAGTGTGCAGTGTAGTGTACAGTACAGTGGACAGTGTAGTGTAGTGGACAGTGTAGTGCAGTGGACAGTGCAGTGTAGTGGGCTGTGCAGTGGACAGTGTAATGTAGTAAACAGTGCAGTGTAGTAGACAGTGTAGTAGACAGTGCAGTGTAGTGGACAGTGTAGTATAGTGGGCAGTGTAGTGGACAGTATAGTGTGTAGTGTAGTGTACAGTGTAGTGTAGTGGAAAGTGCAGTGTAGATTGCAATGTAATGGACAGTGTAGTGTACAGTGTAGTGCAGTGTGCAGTGCAGTGTAGTGGACAGTGTAGTGTAGTGGACAGTGTAGTGTAGTATACAGTGAAGTGTACAATCCAGTGGACAGTGGAGTGGACAGTGTAGTGTGCAGTGCAATGGACAGTGTAGTGTACAGTGCAGTGTAGTGGACAGCGAAGTGTGCAGTGTAGTGGACAGTGTAGTGTACAGTGTAGTGTAGTGGACAGTGTAGTGGTCAGTGTAGTGTAGTGGTCAGTGTAGTGGACAGGTAGGACAGTGTAGTGGTCAGTATAGGAATCAGGTTGGTCAGTGTAGTGCTCAGCATAGGAATCAGGTAGGTCAGTGAAGTGGACAGGTAGGTCAGTGCAGTGGACAGGTAGATCAGTGTAGTGGTCAATATAAGAATCAGTTAGATCAGTGAAGTGGACAGGTAGGTCAGTGTAATGGTCAGTATAGGAATCATGTAGGTCAGTGTAGAAGTTAGTGTAGTGATTGGTGTAGGAATCAGGTAGGTCAGTGTAGTGGTCAGTGTAGGAATCAGGTAGGTCAGTGTAGTGGTCGGTGTTGGAATCAGGTAGGTCAGTGTAAGGGTCAGCGTAGTGGACAGGGCGATCAGTGTAGTGGCCAGTATAGGAGTCAGGTAGGTTAGTGTAGGAATCAGGTATGTTAGTGTAAGGGTCAGTCACGGCCAGTGTAGTGGCCAGTATAGGAATCAGGTAGGTTAGTGTAGTGGTCAGTGTAGGAATCAGGCTGGTCAGGACTATTGTAGGAAGAGAAGGGACTCTGGGAGTGCTAAAAGTCCACAGGTTAGGGGGCGCAAATTACTTGCTTTGCCCCAGGCGCTGACAATTTACGCTACGCTACTGCTCCTAACTCCCTTACTGTGCCCTCCTAACCCCCCATACTGTGCCCTTCTGCCCCCCCATACTGTGTCCTCCTACTCCCCTTACTGTGTACCCCCCTTGCTGTGCCCTCCTAACTCCCTTACTGTGCTCTCCTAACTCCCTTACTGTGCCCTCCAAACCCCATGTACTGTGCCCTCCTAACCTCCCATATTGTGCCCTCCTGCTCACCCTGTACTGTTCCCTGCTGCTTCCTATGCTGTGCCCTCCCTGTGTTGTGTCTTCCTGCCCTCCCTGTGTTGTGTCCTCCTGCCCTCCCTTTGTTGTATCCTCCTGCTCTACCTGTGTTGTGTCCTGCTTCCTTCCACCAGCTGTCACCTCTGCCCCATAAATTAAAAATGAAAAATAGGAGTGGGACTTTGTATGAAGTGAGTGCTATTGGAATGTTGTATGAGTAAATTATGTAAATAGGGGCATATATACATTGTCCAACACTTGCACAAAATAAAAATTAATGGTAAATAACATTCCAATAAAATACATATATGTACATAACATAGTAAGGCATGATAGTTATATGGTCAAAAACCTCTAGTCCCTATGACAGGTGAGAGGAATTATAAATCAATTAACATTCAATAGTACATAGACCATGTAATGCAGGTCCATAAGGGAATATAATGGCCCACCTACCCCCCCCCCCCCCTCCAGTGATCACAGCCTTTTCCATCCCAACTCTCCCACCCCACCCTCAACTACCCTGCCCTCACTTACCCCTCTACTCCACCCTCCCACCCTGCCCTCACTCAACCCCACCCACCTCCAAAACCACCCCTTTACCTTCTTTTCCTAGGTGATAGGTATTGGTAATTGGTAACGGCGAGTATTCATACTCTGTGTTATAAAAATGGTATCGGTGCATCCCTAACAAATAGTGCATTTTTTATAGCTTGAAGTCTATTAGCATTTTTCAGCATTGCACCAAAAAGAAAAAGCAAACATACATTACAGTAAAAAAAGAAAAAGAAAAAGAAAAATGGTAATACATGAATGGATTCCATAAGTAAGGCATAGAGTACAATGCAAGGAGAGTTTTCAATCAAAATCAAAGAGTGAGTACGGTGTGAACCGATATAAACCATTTTAGGCTTGTTGACGCGGCTAAGAATAAAGTATTAAATCTCAAGAGGAGTGTCACTTGTAAAGTTGAAGGACAACACCATGTGAGAGAGCAGATAGAGATGTGGTCATAGTGGGTGTTAATAGAAGAATTGTTACACTAGAACATTGGGAGCTCAGTTTAAGGTGATACACTTAATTTTAAGTGGGCTCTAGCAAACGTGTATTCCATTAGGCAATGGTTATTTAAAATGGAGATCACCTCTGCCATAGACATGGGAAGGGGAGATTTCCATTTTCAGCCAATAGCCAAGCGGACAGCAATGAAATTATGAGATAGTATACTGAGGAAACTGTGAGGCCCGGAGTCAATATCTAAGCCCAATAGGACCAGCTGTTAGAGAAGAACAGGAACCGATAGGATTCAAGGGGGTGAGATACCAATTGTAGAAGATTTTCTGGATAGATTCCCAGTGGAGTATGCATCGGGAGATCCGTGGGGGTAGTTGAAAAGATTGTAGCCAGTATTGAGAAGTGTAGGTACAGTGTAGCAATGTTGTTACATCGCAGAGGTCTTTGGTGCATGAGGAGAGTCAGTGAGGAGCTTATAAATGTGAGAGATATCTCTTTTATTGGAAGGTAAGCATTCGCAGAACTTAAGGAGGTATATGAAGAAGGGGTTTTCTGACCACCATATATTGGAGAGGGCGAGCGAAGCCTGACATACTTGAAAAAGTATTTGGAGGCGATATGGTACTTAGCTTGTAGTTGTTGAAAGGGAAGTAGTTAAGAGCTTTGAAATAGATCTTCAATGGTGGTAAGATTAGCAGCATGCCATTCCAACATCGATATATCTGGGATGACTATACAAAGTGCGTTTAGTGGGATAGAGGGTAGTAAGTGGTAGGGGATACCCATGGTGTGTTGATAAAGTGCCCGCCATATTTTGATGGTCGAATTGATAGAGCTGAGATAAGAATATGTTTCATGGTGTTGCAGGAGTAAGGCACCGAGGACCAGTATTGGTTGGGTTGCAAGGACAGTTCTTTCTACCTGAAGGCCAAGTAGATTGCCTTGTGGGATTCCACCAGGCCTTAGCTTGATCAAAGATGGTTGCTTTGAAGTAGATTGAGATGTTCGGTGCTCCCATACCACCAGAAGATATAGGTGTACACAAGCTGGTGTGTTTAATTCTGGAGCGTTTCCCATTCCAGATGAAGGAGGTTATGATAACTTGTATCCTATGGAGCTGAGACTGTAGGAAGGGGAGAGGCATTGTGCGAAAAACATACAGGACATGCGGCAGGAGATACATCTTGGATAGGGCAACGTGGCCTGCCCAAGAGGCCTGAACGTGTCAGAGATCATGTACAGCCTTTTGAAATTTAGAAAGGAGAGTGGAGAAATTAAGTGGGAGAAGTTGAGAGGTAGTAATTAGATGGATAGCTAAGTAAGGGAGGTTAGACTTAGGGGCCCATGAGAAAGAGGCATTTGCAGCATTGTTGATTTTAACAGTTTGCTTAAAGCCTACTCCTAGCATACAAGTTTTAGAGTAGTTGATCTTCTAGTGGGAAGCTTTACTGAATAGATCCAGGGTGTGATGAAGGTTTGGGAGCGACTAGGTAGGGTTAGTCAGAGAGTTAATTACATTGTCGGCGTAAAGGCCAGTTTTGTGGGTATTGTCACCATCTACGATACCTGAAATGAGTGGGTTGACATGAATAGATTGGGCCAGAGGTTCAATGGCCAATGCAAAGATTAGGGATGGAAGGGGGTAGCCTTGGTGGGTCCCATTAGATATGCTAGAGGGTCGGACAAAATACCCGAGGTAAAACCTTTGTGCTAGGAGTGGAAAAAAGGGCCATTATAGCCTGTAAAATAGATCTTGAGAAGCCAAACCTTTTAAAGACTGCATTTAAGTAGGTCCAATCAACTCTATCGAACGCCTTCTCCGCGAGAAATGAGCAGAGAAGGTGTTCGATGGTGCTCTACCTGAACTGAACTGGCAGCCAGCTGCGGAGAGGCCAGGTTAGCGGTGCATGCTTGAGGAGCAGCCCAGCTGCCTTTGGCCCCTCCCCACCAAGTGCCCTATGGCCAGTCTGGGCCTGTATGTGTTCCATGCCCTGAACAAGCAAAGAAGTACAGATTTCTGACTTTACAGATAAGCGTTCTTGTTCCAGCTTAGTGATCAGTGGACAGATTGGACAACTTGGAAGGGGAGGAGGGGGGGGGGGCTGTGCATATACTGCTAACACCTATCACCCCAAATGGTCAAAAAGCACTAAGCTCTGATGGCATGTGACTTATTTAAGACATACAGCATGGCTACCCTAACACGCACTGATAAGATTTTGAGCAGGCAGTTGATCACAATCAATAATAAAGCTAAAGACTTTAAAACATCTACAAATCTATTTCATACATTCAAGCGGAAGGCTTTCTTCTGCAGTGCGCTGCTTCTCATGGAAAGGTGGTGTAAATAAGTTTTCCCTAAATATATTTTGCATGAGCCCTCCAATAGACTGTTTCAACTTTTGCTTCATATCTTTCCCCATGAAGACGTAGAGTATTGGGTTGATGCAACTATTGAACATGGCCAGAGACAGTGCGAGAAGGTCCATGATGTACAGTACTTCATTCTCAGTGTATAGAAGGGTTGCTCCTATGATGTGGTAGGGGGCCCAGGTGATGAAAAACAGAGCTATAACACTTATTGCCATCTTGATGGTTTTTCTGCCTACTTCAGAAAACCTGATATTTTGTGCTTTAAAAGCCAGATGAATGTAACAGATGCAAATGATAATAAGAGGGATCAGAAATCCAAAAATTGCACATGTAAGATTGAAGGGCTGTGTCATGTGAGGTTCTAAATAACAGAAGGTCCCGTTACCAGAGGTGTCATATCTTTTGTAGATGACGACAGGCAGACACATCGCGAAGGATAGCATCCAAATAGCCAACCGTATCATCAATGCCATTTTGATTCTTCGGTGATTTCGGGCCCACATGGGATGGACAACCAGAATCCATCGATCGATGCTGATAATCACCAGGGTGAAGACACAGGTATACATGTTAAGGGGAAGAATGAAGGGTAAAATCTTGCAGAGGGCAGGACCATACAGCCATTCTCGGTAGAAAAACTGCACTACAATGAATGGAAGACACAAGCAGCACGATATCGGCCAGAGCAAGGTTCCCAAACCAAACAGTGGTCACGGTCCGCTCCATCTTAACACCAGTAACCCAAAGCACAAGAGCATTGCCGGGCACACCCACGAGACAAGTGAAAGATAAAACTAGGATTGTGAACAAATGCACATGGCTATAAAACGTGGATGGTTCCATTTCACTGCTGACATTGAACATCTTGTTTACCTGTACAGACATCAAGTTACTTCATCTGTTTGATTATTATTCAATTCCATATCATTGTAAGGAAAATAATGTAACTTATACTGTAGTATTGAAAAATGTGTGTGTGTGTGTGTATATATATATATTGTATATACAGTATGGGTACACTACTGTGCAAACATTTTAGGCACTTAAAAATATCCTGTAAAGTGTGGATTCCTTAAAAAATATGACATGAGAAGTTTTCAACCAATTGACCATTGAATTTTGACCAATTAACAACCTACAAAGAAACCCCTAAATGAAATTATTAATTGATAGGTCCACCCTTTGCCTTTCAGCATCAATTTTTCCAGGTACATTTGCCGGCAGTTAAGGATTTTGCAGGCATATGGTGCAGTGCACAGTTAAATAATTATACCAGACAGGTGCTACTGATCAACACGATAACATGTAGGTTAATATACTTTGATAATTAAATCAAAGAGCGTTGTAGTAGGAATGAAACTGGGTGAGGAAAAGCCATGCTCAGCTACCAGTAAAAGGATAAGTTCACCTTTTTACAACAAAAAAAAAATGGAGAGTTGATCTAACCCCAAATATCCTGACCACCCCTCTGGTCCCCACAGCACATAGTGGTTGTGGTGCGCTGTCCTGTTGGTCCATACATTCATCATAACGCTCACAATGGCAAGTGCTCATAGGTCAGCGCAGCCATGTGATCATTCTGACCAATGAGAAACATTTCTGAGGCTTCTTTTTCCAGTAAGGTGTCCAAGAAGTGCTTCTCAGGGGTCAGCACACAGTCACTTGGTCACGCTGACCAATGAGTTGGGGGAAGATAAATTTATTTCACTGTATTTATCCCCACTAGCTCCCTCTTTAAATGTCTCCTCCTCCCTCTCCCATACAGTGTCTTCTATCCAAAATCTTCTTGTCTGGAGGGTTCCAAAAACAGAATTCTTAATAACACTTCATAGTCCAGCAAATACACACATTAAGCAACCCATCTGGGTTATCCCCATGACCACTCCTTTTCACCCTTACCATGGAGCCCTTGGCTATTGTGATGAAAACCAACAACCTAATCAAAGGATATCTTAAAGGAACCTATCCATATAAGCAAATTGCATTCTACTGGTTTTGTCTCACCCCATGACTTTCCTACCTAACCTCCTCCCTACTTTAAACATATTCTGTGAACTGTTAGGCTTGAGGGTTACCCTAACTAAATCTATGGCAATGCCCAATAACGTTTCCTTATCTCTATGCAATATGCTCAAGTCAAGCTTTCAGTTCCCCAGGTCACCAAAAATCTTCCTTATTTTGGAGTTCATACAAAGTTCCACTATGCAGTCTCTCTTCTACAAAGGTAGACAACCTTTGAGAGGTGGAGATCTACCTGAACAACACGAAAGATCCCCCTTTTTCAGAAATTAACTAGCAAGACCTAACTAAATAGTAAGGAAAAGTTAGAAAAAGATAAGAAAACAAATATCTCTGTAAAAATATAAGTAAGGGAAAGACAGAAATGGCAGCACTCCACAGAAGAAGTCCAATGCTTGAAATGTTTATTGTGAAATAGCCAGATGATACAGCAAATTGTAGACGCGCTTCCCTTGATTCGCTCGAGCTTAATCACCTGATTAAGCTTGAGTGATTCGAGGGAGACACTTCTACAATTTGCTTTTTTAGTTTTAATATTTTATGTTTTTATTATTTTTTTACTATTTTATTTTTTTAATTTTTTTTTACAATTTTATTTTTTATTATTTATTTATTTATTTTTTTAACAGCCCTGTTGGGGGGCTTTGGAGAAATATCAGGGGTCTAAACATACTAATTTTGAGACAGAGAAAGGATATTGAGGACATAGTCTTCAATCTTGATCTCTGCAGCCCCAACTGCACAGAACAAATGAACAGGAAGAGCACTGCACAGTCTTCCTGTTCATTCACAAACTGAAGCACAGTAAACACAGTTTACTATGCTTCAGTTATAAATGAACACAGTGAGTGATCGGTATTGAGCACTTACTGTGTTCATTCAGAAAAGAAGGGGCCAACAAATGACATGTTTACCAGCCCCTTACCCGCTCTCAATGGTGAAACAATCCCTGCCAGCAGCTGGTGGGAGAGCAGAGGAGGTGCAGCCACCAGTGCTGCGGGGGGCGGGGAACAGGGGAGCACACAGGGGGCCCAGGCCACAGAAGGTAGGGGAGCCTTGATAAGAGGGCAGAAGAGGTGGCATTTAATGAAACCATTCCCCTGTATTTTCCTCCTGCAGCAGCACAATGCTGATGGGAGGGAAGGGAGGAGAAGCTGGCTTTTAGCTGCTGTAGGTGGGAACTACAGGGGATCAATTAAAGTAAATGCTGCCCCCACTCTTGTCCAAATTTTGGGAGTTGGCAAGGAAGAGATGCAATCTACCCATAACATGCCTGCGTTCGGCTGCCGATCCCGCTCTACCATAACAGTTTTCTTCCCCTGGTTTCAAAATTTAAAACATGCTCAAATTTTGGTCCACCTACCATTTTTGGTTAGAGTAACAGCTGTAAAAATGTTCATGTCCATCCTGCTAATACTATTATTCCAAACACTATACATTGCCAAAACCACCATAGACTGCCTCCAGTGCCTTAGTCACTGTCCCAAAAGTGTCATTGTGGTACAAAGAGTCTAGTATATATGCCTTATGTTGTATGACTTTGTAGAGCTCACACACTCACACTCTTAATGTTATTGCTTACAACAGAAAATACAGAGGGTGCACCAAGCTTGTGTAGCAGTTAGTTACTGCCCACTGTCATACACCCCTCCCCCCCACTCCTCTTCTGTACATACTGCCCACTGTCATACCCACCACACTCCTCTCCTGTACATACTGCCCAATGTCATACCCTCCACACTCTTCTCCTGTACATACTGCCCACTGTCATATCCTCCACACTCTTCTCCTGTACATACTGCCCACTGTCATACCCACCACACTCCTCTCCTGCACATATCATACACTGTCATACCCCCACACTCATCTTCTGTACATTCTGCCCACTGTCATATCCTCCACCCTCCTCTCCTGTACATACTGCCCGCTGCCATACCCACCACACTCTTCTCCTGTACATACTGCCCACTGTCATACCCTCCACACTCCTCTCCTGTACATACTGCCCACTGTCATACCCTCCACACTCCTCTCCTGTACATACTGCCCACTGTCATACCCTACACACTCCTCTCCTGTACACACTGCCCACTGTCATATCCTCCACACTCCTCTCCTGTACATACTGCCCGCTGCCATACCCACCACACTCTTCTCCTGTACATACTGTCCATTGTCATGCCCTCCACACTCCTCTCCTGTACATACTGCCCACTGTCATACCCTCCACACTCCTCTCCTGTACATACTGTCCATTGTCATGCCCTCCACACTACTCTCCTGTACATACTGTCCATTGTCATGCCCTCCACACTACTCTCCTGTACATACTGCCTACTGTCATACCCTCCACACTCCTCTCCTGTACATGCTGTCCATTGCCATACCAGGGTCCTCTCGCCTCTTCTCTCTGCCTGTCTATCTTTATATCAGACCCATTTTTTCTACTTTTATCTTCCTCATTCTCCTTCCTCCTCATTTCCCTTTCTATTTCGCTTTTTTCCTTTCATTCTTTCATCTCCCATCCATGGTGGAATGATTTCTCCATGGCCGGTCTTACCTCTACCAGTCTGCAGCAGATGGACACAAGAACCTTCCACCTCCTCAGAATATTTCAGAGTAACAAATGTTGATTAAAATGTATTCTTACCTTAACTTACACAATTATTATGGTGACACACTGACTTCCTTCCTGCAGGTTTTTTGTGAAATCATTTTTTAAGCAGGTAAGAAGCCGTCCCTAAACTAAAATGCCATCAGTGGGTATTTGTTCCTTTCAATTGTCTTTATTTTTGTATTTTTCATATTTTACCCTTGAAATAGAAAGAACATGTCCAATTTTAAGTATAGAAAAGTTGGTAAATGGCTCTTCTACCTTTATCAGCAAGTTAATATATCCATCTGCTGTTTTCAGGATCACAAGGAGAAGAACATTTGGGGGTATATTTATTACTATGTTCATCCAAGATTCTAGGAATTCTGAAGAAGGGGTTCCCCGTGATATCACTGCACATACTGGATAATATTCCAAATTCAGGCAGTAATGTCTTGTACTTCTACCTTGTACCT
>BLSH010213265.1:388140-404082 GCA_018402905.1 Glandirana rugosa | reverse complement strand
TAAGTGATATCGCGACCGACGATTAATAGCCGTTTAAATGGTGCTAACGCGATTTAACGGTGTTTAGTGCGATTAATCGAGGGTTTGCCTTAAGTGTTCGTGATTTGTGGCAATTTAGCGCAATCGTGGTAAATTTGCCGATAATTAGCAGCCAGCGCTATAGTGAATTACCCCCAATGTGTATCAAAACAGTAATACGTTTCATCAAGCCCTCCAGGCACAATACTTTCAGGCTGCATTCACACTGGGTCAACCCAACTTCAGCGCAACTTTGCTAGGCGATTTCAGCGCGACTTTCAGCACGCCTTCAGGCGACTTACAACTCGACTTCATGCCAGGCGACTTTGCCTATGGCAAATCAGAGCAGGGAGGGAGGGAGTTGTCCTGGATACATTCTTTTCTTTTCACTGTAAAGTCGCTTCCATTAAGATGGGGGATCAGACTTGGAGGCGACTTCTATTCAAGTCTATGGGCACAATTCGGATAGAAGTCGCCTAGAAGTCGTGTAGGAACCTTTTCTGAAGTCGCGCCAGCTTCAGTAGTGTACATTAAGATGGCTCCCATTCATTTCAATGGGATTTCAAATGTCAAGCGACTTGTGTGAGGCACTCAAAAGGGATGCAAAACATGCAAAGCATCTTACATGGACACCACAAGCCCCGACAATCTGACATACTTTTGCGGTACATTTTCCCTGGTCTGTGCTCCCATGACCTTGAATGCTTTGTTTCCAGCTGCCGTTAGTGACAACCTACCACATGTCTGTATTTGTTCAACATTATCAAACACAGTGATATTTATATTCTGAAGTCCACACAACAATGTACAGCCCCTTTGGATGTCTTTGCCAAAGCCATTAGGAAAGCAGTGAACATTCATCTATTATCTGTTTTTATTACATAACTGGATCTGTGCATGATCTATTTTGATATACCACACAAGGCAATATAAGATGGTAAACTCTTGGGCTTTATAGCCAGATGTGAAGATCATTGTGGAACTCTGTACACTTATGGCCCATACATACAATCAGAAAATCGTACGAAATATATCGCTTTCAAAGTGATCATATGATATGAAGCTTTGGAGAGCCAATCACAGCAGTTCATCCGAACAAGCATGAATATTTTTCTCGTATGATACCAGATCATACGATTTTCGTTTAATCAGCGCAGTTTTGATCCGAAAATACAATACACATATAATACAACACGTGATTAAAAAGTGTTTCTTTAATTTTATTGAGCAATGTTTATGATACGTTATTTATAGGACCTCTTCAATATTACCCGAGACTCTGATCAGCATATTGAGCTGTGCATTCTGGCTTTTAGGCTGGGTTCACACTATCCGACAAAAAAATGGTCCGACTTTGATCCTACTCTGCTGTGCGATTTACGGTCCTACATAGGGTCAAAGTAGGACCGTTTGTCTGTGAACAGGGATCAGACTTTGATCCCCACAATGCAAGACACCTTGTGCTCTGGGGATCTTGAAGGGGAACTCCACGCCAAATTAAAAAAAAAAATTGGCATGGGGTCCCCCTCCAGGAGCATACCAGGCCCTTTGGTCTGGTATGGATTTTAAGGGGAACCCCCCACACCGAAAAAGCGGCGTGGGGCCCCCCCAAAATCCATACCAGACCCTTATCCGAGCACGCAGCCTGGCAGGCCAGGTAGGGGGTGGGGACGAGCTAGCGCCCCCCCTGGACCATACCAGGCCGCGTGCCCTCAACATGGGGAGTATGGGTGCTTTGGGGCAGGGGGGTGCGCCCCCACCCCAAAGCACCTTGTCCCCATGTTGATGAGGGCAAGGGCCTCTTCCCGACAACCCAGGCCGTTGGTTGTCGGGGTCTGCGGGCGGAGGCTTATCGGAATCTGGAAGCCCCCTTTAACAAGGGGGGCCCCCAGATGCCGGCCCCCCACCCTAAGTAAAGGAGTATGGGGTACATCGTACCCCTACCCATTTACCTGCAAAGAAATATGTACAAAAACACACCACACAAGTTTTTTTAATATTTTATTAAATCAGCTCTGGAGGTCTTCTCCCCTCTCTGGCTCTTCTTTCTTCGGCTCTTTTGCGGGGTCTTCCATCTTCTGAGGGGTCTTCTTTCTTCTCCTTCTCTACGGCGTCTTCTGCTCTTTTGCCGGTCTTCTCCGCTGTCATCTTCCCTCTGTTCTTCCTCTCTTCTTCTTCTTCTTCTTCCCATGTTGACAATACGCAATCTCCTTCAGGAATGCCCTCTCCGCTGTGTGCTGTGCCTTATATTGGCATGGGGCATGGCCACCAGATGACATCACCCGGAAGCCCCGCCCCCATATGATGTCGCATCCTGGGGTGGACATAAAGGGGGCTTCCAGATTCCGATAAGCCTCCGCCCGCAGACCCCGACAACCAACGGCCAGGCTTGTCGGGAAGAGGCCCTTGTCCTCATCAACATGGGGACAAGGTGCTTTGGGGTGGGGGGCGCAAAGCCCACCCTGCCCCAAAGCACCCATACTCCCCATGTTGAGGGCACGCGGCCTGGTATGGTCCAGGGGGGGGGGCGCTCGCTCATCCCCACCCCTTTCCTGGCCTGCCGGGCTGCATGCTCGGATAAGGGTCTGGTATGCATTTTGCGGGGACCCCACGCCGGTTTTTCGGCGTGGGGGTTCCCTTTAAATTCTACCAGACCAAAGGGCCTTGTATGCTCCTGGAGGGGAACCACATGCCGTTTTTTTTTTACATTTGGCGTGGAGTTCCCCTTCAAGATCCCCAGAGCACAAGTCGCATGCCAAAGTCGGATCAGTGAAGACACTGATCCAACTTTGATCCGACTTCAATGCCTTTCAATGGGCTGAAGTAGGATCAAAGTCGGACAAAAGTAGTACAGGAACCTTTTTCAAAGTCGGCCCGACTTTGAAAAACACAAGTCGGACCAGTTAAGACGGCTCTCGTAGAGAATCATTGTTTTTGTGACGTAATGCGACTTGTGCGCCTCATGTCGGTCTGAGAATCGGACTAGTGTGAACCCAGCCTCAAGTATATATGATATATTGGAGACACATGAGAACACTGGAGTTGCATTCTGTGTTTCCAGATCTAAATCCTTTTATACCTTTCTGTTTAAGTTGGTACAGACTATTCGATTGGCCACACAGAATAGCTGTACTGTATTTTTAAATTAGAACGTTTATTTAGAAAGTTAAGTTTGCTAACCCAGATGCAAAAATTTCAGCAATTCATTTCTCTTTATTAACAACTTTACAAAGACCTTCTCTCTATCAACAGTATTAACCACTTGCTTACTGGGCACTTAAACCCCTTCCTGCCCAGACCAATTTTCAGCTTTCAGCTCTGTCACTCTTTGAATGACAATTGCGCGGTCATGCAATACTGTACCCAGATGAAATTTTTATCATTTTTTTCACACAGAGCTTTATTTTGGTGGGATTTAATCACTGTTGGGTTTTTTATTTTTTGCTAGAAAAAAAAACAAAGAAAGACCGAAAATTTTGAAAAAAAAAAAAACAGTTTCATGGTTTGTTATAAAATTTTGAAAACAGGTAATTTTTCTCCTTCATTGATGTGCGATGATAAGGCTTCACTGATGGGTACTGATAGGCTGCACTAATAGGCACTGATAGGCTGCATTGATAGGCACTGTTAAGGCAGCACTAATGGTCACTGATAGGTGGCACTGATGAGGCGGCACTGATTGGCACTGATAGGTGGCACTGATGGTTGGTACTGATGGGTGGCACTAAAGAGCACTGATAGGTGGCTCTGAAGGGCATTGATAGGTGGCACTGATAAGCGGCATTGATGGGCACTGATGGATGGCACCGATAGACATTTGGAGGTGACACTAATAGGCAGCACTGATCAGTGGGACTGATGATGGCCATTGATTGGCATCACTGGTGGGTATTGATAGGTGGCAGTTGTGGGCAAAGGTAAGTGGCACTGTGGGCACTGGTAGGTGGCAATGTGGGCACTGGTAGGTGGCACGGTGGGCATGGATAGGTGGCACTGGTGGGTACTGATAGGTGCCACTGGTGGGCACAGGTGAGGCAGCCACGGCTCTCTGTGTGAGGGACCGAAGTCCCTCTGACAGAAGCTGTGTTGGCTTTTTTTTTCCCCTCACGCTGATAGCTGATTACCGAGATTCTGTTTACAGCACGCGATCAGCTGTCATTGGCCCCTTAGTAGTTAAACATCTTTGTCTGTCTGATGTTCTATGAAAAAACATCTCTCTTTTTTGGACCTGAACAAAATTGTAGTTCTACTCCACAATGAACACACAAATGTTATCTTTTAGGCTCCGTTCACATCTTGGCGTTCCGAATCGCAAGCGGAATCACTGCAATTCTGCTTGCAGATTCGAAATAGCGGTAAATCGCGGGTTGCCCATACGATCCCCATCACTTCCAATGGC
The DNA here is from genome assembly GCA_018402905.1 of Glandirana rugosa. NCBI lineage: Eukaryota > Metazoa > Chordata > Amphibia > Anura > Ranidae > Glandirana > Glandirana rugosa. The sequence goes on along the minus strand of BLSH010213265.1, from coordinate 399,665 downwards.
AATTTTGCACCGTGCAAACAGAATCGCGGGACACCTGTCGCCCAAAAAAAGTTCTTGTACCTCTTTTGGAGTGACAGGCGTCCCGCGATTCTGTTTATACAATTTTACCGAGCTTGTTGCCCAACAAATTGTGGCAAAATCAAGCTGCGATCGGGGTGCCATTGGAAGTGACAGGGATCACATGGATTGCCATCTGCCACCAGATGTGGTTTGTCACCTGCCACCAGATGTGGATTGCCACCTGCCGTGGCCCCACAGTTGGGGAACCCTGCATTAAGGTGAAAAAACCTTCTGTGCTTCAGCTGCCCCCCCAGAACCCCCCTTTTTCTTACCTGAACCCGATCATTCCAGCGATGAGCACGAGCCCAGCTGCTCCAGCTGCTGTCTTGGGGCCTCATTGGATAGATTGATAGCATCCAGAGCCATTGGCTCCCGCTGCTGTCAATCAAATCCAGTGACTCGGGAGCCGGGGCCTAATCCTGCTGTCTGTGTCAATGGATGTGACCCCATGGAAAGCGGTTCTCCGTGGGGGTACCAGATAAAGAGGCGGGGCCAGGAGCACCACTGGATGTCCACCGCCAACCCACAATCGCTCTGTACAGAGGCAGAATGGGGATCTGCCTATGTACACAAGGTGGATCCCTGGTCTGCAGATGACATGTCAAAGATCTTCTGTTCCCAGTCATCGGAAACAGCGATCTCTGTCATGTCTCTGGCAGCCCATCCCCCCCTACAGTTAGAACACGCTGAGGGAACACAGTTAACCCCTTGATCGCCCCCTAGTGTTAACCCCTTCCCTGCCAGCGTCATTTTTACATTGATCACTGCATTTTTATAGCACTGATCAATTTAATAATGTCGGTGGCCCCCAAAAAGTGCAATTTGGGGTCAGATTTGTCTGCCGCAATGTCGCAGTCCTGCTAAAAATCGCAGATCGCTGCCATTGCCAGTAAAAACAATAAAAAAAAAATAAAAGTCCCTAAATGTATCCCATAGTTTGTAGACGCGATAACTTTTGTGCAAACAAATCAAGGTACGCCTATTGTGATTTTTTTTACCAAAAATATGAGGAAGAATATACATTGGCCTGAACCGATGAATAAATTTGTTTTTTTATATATATATATTTTTTGGGTATGTATTATAGCAGAAAGTAAAAAAAAAAATGTTCTTTTCAAAATTGTCACACTTTTTTGTTTATAGCGCAAACAATAAAAAAACGCAGAAGTGAGCAAAAAAAGGATGTCAATGTTTTTTGGGTACAACGTCGCACAACCTCACAATTGTCAGTAAAACCGACGCAGTGCTTCCAGGGCTGAAGTGGTTAACCAACCACAGTGATGCAAGTATTTATGGTCAGGGGATCTGGTTAAAGCTCCTTCCTGGCCACAAACAACCATTAGCTGGTGGTTTTAACTTCTGAAGGGGAAAGGGGAAGGTCATCTAGGTGTCCTAAAAGACTTAACAAAGTGTGTGGTTGCAGGATAGTATAAAACAACGAAGATGACGAATTGGCCAATGATGGGCCAAAGATTTATGTACAAAGGATATGAAGAGAATACTATCAAACAACAGATCCAACAAGTTGAAGACATTGAGAGAATCACCCTCATCCACGATAGGATGAAGACCGCCTCAGGAAAAGACTACACTGGGGCTATATTACTGGATTACAACAGGCAATTTAGGCAGGTTGAGAATATAATCTGGAAGCATTGGCCTATCCTGATGAAGGACAAAGAACTCAACCAATTACTCCCAGCAAAGCCTCAGTTTATTTATAAATGGGCTCTCAATGTACGAGATAAGATTGTCAAGAAAGTGATCGATCCACCCAGGCTTCATATCCCTACGTTTCTGGATATGAAAGGGTTTTTTTGGATGTGGCATATGTGCAGGATGTTCTAATATGATAAGTAGAGTTGAGCGAACCTGAACTGTAAAGTTCGGGTTCGTACCGAACTTTGCGGTGTTCGGGACCCCAACCCGAACTTTTGAAAAAAAGTTTGGGGTCGGGTTCTGGTATTTTTTTCCCGCTTGTTGAATAGCTGCAGGGCAGCCAATCAACAAGCATTTCACTGGTTTGCCCTTAGAAGCTATCACAGCCATGCCTACTAATGGCATGGCTGTGATAGGCCAGTGCATCATGTGACCCAGCCTCTGTATGAGCTGGAGTCACAGTGCTGCATGTCACATGCTCTCAGGCTAGTGTAGGGAGAGGATGCTGTTGGTGCTGTAAGGGACAGATTATTGTTATTTCCCTATCCCCATTTCATTGTAGGGCACTTGTCCTACTCTTACCCCAACTTTTCTTCCTTTTGCAGCCCTTTAGCACTTTCCAGGACTTTTTTACAGCCATTTTTGTGCCCAAAAGTTCGGGTCCTCATTGATTTCAATGGGGTTCAGGGTCCGGGGTCAAGTTCGGACTGAACCCGAATCCGAACTTTTCCACGAAAACCCGAACATCCAGGTGTCCGCTCAACTCTAATGATAAGCAACCAAAGGAAAAGAAAAAAGTTTACAACCACAGTAACAAAGAAAGAATATTTCATTAGGGACTTCATTACATGTGAGACAGAAGAAGTTGTGTACTGCATACAATGCCCCTGGCAGAAGCAATATATTGGTGGGACAAAGAAGAAATTAGCTAAATGCATCCAAGAACATGTTTATACCATCTCAACTGGTTTCAAGAACCACCATTTGTCTAGGCATTTTTGGGACGTTCATGGCAAAAGTACAGTAGGTATGCAATTTTGGGCCATTGGGAAATATCATAGACACTGGAGAGGTTCAGATAGGGTAAAAAGTCTTAGCCAGCGCAAACCCTGGTGGATTTTTGAGATGCAATCTTTGCGGCCCAGGGGCCTCAATGTGGACTTTGACTTGAATTGCTTTATAACAGACAAGTAAAATTATTTTCTAGCTGTCCAGGTCCCTTAAATTAGCCAGGATTAGTGGGTAATTTAAGTTAGAGTTCCTTTTTTTATATGGGAGTTAGGGTTTAGATTTTTAATTCTTTAGATGTCAGGATGTTGGTTCCATGCCCTTAGTGGCTCAGCCAATACTGTCTAGCATATACAGTATCTCACAAAAGTGAGTACACCCCTCACATTTTTGTAAATATTTTATTCTATCTTTTCATGTGACAACACTGAAGAAATGACACTTTGCTACAATGTAAAGTAGTGAGTGTACAGCTTGTATAACGGTGTAAATTTGCTGTCCCCTCAAAATAACTCAACACACAGCCATTAATGTCTAAACTGCTGGCAACAAAAGTGAGTACACCCCTAAGTTAAAATGTCCTAATTTGGCCCAAAGGGTCAATATTTTGTGTGGCCACCATTATTTTCCAACACTGCCTTAACCCTCTTGGGCACGGAGTTCACCAGAGCTTCATAGGTTGCCACTGGAGTCCTCTTCCACTCCTCCATAACAACATCACAGAGTTGGTGGATGTTAGAGACCTTGCGCTCCTCCACCTTTCATTTGAGGATGAACCACGGATGCTCAATAGGGTTTAGGTCTGGAGACATGTTTGGCCAGTCCATCAGTCTCAGCTTCTTTAGCAAGGCAGTGGTCATCTTGGAGGTTTGTTTTGGGTCATTATCATGTTGGAATACTGTCCTGTGGGCCAGTCTCTGAAGGGAGGGGATCATGCTGTGCTTCAGTATGTCACAGTACATGTTGGCATTCATGGTTCCCTCAATGAACTGTAGCTCCCCAGTGACGGCAGCACTCATGCAGCCTCAGACCATGACACTCCAACCACCATGCTTGACTGTAGGCAAGACACACTTGTCTTTGTACTCCTCACCTGGTTGCCACCACACACGCTTGACACCATCTGAACCAAATAAGCTTATCTTGGTCTCCTCAGACCACAGGACATGGTTCTAGTAATCCATGTCCTTAGTCTGCTTGTCTTCAGCAAACTGTTTGTGGGCTTTCTTGTGCATCATCTTTAGCTTCCTTCTGGGATGAAAGCCATGCAGACCAATTTGATGCAGTGTGCGGCGTATAGTCTGAGCATTGACAGGCTGACCCCCCACCCCTTCAACCTCTGCAGCAATGCTGGCAGCACTCATATGTCTATTTCCCAAAGACAACCTCTGGATATGATGCTGAGCACATGGACTCAACTTCTTGGGCGACCATGATGAGGCCTGTTCTGAGTGGAACCTGTCTTGTTAAACCGCTGTATGCTCTTGGTCACCGTGCTGCAGCTCAGTTTCAGGGTCTTGGCAATCTTCTTATAGCCTGGGCCATCTTTATGTAGAGCAACAATTCTGTTTTTCAGTGTTTCAGAGAGTTCTTTGCCATGAGGTGCCATGTTGAACTTCTAGTGATCAGTATGAGAGAGTGAGAGCGATAACACCAAATTTAACACACCTGCTTCCCATTCACACCTGAGACCTTGTAACACTAATGAGTCGCAGGACACTGGGGAGCGAAAATGGCTAATTGGACCCAATTTGGACATTTTCACTTAGGGGTGTACTCACTTTTGTGAGATACTGTACCTATTTATGTATTAGGGTGTAATAATATTTTTTTCCCACAAGATGGCTCCAACCTATATGTGATTATTACCCTATGGAGCTGAATGATATCAGGCTGCTTTTTTCTTTCCGTTCACTAATTTTAATTTTATCCAATCACTCCAAGTTTTTTATATAGTTCTTTTAATTCCCATATGAGTGGTGTAAGGTAGTTACATTGGATTCTTTTTTGTCGCTTCTGTGTAACAGTAAACATGGTGGTGCGGGCTACAACAAAATGGCAGCCTCAATTACCACTATACCTGGCTGCTTCTCTCTTCCCGTTTATTAACCACAGTTTTATCCAATCATTCCAAGCTGGTGTTACTAATATAGTCCTTCTAATGCCCCACAGGAGTGGTGTAAAGCTCTGATTGCTGCTTTTGTGTAACTGCTTACACGTTAATATTGGCTACAACAAAATGGGGCCGCAACCACCATATATAAGGACAGCCAGGGGCGTAACGATAGGGGTTGCAGGGGTTGCAATTGCAACCGGGCCCCATGGTCCAGGGGGCTCATGTGCCTCCCTTGTACACCTGAATAGGAGGGATGGCGGGGGTGGCATTTAGAGGACCCAATCTCCTCCATTTTCCTCTATCCAGTTTACTTGTCTTCTGCTGTTCCCAGGGCCCCTGTGTGCTTCCCTGGTCTCCCTGGGGCCTGCTGCAGAACTTGTGAAAGGGCCCCACTGCAGTACCGTAATAAAGGGACCCTCAATAGGAGTAAAGGGCCCCAGGATCAGTGGGAAGAGGGAAGGGCCCTGGCCAGGGGTCGGGGGGCCCTTCATAATTTCTTGCACCGGGGCCCTGAAGGTTCTAGTTACGCCTCTGAGGACAGCGATTACCAATAGGCCTATACCGTTTGATAAAGTCATACGTTGATGATGAAACGCGTCAGTGGCATGGCCTAGATCGTTACCACACGCCGTTTGGATCTATGCTGGTACTCAGAGCCAGCTGTAGCCGTACATCCCACAGACACCAAAGGAAGCTGGTCTGGTTTGTCTGCTCAGTGCCTGAGCGTAACGAAGGAGGTACACCGGCAAATGTGAGTGGCTTTTTACTAGTGTTATTTTAAACAAAACATTTTAAAAAGGATAAAGCACTATTCAGTTTCCTTTCCTTATGTTGATGACACCCCCACACCATCCGCAAGACAAAGCTCATTGGAAAGACAGCCACCTGGAGTATTAACCCCTAAGGGAAATGCTTGATTGGGCCCAGTGGGTCTAAATGTGAGGTGAGCAGACAGAGAGACTGGTGGAGGAGTGTGGATCACTGTGGGTCATTATGCGCTTATTGCTGCACTGAGGATTTCTCTACTTTGCAATGTTTATACACCATTAACTCTTTATGGGCTTGTTTGCTTACATATTTCAATATACATGAATTTTTGCACAGTGCACTTTATTTATATTATGCTGATATTTTCATCACTGGCCATCATTTTATGCCTATTGCTGCATTGAGGATTTTTTCATTTTGTATTTTTATACAGCAGTAACTTTTCATGTACTTGTTTGTTGGCACATTTGTGTATATATGAATTCATTGCACAATGCACTTCATTTATGATATGTTGATATGTGCACTTTATTGAATTTTTTGCACAGCACATTTTAGTATTTAAGAGAGATTTTGCAATGTTTGGTATGTTTCAATATAAGTAGATATACACCTTGTGCTACTAGAGGTATCTGAATCATACCCACGGTTTACTGTTGGGATTCTTCTCCTAAATTTGCACTTGCACTACTGCATAATGCACATCAGTTTAGATCAATATTGCGCTTCACTACTTTAAATTTTATGTTGATTTGAGCTATTTGTATTTGGGGTACCTATCAGTGTCAAGCAGCAGTATACGGTTTAAGATATCTATCTATAAATATATATATATAACTATATATAGCAGCCCAGTTTTATTTCTTAATTTTTATCTTTCACAATATAGAAAAAAAATGGGCTAACTTTATTGATTTCTTATTTTTTAATTTAAAAAAGTGTATTTTTTTTAACCACTTCAATACCGGGCTACAGTCAAATGCCGTCCACAGATGAGATGTCCCATCCTGGGTGGACGTCATATGACGTCCTCAGTATTTCGCTGCTACTGCGGGCCCCCAGGGGCCTGCAGCGCGGTGATCGAGGATCAGCTGTGTACCCGAGTACCTGTCACCAGCCCATCTGAGTACCCGAGTACCTGTCACCAGCCCATCTGAGTACCCGAGTACCTGTCACCAGCCCATCTGAGTACCCGAGTACCTGTCACCATCCCATCTGAGTACCCGAGTACCTGTCACCAGCTCATCTGAGTACCCAAGTACCCATCACCAGCCCATCAAAGTGCCCGAGTACCTGTCACCAGCACATCTGAGAACCCGAGCACCTGTCACCAGCCCACCTGAGAACCCAAGTACCTGTAACCAGACCATCAGCGTAACCGGGTACCTGTCACCAGCCCATCTGAGCATCCGAATACCTGTCACCAGCCCATCAGAGTACCCGGGTACCTGACACCAGCCCATCAGAGTACCTGAGTACCTGTCCCCAGCCCATGAAAGTACTCGAATACCTGTCACCAGCCCATCAGAGTACCTGAGCACCTGTCACCTGCCCATCAGAGTACCTGTCACCAGCCCATCTCTGTACCTGAGCACCTGTCACCAGCCCATCTGAGTACCCAAGCACCTGTCACCAGCCCATCAGAGTACCCGAGTACCTATCTGCAGCCCATCAGAGTACCTGAGTACCTGTCACCAGCCCATCAGAGTACCCGAGTACCTATCTGCAGCCCATCAGAGTACCCGAGTACCTGTCACCAGCCCATCAGAGTACCCGAGTACCTGTCACCAGCCCATCAGAGTACCCAAGTACCTATCTGCAGCCCATAAGAGTACCTGTCTCCAGCCCATTAGAGTACCCGAGTACCTGCAGTCCATCAGAGTACCCGAGTACATATCTTCAGCCCATGCCTCACAGAATATACCTTGGGGTGTTTGCTTTCCAAAATGGGGTAATTTTATGGGTATTTATACTGTCCTGATGCTCCAGGCTTCCATTGTGAAGCCTCATATATAGAGTTAGGTCTGCAGTATACAGGGAGCCTTGACGGGGCCTGCAGCTTACGCATGCACTTGCAAATGTGTGTAACCAATCCCCTGTCTTTTAAACGCTACTGTTAGACAGGTGAATTTGTTTGGTGGCAGACTGGTCGGTAAGTTGAGCTTGGAATTCGGTGTTTTTTGTTTGTGGATGCCCCTCCATAGCTCCTTGCTGTAGTGGCCAGTTATAGGTGGTGGACAGTGACCTTTGTTTTGTACTGATGCTCCAGGACCTTCAAAGGTGTGATAGGTAGGAATGAAATTAGATGTGTAATTTATGCGCCTAGAAAGGAAGAACAAAAATTACTTATTTGCTAAATGTTATCATAGAAAGTAAAAAAAAGTGTTTTTTTTTTCAAAATGTTCGCTCTTTTTTTCACTTATGTTGCAAAAAAAATAAAAAGCCCAGTGCTGATTAAATACCACTAAAAGAAAGTTCTGTTTGTGTGAAAATAATGATAAAAATTTTGGCAATTGGCATTCAAAGTGTGAGAGCACTGAATGCTGAAAATTGGTGTGGGCAGGAAGGGGGTATAAATGTCCTGTATTGAAGTGGTTAAAAAAGTGTATTTTTTTTAAATTGCGTTTGTAAGACCACAGTGCAAATATTGTGTGGCATAACTCCATTTTTATTCTCTAGGGTGTCTGAAAAATATATATATAATGCTTGGGGGTTCTAAGTAATTTTCTAGCAAAAAAAATAAATATATTTTAACTTTAAGTGGTTAAAGCATCCAGATCCTTCAGTGCTTCGGATTAATAATTTCCCAATGTGCCAGATACATTCACCCAAGTACGCTGCCAGATGTACCCCAGGGACGTGCGGTGAGGTCAGTGGCTGGTGAGGCTTTGGCAAGTATCCGATCCAGATACACACAGGTTACCTATTCACAAGTATTCGATTCTCATTATGTAGGCGATTGCCATTCTACTAGTTATACTAATTTAAATCTTTTCATGTGACAACACAGAAGAAATGACACTGCTACAATGTAAAGTAGTGAGTGTACAGCTTGTATAACAGTGTAAATTTGCTGTCCCCTCAAAATAACTCAACACACAGCCATTAATGTCTAAACCACTGGCAACAATGGTGAGTGCACCCCTAAGTGAAAATGTCCAAATTGGACCTAAAGTGTCTATATTTTGTGTGGCCACCATTATTTTCTAGCACTGCCTCTTGGGCATGGAGTTCACCAGAGCTTCACAGGTTGCCACTGGAGTCCTCTTCCACTCCTCCATGATGACATTACAGAGCTGGTAGATGTTAGAGACCTTGCGCTCCTCCACCTTCCGTTTGAGGAGCCCCACAGGTGCTCAATAGGGTTTAGGTTTGGAGATGCTTGGCCAGTCCATCACCTTTACCCTCAGCTTCTTTAGCAAGGCAGTGGTTGTCTTGGAGGTGTGTTTGAGGTTGTTATAATGTTGGAATACTGCCCTGCGGCCCAATCTCTGAAGGGAGGGGATCATGCTCTGCTTCCGTATGTCACAGTGCATGATGGCATTCATGGTTCCCTCAATGAACTGTATCTCCCCAGTGCCGGCAGCACTCATGCAGCTCCAGACCATGACACTCCCACCACCATGCAAAACTGTAGGCAAGACACACTTGTACTCCTCACCTGGTTGCCGTCACACACGCTTAAAACCATCTGAACCAAATACATTTATCTTGGTCTCATCAGACAACAGTACATTGGTTCCATTAATCCATGTCCTTAGTCTGCTTGTCTTCAGCAAACTGTTTGTGGGCTTTCTCGTTCGTCATCTTTAGAAAAGGCTTCCTTCTCAGACGACAGCCATGCAGACCAATTTGATGCAGTGTGTGGCGTATGGTCTGAGCACTGACAGGCTGATCCCCATCCCATCAACTTCTGCAGCAATGCTGACAGCACTCATATGTCTATTTCCCAAAGACAACATCTGTATAGGATGCTGAGCACGTGCACTCACCCTCTTTGGTTGACCACAATGAGGCCTGTTCTGAGTGGAACCTGTCCTGGTAAACCGCTGTGTGGTCTTGGCCACCGTGCTGCAGTTCAATTTCAGGGTCTTGGCAATCTTCTTATAGCCTAGGCCATCTTTATGTAGAGCAACATTTCTTTTTCCTCAGAGAGTTCTTTGCCATGAGGTGCCATATTGAACTTCCAGTGACCAGTATGAGAGAGTGAGAGCGATAAGACCAAATTTAACACACCTGCTCCCCATTCACACCTGAGACCTTGTAACACTAACGAGTCACATGACCCGGGGAGGGAAAATGGCTAATTGGGCCCAATTTGGACATTTTCACTTAGGAGTGTATTCACTTTTGTTGCCAGCGGTTTAGACATTACTGGCTGTGTGTTGAGTTACTTTCAGGGGACAGCTAATTAACACTGTTATACAAGCTGTACACTCACTACTTTACATTGTAGCAAAGTGTCATTTCTTCAGTGTTGTCACATGAAAAGATAGAATAAAATATTTACAAAAATGTGTACACTTTTGTGAGATGCTGTACATACAGGGCGCCAGATGCATGGATTCCAATGGGGGGGAGGGGGGTTGTTTTTTTTTAAGCACGTGATTAGAGCCAGAGGCTTCAATACGCTTCAAAAAAGGTGGGCTTGGGGCGCACAGCATTGCGCCCCGAGCCCACCCAGTTGTGTGACAATAGCGAATGAATATTCACTATTCTCACACTGATCGTCCTCCAGGCAGAACAGGAAGCCGTCACCCCATTGGCCGAAAGGAGAAGAGATCGGATTGGTCGACAGGAGGAGGAGGGAGGAGATGCTGGGGAACTGAGGGAGGAGATGCCTGCTGCCCGCCGCCACTGCCCATGAGATGGGGTAAGTGCCCTGACTGACTAATTGACCGACCATGAGGGGGCCTCTGTGCCATACGTGACCCAACGGGGGAGGGGGGGTGTCAGCGGGTGGATAGTTTGCCCCCCAAAAAAACACCAGCCACCACTGCAGTGTACTATATTACAAATGACATAAATTGCTCTGAGCTTCTAAATGAAACAAACTGGATTTTTGCTCACATCTTTTGGGCAGGAGGTAATGAAAGCAGGCAGGGTATAAAATCGTATAATGTATAACATTTTCCTTTGACAACTTTGTATAAACTACAGACCGATATGAACTATTCAGCTTTAGAGCCCATTCCTACCATTGGCTTGCGGTATAGTGTGCTGTTCCAATGCAATTTCTTGGGCAGTGTTTTTCACTTCCAGTCCTCAAAGCGCATCAACAGGCCATGTTTTCAGGATTTCCCTCAGATGAAACAGCTGTGGTAATTACTAAGGCAGTGAAACTGATCAAATCACCTGTGCAAAATAATGGAGAGCCTGAAAAAACATGACCTGTTGGTGCGCCTTGAGTACTGGAATTGAGAAACACTGCTCTTGGCAGCAGCGCCGTCTTAAGGAGCCCAAGCTGAATGGGGGCCCCGCCAGCCTGGTGCAAGCTGTATCCACAAGTTTGCATGAGGCTCACCCATACTTCGGACCGCCAAGCTCCGCCCCGCCTTCCGTTTCCAGGTCCCCCCCCTCCGATTCCAGGTCCCACTTAGAGAGGCAAGAAGTCATCCATACTTGGGACTGACAGCTCCGCCTCCCAGCCCCGCCCCCATCTCTGGCTCTGGCTCCTTCTTGCATGAAGGGTGAAGGCTGCTCCTGCTATGCTACATGGTATGAGAAATACTCCCTGCCTCGAAGCTACTTCTGGTAAGGCAAAGCGCTCTCTGCGTGTGCACTGCTCCGCAAGCTATAATGCGTCCTACTGCCTGTCATTCGACTCCCCCCATACTGTCCTCCACTACCCCCCTCCCCTTACACTGCCCCCCATACTGTCCTCCACTACACTTCACCCATACTGTCCTCCACT
>BLSH010213265.1:341537-378167 GCA_018402905.1 Glandirana rugosa | reverse complement strand
ATATCCACCATATCACCGTCCGTACCCACACCCCCTCACACTGCCCTTCATACTGTCCTCCACTACACTCTGCCCCACATACTGTCCTCCACTACCCCACTCCCCTCACACTGCCCTCCCCAATACCTGACACTATGCCACCCTACACTACCAAACCTCCCACTATACCACCTATACTACGTATACCTGCCAATATACTACCCAAACTTCCCACTATGCCACCTATTCTACCCATACCTGCCACTATACCACCTATACTACACATACCTGCCACTATAGCACCCTATACTACCCATACCTGCCACTATATCACCCTATACTACCCAAACCTGCCAGTATACCACCTATACTACCCATACCTCCCATTATACCCCCTATACTACCCATGACTGCCATGGCCATGCCTGCCACTATACCACCTATACTACCCATACCTGCCACTATACCACCTATAATTCCCAAACCTGCCACTATATTCCCTATACTACCCAAACCTGATACTATGCATTACTCTCTTGACCTCCCCTCTACTGTGCCCTCCTGCTTTTATGAAAGGGAGCAGTGTGTACAAGAAGGGGGATCATTTCAAAAGGAGTGGGAGCAGTGTGTACAGGAGAAAAGAGTCAGTGTATACAGGGGGTCAGTGTATATGGGGGTGCAGTGTGTAGAGTGGGAGGGACAGTGTGTATAGTGGGGTGAATTTAATTTGGGATAACTCCCTGGGTGTGTGTATTTGTTTTTTCTAATCAGACTCAAAAGCCACCCCCAATATATAGCATCATTTAGCCACCCACTCCTGCCACCGCACGTATACTGCGCCGCAGGTCACCATCTCCCTGGTAGGGGCCCTAGTGCATTACTTTGCCCAGGGGCCCATGATGTTATTGAGATGGCCCTGCTTGGTAGACATGTTCGTTCCGAATGAAAATTCAGACAAATTTTTGTTTTTCAGAAATTTGAATGTACCCGAATGTCCGAATTACAATAGTACTGAATTTAAACAAATCTGAAATAACAAAAAAAAAAAAAAATCGGACGAAATTCAAATTTTAATCATTTTCAAATTGTTTTCGAATACTTTTCGAATTCGAAAAGTTTTCAAATTTGCAAAGTTTTCAAATTTGAATTAGAAAAGTCCTCAAATTTAAATTGTTTTCCAATTTAGCACAGAACAAAATAGAATGGAAAACAAAGTAATAGAACAGAACAAAAAACAATAGACTAGAAAAGAATATAACAGAAAACAAAAGAATTGAATACAACAGAGAAAACAGTTCTGTTCCATTCCACCACATTATATTCTTTCATTTGTTATTCTGTTATATTCCCCTCTATTGTTTTCTATCTTTTTCCATTCTATTTTTCCACTTTCCACTCCACCCAATTCTCCTTGGAAATTGGAAAACTATTCGAATTCGAGGACTTTTCAAATTCAAATTTGAAAACTAGTTGAATTCAAAAAGTATGGGAAAACAATTTGAAGATTATTCGAATTAGAATTTCTTACGAATTTTTCTCTCTCTCGCTATTTCGGATTCATTTAAATTCAATTCCAAAACTATTCGAAATTGATTTGAAAACTTTTCGAATCAATTCGAAAACAAATAAACTAATTCCGAAAACAAATTAAACAAATCTAAATAAACAAATCTATGTAAATATCGAAACAAAACTAAACTATTTTTTTCGCTCTGCAAATGTCTAGTTCTTGGAAAAAAAAGGCATTAAAAACAAATCGACAAAAAATAGAATACACTATATTTTTACAATTGAAAGTGTTGTTGTTTTACCTTTCAGATGAACAAGCAGTGGCAGAATACAACCATCCCTGCAATGTTGGTAAAGATTATGGACTCAGGTATCACAAATTTGATAAATGAAATTTAGAAACATGTTTTACTTTTTTATATAAACTTGGCCCAATAGAAATATAAAGGGTGTCATTATTGATCTATATGGAAATGCCATTTGCTTGGCTGTTCTGTGATCCTCCAGCTTTTGTACTTTCTAGTTGTTAACCTGAAAGAAGTATACTGATCTACTGATCTGCATATTTGTTGTGGTTCGATGACTCAAAGTATTGAAGCATGGTACCGTATGATATCCAGGTAACCAGCATTTTTAGCAGAGCTCAGCACCTTGTATTTGTCCCATCAGGTGTCTTTCATCATTAACCTGTACTTCATTTTTGAAGTCTTAGCCCTTATACCCACGGGCGTTTTTTAACGCCACGTTTTTGGGTGTTTTTTACAGCTCTCCATGTTACTCAATGGCCCTCTAAAAACGCCAACGTTTTTGAGCAGTAGAGGGCGTCGGCATTAGTGAGCTGTAACTACAAGGCCTCATACACACGGGCGTATGTTTAATGCCGTTTTGCATCGGCATTAATGAGCGTTAGTGAGCGTCGGTGTCAATAGGCGTTTTTTAAACAAAAACATCCCTCTGCTATTTTTTAACCAGAAAACGCCTGCGTCAAAAACGCTGGTTAACGCCGATATGGCGTTAGTGGGCGTTAGTGAGCATTTTGCAGCGTCGGCATCAAAACATTACAGCCTCGGAACGCGCTGGTCCCACTTCTAGTTACAGCTCACTAACGCCCAACGTCTGCGTTTTTAGGGGGCCATAGAATAACACGGAGAGCTGTAAAAAACGCCCAAAAACGTGGCTTCAAAAAACGCCCGTGTGTATGAGGGCGAACGTGGGACCACCGCGTTCTGAGGCAGCAGCGTTATGGCATTTTTGACGAGAAGAGAAGAAGGAGAACAAGGAGAAGCGGGAGAAGCTAGCCGAGGAGACAGCGGCAAAAGAGCAGAAGACAGAAGATGCCTCAGAAACTCCGCAGAAGACCCCTCAGAAAACAGAAGACCCCACAAAAGAGCTGAAGAAAGAAGACGCCGGAGAGGGAGAAGAGAGGGGAGAAGACGCCGGAGCTGATTTAATAAAATATTTTAAAAAGCTGTGTAGTGTGTTTTTTGTACCCTTTTTTTTCAGGTAAATGGGTAGGGGTACTCATTTACATAGGGTGGGGGGCCAGCATCTGGGAGGCCCCTTATTAAAGGGGGCTTCCAGATTCTGATAAGCCCCCGCCCGCAGACCCCGACAACCAACAGCCAGGGATGTCGGCAAGAGGCTCTTGTCCCCATTAACATGGAGACAAGGTGCTTTGGGGTGGGGGGAGCAGAGCCCCCCCTGCCCAGAAGCACCCATACTTCCCATGTTGATGGAATGCGGCCTGGTATGGTCCGGGGGGGGGGGGCACTTGCTCGTACAGACCCCCTTTCCTGGCCTGCCAGGCTGCGTGCTCGGATAAGGGTCTGGTATGGATTCTGGGACTGTCATGTAACCAGCTAACACATGTCTTATCTGTTGCCTACCTTTGCTGCATGTGTCCAGTTAGAGGCCGGCCTCCCTCACCTGTGTGCTTTAGTAGGCCCTCTTCAGCTGGTAAAGGAGAACATCCTGCATTCGGAGAAGATATATAATGTAATGAAAATGGTTTAAGTTATTATAGACTGCTGCCCTCCGGGTGTTCACCTCCGCGGAGGAGAGTGTTGAATATAACAAGTGTGTCAGGAGATGGCGCTGTCAATAAATGTATACTGTGTTGGCTCAGCTTAAAAGGTGTACAACTTCTTGTATGTGTTATTAAATAAAACAAATATATGTGTGGGTGTCGTGAGGTGCATAAAGTGCTTAGTAAAAAACCAAAGTACAGGTGATGCACAAATACAAGTGTCCGTAAAAAGTCCGTAAAAGGGTGTGCTACACAAAAACAACCCTCTTGTATTTAACAATGGATATAACCAACCCTCTAGGGGTGTCTATCTATACTGAATCAAAAACATGAAATTATTGGGCTGGATCAGCTCATAAAGAATATGTCCGTAAAAAGTCAGTGTCCGTGAAAGATGGCGTCCTCCCAGAACAACCCCTTCACTACACAAGAGATCCAACAGACTTATGGATTCCCCTGTGGGTCCGTAGGGTGTCTGAAAACCAGTTTGGAAAGGAGCTTAATTCAAATGTATCCTTGATTGTGAAAATTCATTTAAAAAGTGACTTTCCGTGCATAACCTCTAGCAGAGAAATGGTGACTTCACTGGTGCTCCCCGCTTGTGCCCTCACTTACCAGAATCTTCATACCCCTGCTGGGGTGACACGTCTTTGGTAAATGGGGTCTTTGGTGTTGTCTCTAAGGTGTCCTGTTGCTGTTCCTTCCTGGGATGGATTCTTCCCCTCAGGTGCTCGCGCTTGGTTCCGTTCCTGATGAGCCCGGTTCCCTTTACTCCAGATAGTTTGCGGTATGGGTATAAGAAGAAAGCATCCAGGATAGTCTAGTATGTTGGTTTAAAAATTTGATTTATTCAAACAAAAGTTTCTTTAAAACAACTCAATATTGCACTGACATCCAGGTTGCAAGGCAATATGCCTAGGCGTGGCCATACATCGCAACACTTTCTACACAAGCGGCAAGCGGCTATTTGACTCCTCGTGGAGGAACGCAGGGAGCAGGAAGGAAGGGAAATCTAGCCTTCCTCAAGCGGGCAGAGCCCGTAGACCTCGCATATTGCCTTGCAACCTGGATGAAAGCAGATGGGTCTTAAAGGGACAGTGTACCAGTTTTTTCTTGGTGATAGAATCATATTTTTGTGCATGAGCCCACCACGCCTGTCAGTAGGCACAGAAGATTAGCAAAGGTACGAGGGGGCGGCGTGGGACGTCTTCAAAAGAGTGAGGAATGCTCAAGGAATGCAATGTATGGTGTTTTGCATGATTTTAGGAGCTGTAGCCCTAAACGCAAACACATAAGACCCGCCACTGGTCATCCCCATGACCAGGTCAACCTGCATTCCTGCACAGGGCGGCTTTCATGCTCCTCAAGCAAAACGTGGCAATGGCTCACATGCGGTTTAAGCAGCGCAATTATAAATGCCTTGCCAAGCCCTGTATGCATATTGGCCATTAATCGGCATGGATTGCCTCAAATGCCAAATGCAGCAAATATCCATGTCACAGGCAAGACGCAGGCCCAAACATCGCAAACGCATGCAGATCTTCCAAATGTGAAAAAGGAAGGACTTTTTTCCCATAATGATGGAGTTAAAAGCTCATTGATGAAGAATGGGAGAGATGTGATAAGAAGACCAATTTACAGCAATGGTCTCCAAGCTTTATCCAATAAAGCTGGCTGATGCACGTTTTAAGCAACGCACTTCCAGGAGTAGATAGGTCCTGCCAGCGTCTGGTGTGCAAGTGTCTTTGCCTTTTTAATACCTTTAGGAATCCTAAGGATTGGAAAGTGGACCTAAGGCTTATTCACACCAGATGCAGTCCAATGCGTTTTTATTGGAGTCAAAAATGCATGAACAGTGTTTACCATGGATTCCAATGGCCTACGTCACCCCAGTGCGGTGTGTTCCAGTAAAGTCAACTGAAGGAGAATGTCACATTTTTACTCTATAAAACGCATCTGTAACATGACAAACGCATTGAAAGAGCACCTGAACACCTCAGAAAGGTGAAAGCAGAAAGATCTTTTCAACTCAGAAATTGTGGTAAAACTGGACTGCAGACTTGCAGAAAATCTATACAGCAGCAGGTTTTTTGCCTGTTGACTAGCAACAGCTTTAACTGTGATGTTTAACCACTTCAATACCGGGCACTTAGGACACTTCCCGCCCAGACCAATTTTCAGCTTTCAGTGCTGTTGCGATTCGAATGAGAATTGCGCGGTCGTGCGACGCTGCACCCAAACAAACTTTTTGTCATTTTGTTCCCACAAATAGAGCTTTCTTTTGGTGGTATTTGATCACCCCTGCCGTTTTTATTTTTTGCGCTATAACAAAAAAAGCCCAAAAATTTTGAAAAAAAAAAAATTTTTTTTCTTTGTTTCTGTCACAAAAATTTGTATAAAGTACATTTTCTCCTTCACTGACGGGCACTGACGTGGCTACACTGATGGGTACTGATGAGGCTACACTGACGGGCACTGATGAGGCAGTACAGATTGGCACTGATTAGGTGGCACTGATAAGGTTGCACTGATGATGGGGCAAATATGCAGCACTGATGGGCGGCACTGACAAGCAACACTGATGGGCACTGATACGTGGCACTGATATGCGGCACTGATGGACACTCCTAGGCGGCACTGATAAGTGGCACTGGGCACTGATGGGCACTGATAGGGGGCACTTTTAGGTGGCACAGGTGGGCACTTTTAGGTGGCACAGGTGGGCACTTTTAGGTGGCACAGGTGGGCACTGATAGCTGGCACAGGTGGGCACTGATAGCTGGCACAGGTGGGCAGTGGTGCAACAAGCACTGTTAGGGATGGCACTGGCAGGCATCATATATGGGCACAGTGCCATCCCTACAGTGCATAATATGGCCCTTACCTGGTGGTCTAGTGGGGGCTCCCTGGTGGTCCTGGGCGGCCTCTGCATGACTTCCCTGGTGGTCCTGGGCGGCCTCCTTGCGCTGTCCGGGAGGGGGGCTCCCTGGGGGTCCTGATCCGGCTCCCTGGTGGTCCAGTGGGGTGATCCTGAGGGTTGCTGCGCTGATAAACGTTCAGCGCAGCCCCCCCCTGTCAGAAGAGCAGCCGATCGGCTCTCCGCTGCTCAGGTCTGCAGACCTGAGCAGAGGAAAAGCCGATCAACGGCTCGTCCTATTTACACTGTGATCAGCCGTGATTGGTCACGGCTGATCACATGGTAAAAGGCTTCGGATCGAAGCCTTTTACCTCGGTCGGTAATGCGGTGGGTCAGACTGACCCACGGCACCACCGATCGCCGCGATGCGCGCCCCCAGGGGCGCGCGATCGCGCATTATCCTGAGGACGTCAATAGACGTCCAGTCAGGATAATGAACCCCCCGCCCGGACGTCATTTGTCAATGCGCCGGGCGGGAAGTGGTTAAAGCATTACAAAAAATGGCCTTACAAAAACCGTCAGGAATGGGCATGGTTCTGGAGGACTTGAACCTGGCTGCTGACTTTTGGTCGAGGCTTCAATAGACCAAGTTCTAAGGCTGGCACATTGTCACGGCAATGGGAGCCTTGTAGTTGCACCACTGGAGGGTGGCTAAAGCTTCCACACAAGCCCTTTGTAACATTCTCCATAATGGGAGGTTGTTGTTTGATAAAACGTTGGACAAAGCGATTGAAAGAAGAAATGTCCAGAGTGTGGCCACAGTGTAATAAAAGGAAGGAGCTGTCCTTTTGCTCAAGTCGGTTGATCTTCAGAAGGGTTCAGGAGGCCAAATCTTATAGGCCAGGATGAAATTTACCAGATCACAGTAAAGGGCACTCAAACTTCTTGTTTACATGGAATTACTGCAAGATTACGTATAAGAATTATACTGCAACAAGTTCATAGTGCTGGTGCCACCAATGGAACAGATCTGGTGAGTTTTCTCCATTCTTTCTAGTACCCAAGGCATCAGGAGCTTTCCCTACTGTCTGGGTTTGAAGAAATCAAATAGGTACATACATAACAAAGGTTCAAGGTGGAGTCTGTGCAAACAGTCATGGCGATAGTTCAGCATGAGCACCGGTTAGAGTCAATCGACCTGGCTACCATATACTTCCATTATACGTAACACCAGAGACATTTGGGATTTGCGGTGACTGGCTGTCATTTCCAGTTTGGGTGTTTGCCATGTTTAAAATTGGCACAGCACCAAGAAACTTTTTGAACATTTTCTCGGCAGTAGTGGCAGTAATTGGTCTTTGGGAATAAGGCTCTACCACTACTTGGACACTGTTTTTGATTGTCGCAGGTGTAAGCCAGGAGCTGGCAAAGCATCACAATCTTGTCCTAGAAATCCTTTTTCAGTCGACTAGTGAACAAACAGGAAAAACAGTGAAGCCCTTCTTAAACTACTCCAAGATCCTTCACAGATTATCATACCCGAATATGTCAAGTGGTTTTCCAAAACTGCAAAATTTGCAAAATGACAATCTGCCTATGAAGAGTCATGGAGATAGCATTTATATCAGCGAGGAATTGCATTGTCCCCATTGGGACATTTTACAGTGGCCATTCCGGTGCTGCCTGGGCCCAGGTGGCACATGGGGGCTTTTCAATTTGCCTTCCTCAGTCAATGGGATGGGCTGACTATGATTCAGAAGGTCTTTGTGTCTGCACATGTTGGCAAGAATGGAAGTTTTGGACACCAGTGTGCCTCTTTTTGTGGCGTGCCTCTCAGCCCAGGAGATGGAATGATTCTGACATCGGATGCCAGTCTGAGGAGACCAGTGCAAGAGCATTGGAGCCTAGTGACTGCCTTAAATCACGGCTGTTTTGTTTTTCTTGCCTTGCAAACCTTTCAGGATCTTTTCTCCAAGAGGTCTGAGTGAAGTTGGGGATTGACACCAAGACAGCAGTAACTTACATTGCCCACCAAGGGGGCACCAAGTGTCTGTCTTTTCCTGTTACTTTTTTGTAACATAAACTTTTCACTGGGCAGAGAGCCGCTTACAGTTAACTGCAGTTTACTTACTGGAAAGGCAGGATCCACTAACGGATCAGTTAGGCAAATTATTTTACAATAGGTATCTCGACTAGTATTGGCTCTATACTGCATTCCATCAGTAGTTCTCATAGAGAGTCCACTGAACTCACAGCTTCCAGTATATCTAACAAGTTACAAAGGTTTTGTGATAGAAAGGTGTATTCACAGTACCATGGGGATTTTTTTCCATTGGTGTCTGTCTTCCTCCAGTGTCCTTGAATATGAAGATTCTTCTGAAGATTTGGAAAGAACAGTTTATGCCATACAGGTGCTTTCACTTGTCGGGGAGACCTTGATTTTCATTGCTTCCCCAGATGTCATCAGCACCACCAATCTCATTCCTGGTCAAACAAGATCTTTTATGCCAACGTCAATGGCAGCACCCCAATCCAGTGG
Organism: Glandirana rugosa; assembly: GCA_018402905.1. Classification (NCBI taxonomy): domain Eukaryota; kingdom Metazoa; phylum Chordata; class Amphibia; order Anura; family Ranidae; genus Glandirana; species Glandirana rugosa. The sequence goes on along the minus strand of BLSH010213265.1, from coordinate 369,257 downwards.
GACTCTTAATAGCCTGGCTACTGAATCAGCCAGACTAGTGGTGCAGGGATTCTCATCCAAGGTGGTTCAGACTTTGAAGACCATAAGGCCATGAGTGCTATATAGAAGAGGGTATGAAGGAAGTTTGTTCGGTTTGCTTAGCAAACTTTTCTCTCGGGTGTCCCCAGCTCTAGCCAATATCCTGGACTTTTTTTTTTACAATTGGCGCTTGAGGTGGGTCTGACATACAACTCCATTTATAGTACAGGTCTGTGCCTTTATCCTCTTTTTCAGGCTGGTGGAAGAGCCATCAAACAAATGCTTCATGCAAGCCATAATCCATTTCATGGGACTTGGGCTTGGCTCTGAAAGCACTTATAGCTTAATTTCCAGTGCGGTAACCTTGTGGTAAGACTATTTCCTCTGACAGCGATTGCTACAGACAGAAGACGGTTGGAGATTGCAGCAAAGATCCCTTTTGTGTCTTTACCAGAAATCGTGATACTACATTCATCTCCAAAGCTCAATTCTAAAGTGATGTGCAGTTTTCGGGAAAACCTGGGAGCAGTCCCTCCAGGCATTCACGCGGAGTCACTGAGTACAGCAGGAGGACTTCAGGTCCTTACACAACTTGCTACCAGTGTACATGTAAAGGTCAAAAGACTAAGGAGAGTGGATAATCTTCATTTCACCGTCAGGTTCTTGAGTCATCTTCAGTTGGTTTACCAGGGTGAATAGATTGGCATTCAGGAATTAGACCTTTCTGACCAGGAACAGGTGCAAGCTCCTTCGACCCGAGGGGTGGCAGCTTCGGGGTAGTTGTGCCAGGATTCAGTGGAAGATGTATGTGAGACAGCTAGCCTTTCACTCGACTTTACGGGCATGCAGTCAAAGTTCTGCAAGGTGTAGTATGAGACCAATAAATATTTCTTGTCTTTGGCAGTGTTTCCTTGATTATCAATGTTCCTTTTCATGTGTTCTCTCCCGCCCATTTATTCAGCTAGTTATATCCCATTGTGTGCTGACATGAGGTATGGCCAGGAATATGGAAAATTGTTATCAAATCCTTACCGTAATTTTCCTTTCCTGGCCTATCCTCAAGTCAGCACAGGACTCCCTCCCTAGTGGCCTGTCGCAGGCTAAGATATCGAACATCGTAGTGGGGGAGGGGATGTCTTTTATTCAGCTAGTTATAGGTGGTCATGTGAGCACCTGTAAGAGGCGTTAACCCATTGTGTGCTGACGGGAGGATAGGCTAGGAAAGGAAAATTACGGTAAGTAATTGATAACAATTTTCAATAATATATATATCACAAAAATATATATACAGGTATATATCACAAAAAATATATATAGGTATATATCACAAAAATATATATACAGGTATATATCACAAAAATATATATACAGGTATATAGCACAAATATATATATACAGGTATATAGCACAAATATATATATACAGGTATATATCACAAAAATATATATACAGGTATATATCACAAAAAATATATATATACAGGTATATATTACAAGAATATATATACAGATATATTTCACAAAAATATATATACAGGTATATATCACAAATATATATATATACAGGTATATAGCACACAAGAAAAATACATACAGGCATATCACAAAAATATATATACAGGTATATAGCACAAAAATATATATACAGGTACTGTATATATCACAAATATATATATATATATATATATATATATATATATAGGTATATATCACGAAAATAAATATATATACAGGTATATATCACAAAAATAAATATACAGGTATATATCACAAATATATATATAGGTATATATATCACAAAAATATATATACAGGTATATATCACAAATATATATATATATACAGGTATATATCACAAATATATATACAGGTATATATCACAAAAATATATATACAGGTATATTTCACAAAAATATATATACAGGTATATATCACAAAAATATATATACAGGTATATAGCACAAAAATATATATACAGGTATATATCAAAAAAAAATATATACAGGTATATATCACAAAAATATATAAACAGGTATTGTTTTGGACCTCGTAAAGGGGATGCTACTAGTCGTACAGATAACTCTCTCAATCTCTGTTTTCCCACTCTTGCAATTCATTAAGGCGGAGCGTTGAGTCCTTTTTTAACTTTTATTGCAGAACAGATAGGAAGTATAAAGAAAGAGCAGAGTAAAACTGCAGGAAGAAAGAAATGAGGTACAATGAATACATGCATACCTGCAATGACATATTACAATGACATGTGCAATCAATACATGGCAAATTACATGTAACTACTTACAATGGATGCCGGGTTAAGGATACTGCCAGGAAAACACCTTGCTAGGCAGAGGATGGCAGCTGATGGAAACAGGATCCGTCCATACATGTGTACACTCTAGAATGGCTGCTAACCCTTGAACTAAAGTGCAATGCATTGTGGGATGATTACATAAACAAATACTGGAATTAGGAATACATACCAAAAACAGTCACAAGGTGGCAGCATAACACAAGCTAAACATTAACAGAATGCAAGCTGAATTTGCCAGAAGGCATGACAGGTATATATCACAACGGGATATTGAAATTTTACAAGAATGACCTGAGTAAAATAATGGACAGAGCAGATAAATGGCAAAGGAGGTTTCATGTGGAGAAATGTAAAGTAATGCACTTGGGGGCAAAAAACGTAAATACAAATTATTCACTAGGGGGAGAGCCTCTGGGGGAATCATAGAAGGAGAAAGATCTGGGGGTCCTAGTAGATGACAGACTGAGCAATAGCATGCAATGTCAAGCTGCAGCAACCAGAGCAGGTAGAATATTAGCATGCATAATAAAGGGGATATACTCCAGGGATAAAACTATAATTCTGCCACTTTATAGAACTCTGGTCCGGCCACATCTGGAGTATTCTGTCCAGTTCTGGTCACCGGTCCTCAGAAGGGATGTGCTGGAGCTGGAGGACCTCAATTATGAGGAACGACTGCAAACACCAAATTTATTCTATCTGGAGAAGCCACACTTGAGAGGGGACAATATGATAGCGATCTATGAATACCTCAATGGGGCTCCCAGCATAGGAAATTAACTGTTCAGTCCCAGTTAAGTGTAAGAGGAGAAGGGGGACACACATTGAGACTGGAGGAGAAGCCATTTAATCTTAAACTTCGTAGGGCGTTCTCCACTGTCAGGGCAATAAGGATGTGGAACTCTCTCCCACAATTGGTAGTGGCTGGGAGGAGTATGGATATTTTAAAAAGACTCTTGGATGTATATCTAAAAGAACACAACATACAGGGATATGGACAATGACACACGTACACCTACACAGGTTGAACTGGGTGGACTATTGTCTCTTTTCAGCCTTAACTACTATCATAGGCATGCACACATAGGGTGGCAGATGTGCCTGGGCACACCCTATTCACCCTGTACTGTGTAGATTACCCCTGCTGCCTGGTTGCAGGGAAAGGGACGGGGGAATCTCTGTCCTCAGTCCCTTTCTCTGTCTCAAAAGTGAGACATCAGGGGTCTGTTTAGACCCCTGATATTTCATCAAAGGGCCCCCAGTAGGGCTCCTAAATAAAATTGTAAAAAAAAAAAATAATATACTATAATATTGTAAAAAAATAATAAAAAACTATATTAAGATTTTCTACTCACCTGAGCTGTGGGTATTGTGTAATGTCTATTCACCCCCGCAGTCACGGTCTACTGCTGACCAATTTTGCCATGACTCCTGCTCAGGAGAGGAGGAGAAAGATTATTCATTTGATATAACAGATAAGGGATTTTTTTTTCCTTTATGTAGTAAAACATAAAATAAAAGACAAGTGGTTAATAAATGCCACCAAAGGAAAGCTCTATCTTTCTCAAAAAAATGGTATAAAATGAATTTATGTACAGTGTTGCATGACTGAGTAATTGTCGGTCAAACAATCACAGCACTGAAACATGAAAAATGGCCTTGTAATGAAGGAGGTGAAACATGCAACTACGTACTGAACACAGAGAAAAAAGGAAGAGATGAACTCCACCAAGAGAGGGACTTTAATGGATACCGGTTGTCTGTAGACTTGTGCCCTGCTGAAAAATTTGTTCGTTTTCATTTTCGTTCCATTCGTTTTTTGTTTGTTTTCTTGTTTTTTGGGTCATTCATTATGACCGTGATTCGTAAATTGGAAATAATAACTAATTAACTAATAATAACTAACTATTAAATTATAGGCATTGGAATTTCCTTTCAAATTTGGCTATTAGTGAACGTAACGAATACGAATTTATCCGAAGTTGATCCGAAGTTACGAATTATTCAAAATAACGAATGCCGCATCTAAACATATGGAACGGAACAAATTAATGATAAATAATAATAAAAAGTTTTTATTATTATTATTGTTATTTTTTATTATTGTTAATTTGTTACGTTCCATTCGTTTAGATCCGGCATTTGTTATTTCAGATAATTCGTAACTTCGGATATATTTGTATTTCTTACATTCACTAACAGCCGAATTTGAATGGAAAGTCCAATACCGATAATTTCATATTTAGTAATAGTTACATTCTTATAGTTAGTTATTATTTCAGATTTTCGAATTTTCGGGTTTTCGCATTTCAGAATTTTCAAATTTACAAATTTTTGAATTTACGAATATTCAACTATTCGAATTTACAAATGTTCGGAAAAATTTGATAAAAGGATTTTCGTTAATTCGGATACTTCCAAATTAACAAATTTGTCAAAGTTTGTTAAAAAAAAACTATTTGGAACTAAACGAATTGCACATGTCTAGTTGTCTCTGAGGTGAGCACAAGAAACCAAAGTTAATTTAAAAAAAATAACATTTAAAAAAAAAAAAAAAAATAACATTTTATTGATACAAAATTCCATTAAAACATCATAAAACATTGATGTATAATGACATATGGCACATTGCCCAATATGATGCTTGAAGCAAAGGAATTGCTAGTGCATGGAGTGTTCCAACGTTTCGCAGATCAACAGTCTGCTTCATCAGGGCAACTCTACATGCGTTTACATCAATTACATAGAAATGACTATATGTGGCCTCCAGCGTCACTTGGGATCAAAACCCCCAGTATTGTGGTCAGCAGTGTCAGAACTGTCGACCCTGTCTGGCAAGCATTGGAAAGCCTTTTCCAGCGGTGGCTTGTTAGCGGGTTCAAGTGAGAAGAAATTATCGCCTGCTCCATCTTGCTCTGCCGTGCGGTCCAATGCCCACCAGAGAGGGTCGACAGCTCTGGCACTGCTGTCCACAACACTGGGTGGGGGTTTTAACCTGTGACGCTGGAGGCCACATATAGTCATTGCTTTGTAAATTATGTAAACGCATGCAGAGGTGCCCTGCAGAAGCAGGCTGTTGATCTGCGAAACGTTGGATCATTCTATGCACTGGAAATTCCGTTGCTTCAAGTATCATACTGGGCAATGTGCCATATGTCATTATACATCAATGTTTTATGATGTTTTTATGGAATTTTGTATCAATAAAATGTTATATTTTTAAATTAACTTTGGTTTCTTGTGCTCACCTCAGAGACAACAGTATTCATTAAAGTCCCTCTCTTGGTAGAGTTTATCTCTTCCTTTTTCCTCTGTGTGCATATATAGTATTTGGGATTTGGATATAACTGGTTGTCCCTGCTGGAACTGGTGAACACATCTTTTGTACAAAGTACATACTGATGTGGTTAACTAGAGAGTGCAGTGGAATTCTTTCTGGGGGGGGGGGGTTCCAGCAGGACTTCAACCTTAAAACATATGTGCCATACTTACCCCTAGTGTTGGTGGTCAGACTCTATAGTTGTCCTTGTGTTCTTCGCCTACAGCAGCCCTATAGCAGGATTGTGTGAAAGTGAAGGTCAAGGCACAGGTACAAGGCAGGGAAACAGGGAGCTTGAAGCATGTGTTGCAAACACCATCACAAACATGACACTAAGGGCTTGGCAGGTTTAAAACAGGTTTGGTCTCCACCCAGCAGTCGTGTCCACACCAGTCACCTTGCAGGTGGACAGTCAGACGGAGAGTGCATGTTAAGTACCTGGTAGTGAGCCTGACGGTCGGGGGTGGCCTCTCCTACGACTCCGGTTCGTGGGGCCGCTGGAGTTGGGAACAGCGGCCACAGGAGCACGGTGGGGTAAGAGTGCCTGTAGAAGTCCAGGAGTATCCATCGGCAGCTGATGTTTAGAGTAGGATACTTGCTGGGCCCAGATGGTCGCAGGCACAGTAGCGGAGTCAGGGACGAGCAGGGTCGGCAACGGGCAGGCAGCAGAGGTACAGAAGGATCAGGCAATCGGAAGGTCGTAGGCAAGCCAGGGGTCGGTACAGGCAGAGTTCAGGCAAAGTCAGGCAGGTCGGGCCACAGGAATCAGATAACGGGTAGCAGAACGCTCAGGAAAACAGGGCACACGCTGTAGATCAGACAGCACTTGCTTACAGGAAGCACGGTGTTTAAATAGAGCTGCCTGGACTGCCTCCTTCAGGGGTTAGAGGAAACAACAATCAAATGCAAACAAGTCCTCAGCACAATCTTTTTCTAACATTGCAGCTCAGCCAAAACCAGGATGCTGGAATGAGACCAGCAGCTACCATGGTACAGGAGCATTACACGCTCCTGACAATATGGATGCCTTTTTAGACAGCATTTAGAATCTCCTGCCAAAGTGTTGTAACTCTCTGAAAAAAGAACCTCCCTACTTGTTTATGTTTATGGATCTCCTCCATAGCGTGGATAGGGTTGAGAGAAGTGATTTTGCAGAATTGGATTACACGGCAAAACCACCAATAAAGCCTTCACTAATGTTTAATTAAAAGTAGCCTCACTTTTCGCCATGTGGACTGCTTTGGTTTTATCTTGAAATAGAAAAAACAATTTGGCTTTGTTTTGTAACAAAGTCACGTGACCAGTATGCCAGTGCTAACATGGCATTTAGTGGCTTACTGGTGATGCTTTCGCAAGGGGGCAAGTCAATGTCCATGATGCCCTATACACAGTACCTGGGTGGAATAATCTTGGATGCCATTCAACCAGAAAGCCTCATCACTAGACCCCTCTCCCCTCTTCTCTCCTACCAATATTAACCTCCCTGGTGGTATCAATATGTCAGATTTTTGCGCCTCAAAGCGGTACATTGTTTTTCGCATAGAAATTTGGAGTTTTATATTGTATTCCTGTAATTCTTAGAAAAAACTCACTTAAAGAGGAAGTAAACCCAGATGGGGTTTACTTCCGCTACATTCCCATGCAAAGTAGATGCATAATGGGCTACTATACATCGCATAGTAGCCCATTATGTGCCACTTACCTGCAAACGAAGCCTGCAATGTCCAGCGCTGTCCCCTGTGCAGCGTCCATCTTCAGCCCCTCTTCCTTCCGGGGCCGCGGCTCCGACTCTGTGACTGGCCAGAGTCGTGTGACGTCACTCGGAGGCCGTTTCTTCACTGCGCATGTGCCGAAATGACATTGGCACATTTAGTACACTGCATATCTCCTGAACCGTGCAGGTTTGGGAGATATGCAGGGCACCTACAGGTAAGCCTTATTATAGGCTTACTTGTAGGTTAAAGTGGTTGTCACAGGTTGACAACCACTTTAAATCTGTCCAAACAAGAGTGTAGTAGACATCCAGGGTATGATAAAGTGATAAATGACAACAAAATCATAAATTATAATATAATAAATACCTATAAATAATTATCAAAAATAATAATATAATAATAATGAAGTGTATTCAATGTAATCAAATCAAAAACACAGAAATTTGCAGAATAGTCGCTGTCATCACTTTCAATGTCTGATGACGAATTTCCCTACGAATCAGTATCACTCAATTCTGCAAGTGATTATTTACTATCGCTGTTTTCTAGCTGGTCAAAAAACGCTTTTGACGTAAAGGGACGGTTTTTGGCTGCCATGAACATTCTCAAGTTTTCAGGCAGAAAGAATGACATATATAATATAAAAGTGCATGCAGGGCACTGGACAAAGTACTAGGGACAAAGGGGATGTGAAATGATTTGATGCAGTAATGTAATCTTACAAATTACAATGTACTGTATGTCTTATGTGTGTTTCGCTTTTTGAATTTTTTGGACTCCGTCTCCATGCAATGCGATGCTCACAGGGAATGGAGCCCGGCACACAGTACATTGGGCGGAGGACACAGCCTGCAGACACAGCGGGGGGACATCGCAGGACCCTGGGGACAAGGTAAGTAACTTTGCCTGGATCCTGCGATGCGATCCCGAGTGTGGCTTACCACTTTTGGCAGTGAAAATTAGCCCCGATGCACACTCGGAATACTGCCAGGGAGGTTAAACCATCCTAAGTTCACTTCAGGCAGACAAAATAGTGCACTTCAAACACTGATTGCTAAGGATAAATATCTCGCAATTCACTTTATACAAAGTTTGACTTGGCTGACGGCCTCTTAAAGGTCAACTGACCCCTCTTTCTTTCATTACAGATCCTTGAACTTTCACACTTTCTAAGCTCTTTACCAAATGCCAACTTATTTTGGGCGCTCACAACATTTCAACAGTAATGCCAGGTAACAGGTCCCATTTTCCAAGCCCTATTATTCTCCCATAAACTCTTACTTTCTGATATAAAAGAATAAGCTCCCAGATTTATAGATCAATGGGAACAAGATCATAATATTAAATTTACCCACAAGCTAGATCTAAAATACTTACCTTATGGATTTGCTTACCTGTAAGCAATCAATACCAGGAATCTGGATATAAGTTACTCTCTTGCTGGTATCGTACCTCTAGGTTACTATACTCCAGTGGCGGCTGGTGAAGTTTTAGGATGGGGGGGCGCCAGGCCCCGCCCTTCCTTTTTGACCCCTCCCATCTCTTCTAAGCCCCACCCCTTGTAGAATCAACCCACTCCGTCTCCTGTATTCCATATATTGTGTTAGGAGTACACAGCTCAGCATTACAGGTGGGGTATCAGCAGCCATTAACACAGGTGGGGTACCAGCAGCCAGTAACACAGGTGGGGTACCAGCAGCCAGTAACACAGGTGGGGTATATAGCAGCCAGTAACACGGGTGGGGTATATAGCAGCCAGTAACACGGGTGGGGTATATAGCAGCCAGTAACATGGGTGGGGTATCAGCAGCCAGTAACACAGGTTGGGGAATATAGCAGCCAGTAACACAGGTGGGGTATCAGCAGCCAGTAACACAGGTGGGGTATATAGCAGACAGTAACACAGGTGGGGTATCAGCAGCCAGTAACACAGGTGGGGTATCAGCAGCCAGTAACACAGGTGGGGTATCAGCAGCCAGTAACACAAGTGGCCCACCTATATCTAGATGCACACACGCTAGACACACAAATGAAAAAAAAAAAAAGCCTGTACATGGAAAGAGAAGCAGATACACAGATTGGCACATGTACACCATTCATATAAGAAACCTCTATATCCATACATACACCTCTAGCTACACACACACACATGCTAGGCATACACAGACACAGGAAACCCATCCATACACACAAATGCAAAAAAAATCATGCACATGGAAACAGATCCACATGCATACTAATCACATAAAACCCATAGAGAGCCATCTGAATAAGAGAAAGTCCCCGTGCTGAACTCAATCAGGGAAGTGTAAAGTGCTGGGTAATAGAGGTGGCTGATAGATGTGGAGGCTAAGAGCTCTTTACCTAATGGTGGGACAGCAGCAGAGTGCAGGCAGACACAGCCCTGCCATCCAGGCTCCTCTCTCCTCTCCAGGTCAGAGAGAGGTCGCACTCCGAGCCTCACAGGGCCAGTCTACTACTCCTCTCTGTGGGGGGGGGGGGGGGGATGGACGAAGGACAGCAGGGCTTGTTTATTCCAGTACAGGAGGCAGAGCACAGAGTACTGTCTGTGTTTTCACTGTTCACATGATAATTACACACACATATATTGTGTGTGTGATACAGGGGCAGCGGCAAGACTAAGAATTACTTAGTACAGACCTGTGTGCCCCCCCCGCCCGAATGGTCAGACTCACTTGTTACTCAGACTTCACATCACTCGCCCCTCCCTGTCTCCACCTCCCTAGCGCAGGAACAAATTAGGGAGCTCAATAGGCGGGCCGGTCCGGCATATCGAACCGTCCTAATGAGCTCCATTGACCAGCAATAGGGGCTGCCAAGAGAGCAAATGAGCGTGAAGAAACGATTTCTCTGTGCTTCTCAATGACATTTTTTATCATGTCTAGGACGGACGCCCAGTTGCTAGGTAGATTAGAAAAAAAAATCACAATTTGATGGTTTTTTCCTAATCTACCTAGCAACAGCATAAAAAAATAATTATATAGTTTATTTATTTTTTTTTTTCTGCAAACTTTTTTTTTTTAAGCATCAGAAAAAGATAATTATATAGTTTATTTTTTTTTTTATGCAAACTTTTTTTTTTTAAGCAACAGCAGAAAAAGATAATTATATAGTTTATTTTTATTTTTTTTGCAAACTTTTTTTTTCTTCTGCAAACTGGTGGTGGGGCGGTGCCCCATGAGCCCCTATGGAGGAGCCTCCACTGCTATACTCTATGTATCTGCTTATCTCAGTTTCCGGCTGGTGATGTGACAATCCACAGACATACCTTTTACATATCTTTTGGTCTTGCTCCTATATATGCGATTTTCAGGCTCAAGTCCATGCCATTACTCAGGGCACAGATTTTTCTTCCTTCACCACAATCCTCTCAAAACATACTAAAATTTAGTCCTTATCTATTTAGTAAATGCCACCCAATCCTGCATCCCAGCTCTTTGGAAGTCCTCTTTACCACCCATTATTACGGCAATGGTTCCATCAAACTCCAGATATTAAACATATGGAAAATCTTACCAGCTTTCTCAAAGGGACTACCAAAAATTTCCTGACATATGGCCCCACTGGAGAGACTTCTCGTGTTCTGATGATTACAACCAGACCCTATCTGAATTTTCCCCTTCAGGAAGCCCTTAACAATTACTAACTTCATATCACTTACCACCTTTATGATATGTCATATATACACTGAGCAAAATTATAAACGCAACACTTGTGTTTGCCCCTATTTATCATGAGCTGAACTCAAAGATCTACTTTTCCTATGTAGACAAAAGGCCTATTTCTCTCAAATATTGTTCTCAAATCTGTCTAAATATGTTTATGGTTTTATACCTATTAAATTTACAACATTTCTGGATTGTCTGCACTATTGGTTCCTTTTATTCTTTCATGATTGCCGCGATTGGAAGCTTTCTTTGGGAAAAGTTACCGCTATCCTAGGTGGAAAAGAAAGTGTACTGATACATGTGGAAAGCTGCAGGGTGAGACCCTATGGTGAATATATAGCACGGCCATTGCTGAAAACGAGTACTGACCCTCCATAATAGGGGGTCGGTGTGTTCCGGTAAGGGGCTTGATTATTGGGTGACTCTGGTGACTGTGCTCCTGGTGGATGGTCGGTGTATATTCATTCATGTCTTAGGACTATCTTATTAAACATCTAAGGACTTTCCTTGCTGCCTGTGAGGACTATATGCGCTGCAGTATTATTTAGCATTTACTTACTGGTTGAGCCTGGACCATTCTGCTGGCTGCATGATTCATTTTTATACTTTTTTATTTTGTATTCTCTGAATTTGTATCAAATACCTATTAAGCGCAGGATTGTTTATATTATTATTTGAACTGTCTAAATATGTGTTAGTGAGCATTCTCCTTTGCCGAGATAATCCATCCACCTCACAGGTGTGGCATATCAAGATGCTGATTAGACTGCATGATTATTGCACAGGTGTGCTTCAGGCTGGCCACAATAAAAAGCCACTCTAAAATGTGCAGTTTTATCACACAGCACAATGCCACAGATGTTGCAAGTTTTGAGGGAGCGTGCAATTGGCATGCTGACTGCAGGAATGTCCACCAGAGCTGTTGCCCTTGAATTAAATGTTTATTTCTCTACCCTAAGCCGTTTCCAAAGGTGTTTCAGATAATTTGGCAAAACATCCAACCGCCCTCACAACCACAGACTACATGTAATCACACCAGCCCAGGACCTCCACATCCAGACCGTCTGAGACCAGCCACCCAGACAGCTGCTGCAACAATCGGTTTGCATAACCAAAGAATTTCTGCACAAACCGTCAGAAACCGTCTCAGGGAAGCTGATCTGCTTGCTTGTCTTCCTCATCGGGGTCTCGACCTGAGTGCAGTTTGTCGTCGTAACCGACTTGAGTGGGCAAATGCCATCATTCAATGGCGTCTGGCACTTTGGAGAGGTGTTCTCTTCACGGATAAATCCCAGTTTTCATTGTACAGGGCAGATGGCAGACAGCATGTATGGTGTTGTGTGGGTGAGCAGTTTGCTGATGTCAACGCCGTGGATGTAGTGGCCCATGGTGGTGGTGGGGTTATGGTATGGGCAGGCGTATGCTATGGACAATGAACAGAAGTGCATTTTATTGATGGCCTTTTGAATGCACAGAGATACAGTGACGAGATTCTGAGGCCTATTGTTGTCCCATTCATCCACGACCATCACCTCATGTTGCAGCATGATAATGCACGGCCCTATGTTTTTTTTTTGTTTTTTTTTCAATTATTGATTTTTATTAAATAGTTTACAAAAGCTACATACAAACGACAAAAAAAATAAAAATAAACACCCCATAGTCTAGGACACCTTAGCTCCATATATCACAGCATTAGTAGAGTATTAGTAGCTCAGTCTTTTCTTGAAAATTTAAGAATTGATACAATTATGTCCTACCACTTGTTTACCAAGAACATCTGTACTTGGATAAAAAAACAAAAAAAAACAAGAAAAAAAAACCCAACAAATAAATAACTAAAACCCACACATATAATGAATCCATCAGGGGAAGCCCCCCCCCCCCCCCAAGTCAAAAACGATCCACGAAAAATGAGCTATTCAAAGGAAGGATCCCAGGATGTCAGAGCCCAAAAACTCAGTCCACAGAGAGCATACAGCCATATGCTTAAAATAACATTCTTGTATATTTGCTATTAATTCCTCCATTGTCCTTAGACAATTCAATTCAACTATCCACTCTTTAATAGTAGGAGCTACATCAGTGTTCCAATTTCTAGGTATAAATATTCATGCTGCAGAGAAAAGAAACGGAGTAGACCCTTTTTAGTAACTCTCTTAGAGCCCAGATAAATAGATAATAGAGCCATTTCTGATATGATATACCAGTAACAAGGGAACATATTTGGAACATCGACTCCCAGAATGTTATAATCCGGGGACAGGTCCACCAAATGTGGATCTTTGTACCTTTATCTCCCCCACAACGCCAACACTCTTCAGGATAGTTTGGAGATATTCTATGAAGCCTCACAGGACATCTATACCACCTGGTTAATATTTTATAGTTCTGCATGTATGTCAAAAGACTGGATTTAAAAGTTAGGAAGAAAGACTTCTTCCAGTATTCTATACTAATCCCATATCCTATTTCTCTCTCCCAATCTCTGATGTAATATAGATAATTAGAAGATGTATGAGATAACAATATATTGCATATTTTAGAAATAGTATGGGAGTACTCGGAAAGAGATTCAGATGGAGTTAAGCCCCTGTGTAGTGAGCCCTTGTTCAGTAATTGTGTATGAAAGTGTTGAAGCTGAAAATAATCCAGCCAATGACCCGGATAGTTACATTATTCAGTTGCTATTGTATTAAATGGTTGGAGTCCCTTAGTCGTAAGAGTTAATTTAATCGGCGAGGGGGGCCTTTTTTGTCCATGGGGGGAATTCTGGATTGCCCATAATTAAAGTGAGAGGACCATGGGTTGAAGAAATACCCCACTTTTGAATATTTGAATCCCAAACTTTTAATAATGATAATGTCAGGGGTGAAAATGTTTTTCTAGGAGGGCGAAATTTAGGCGTAATCCACGGAAAGGAGGTCAAGGAGACAAGTGCTATTTGTTGTTCAATAGTTACCCACTGTTTTGATTTACCATTATTAAACCAATCTACTATTCTCGTCAATATAGATGCTATGTAGTAAAATTCCATCTGTGGTACTCTTGCTCCACCCTCTGTTTTTATGCTAAGCGAAGCCTAGCTGCAGAATTTTGCCAAAGATACCGTAATAGGCTAGACCGTATCGAGTGAAAGAAAGTTTTCGGGAGCTCTATTGGTAGCATTTGATATAAGGATAAAAAGTGAGGTAGAATATCCATCTTATATAAAGCTATCCTCACCAACCAGGAGTGTTTCCCCCTAGCCCTAGTCTGCAACTGATTGTTCACAGAGTTCAGCAAGGGCAAATAGTTCAATTTATAAGTCTTTTCTTATATAGAAGCAATATTAACACACAAATATTTAAGGGAATGGGGTTCCTAAAAAAATGGAAAGTGGGTTTCCAATGCCACCTTCTCACTTAGGGGTAGCGTAATATTAAGGCACCAGGATTTTGTTACGTTTACTTTAAAATTGCTATACAGTGCGAATTGTTCTAGTTCATACAAAATACTTGGGAAAGCTATTCTTGGGTTATATATATATATATATATAAGTATATCATCTGCAAAAATGCTTCATTTATAAGAACTATTTCCCAACTCCATGGACAGAAGGATTCGATTGTAGAGCCACAGCCAGATGTTCCATAGCCAGGATATATAAATATGGTGACAGCGGGCAGTCCTGGCGTGTCCTGTTCAAAATGTTAACAGGCTGTGACAATATTCGATTGACTCTTATCCTTGCTGATGGAGCAGTATATAACGCCATTATTTTATGTATAAATTCTACCGGAAGACCTACTTGTTTCAGAGATGCTATCATAAACTTCCAACCTAGGCGATCAAAAGCCTCCGCATCTAATGACAGAAGATAAAGTGGTATCTTGGTTTTCCACGCATATTGTATCAGGAGATTTGTTTTTAAAATATTATCCGGAGCTTCCCTGTTTGAGACGAACCCCACCTTATCTAGGCCTATTAAGAATGGGATCACAGTTTGCAAGTGCATAGCTAAAATTTTTGCAAAAATTTTTAGGTCCACATTTATCAAAGAAATGGGCCTATAGCTAGAACATTGGATAGGATCTTTTTCCGTTTTTGCAATAAGGGTGATTTGTGTTTCCTGTGGTTGCTTGGTAAAATGCCAATCTGGCTTAATCTCATTATAAAGGTTACAGAGCACTGGGCCAAGGGTGTCAGTAAACTGCTTATAGAAAGCCCCAGAGAGCCCATTTGGTCCAGGGCATTTACCTTGTTTTAAAGATGTTACGGCCTGATTTACTTCTTCTAATGTACAAGGGATCAAGAAATTGCCTTCTCCTCTGATATACAAGATAAAGCAGTATACTGAATATAATCAGATAATTGAGGGTGGTTAATATTTTCAAAAATGGGTGTATTTGTATCCCTTAGATTATAAGGGTGAGGAGTAGTAGTTGTGGAAAGTGGAGGCTATTTGTTCAGAAGCATATTCCAAGCCTCGCTGTGGGCATTGAACCCTTGAGATATAGCGCACAGCTTGCATATCGAACGTGCTAGAACCTTGATACATTTGTTGCCATGTTTATAGAGAACTTGTTTTGCACTCTCCCTATGTTTCCAAAAAGTTTGGTAAAGCAGGGATCTCAATTCCCTCCACTTTTGTTGAAGACTGGCCCCATGTTGCAAGGATCTGTACACAATTCCTGGAAGCTGAAAACATCCCCATTCTTGCATGGCCAGCATACTTACCGGACATGTCACCCATTGAGCATGTTTGGGATGCTCTGGATCGGCATATATGACATCCAGCAACTTCACACAGCCATTGAAGTTGAATGGACCAACATTCCACAGTCCACAATCAACAACCTGATCAACTCCATGTGAAGGAGATGTGCTGCACTGCATGAGGCAAATGGAGGTCACACCAGATACTGACTGGTTTTCGGACCCCCCAATACAGTAAAACTGCACATTTTAGAGTAGCCTTTAAGGCTCCATGCACACTGGACGCTATAGGGCTCTTTCAGCGTTGGGCAGGAGACGCTGCTCACAAAACGTTCTATTTGCAGTATTTTGTAAGCAGTGTTTTGCAGTGTTTTTCGTCGTCGGCATTTTTTGGCGTTTTTTTTTTATACTTCATTGGCTTCCATTGAGGACTGCAAAAAAAGTCAGAAGCTGATAAACGCCGGCGTTTACCAGCGTTTTTGGGCGTCGGCGTTTTTGGGCGTTTTTTTCTTCATTGGCTTCCATTGACTGCAAAAAACGCCAGACGCCGATATACCAGCGTTTAGTGGCGTTTACCGGCGTTTACTGGCGTCTGGCGTTTTTTGTGGTCAGGAGAACGACTTTTGAACGCCAATTCAGGGCGTTCAGATAACAGCCCAAAAACGCCACTGCTGATAAAATCAGATAGGATAAAATAAAGTGGCGTTTTTGGGCTGTTAAAAAAAAATGCCAAAACGACCAAAAACGGTCGTTTTTGAGATACAGTGTGCATGGAGCCTTATTGTGACCAGCCTAAGGCACCTCTGTGCAATAATCATGCTGTCTAATCAGCATCTTGATATGCCACACCTGTGAGGTGGATGGATTATTTCGGCAAAGGAGAAGTGCTCGCTGACACAGATTTATGCCCCATACACACGGTTCGACGATCGCACGTACGATCGCGTCGAATCGTATGTTGGCTGTTGCATGCAGCATACTGACTGCACTACACGATCGTACGGCCGGGGAAAGAACGTTCAGGTGCATGTAATTAGCATCCAGCCATTCCTGACTTTGGGCGTGCGTGTTTTGCACAATACAACTTTGTTGTACCAACTGCTCTGTACACACAATACAACGGTCGTATGAGAGCTTGTTGGTACGACCACGTTTTCTAGTCTGCTCATACAACTCCCTTGTACGACCGTCGTATGTTCGACTGTTCAAATCGCACATACGAACGATCGATTTCGCATACAACGGTCGTGAGTCCGACCTGTTGTATGCGATCGTCAAACCGTGTGTACGGGGCTTAAGAAGGATTTGTGAACAATATTTGAGAGAAATAGGCCTTTTGTGTACATAGAAGAAGTCATAGATCTTTGAGTTCAGCTCATGGTAAATAGGGGCAAACACAAAAGTGTTGCGTTTATAATTTTGCTCAGTGTATATAGATCAGGTCTTCGAATTTGGATCAGTTGTTTTTTTTCCCACCTCCCTTCCAAACCCCATCCCTATTCTTTTTTTTTTAAATTTATTTCAATGTATCCTCGACCCATACTGAAATCTTCAATTCATTACAGAATCTCACCATTCTTCTTGGTTTTTCCCTTCCTCGATTATAAAGAATGTTATTTTATTGTCCGCACTACGATTCATTTTCATGTTACTCTTATAAATAAGGGGGAACAAGTCTATTGTAATCACCTATGTGACTTTTTACTTCGTTTCTGACCTTTTTGCATTATTGGACATACTATTTTTGTATGTATTCTCTGCAATATAAAAATGCATAATTTTTAAATTAATTGATAAAAAAGGATTATGCAGCCAGTTATTTTAAAAAGGCCTGAGTAATTTTTTACACTAAAAACTGGAATTGGGCTTTAACACTAACAATGAACAATCACCAAGTTAACCTCAGATACATCTAGATACTGGCTGGGTAACAAGCTACCAAAGACTTTTGAATGTGTAATCCTGTTATGACTGAGGAGGTCGAGTGAGGCAAAATAGACTGGATATAAAGGCTGCTGATAAACAAAATAGAGAGTGAATCATCATATATCTTGCAGGCTCATATGTTCACAAAATGTTTATTGAAAGATGGAGGTTCAATCGTGGACAACAGAGAAACGGCCGTGGCCGTGCCAACGCAGATTGCTGGAGCGTTTGGAAGGAGGTGGGGACCTGGGACCTTGACAGAGCCGTGGGCCGCAAGCTGCTTTGGAAAGGCAGAGGAGGTAACCACTGGTGGCATGTTGGGAACCCAGCCTTGTATGTTATACATCACAGTCAAAGAAAAATCTGCTGCGCTCAACAGTTTTGCGATGGCAATGAAATTGGCATGAAATTCTGATGGTTCACAAAGGAAGCACAGGCCTTGCTGCCCTCCAAGGGCCAGGGGACACCCAAAGGAAACACTGTAAAAGAATAAAAAGAGGGCGCATCAGCCTTGCGCTTTACCCAAGTAAATGTATTAAAATCCAAAAGGAAAAACTATATACTAACACACAGAATAGAAATGAAGGCATATCAAAGCCCACAAAGGACCAACAGCAACCAGGTCATCAGGGCTGTGTCCAACACGCTGGAGGACCCTATGGAAGGCTGACGCATTTCGAGGGGTGATCCCTTCTTCCTCATAGCCAACATTTATACATATTATACATTAAGCGCACTGGTCAGAAAGGAGTGCTTGGGAAAGAACAGTTTTCAGTGACGGTGGAATTATTAATACACTCATTGCGACAATTCGTTTGACAGGAAAAAAAATCAGTATGTAAACACTTAATCTTGTTTGAGAATCGCAGTTGTCTGCTTTCTTTCTTGAGATCTGGAGAACTGGGAAAAGAAACCTTCGGATTGGGAAAAGTTAAAGGAACGGCTGTGGAATAAAGTGTAGAGCTCAGAAATGGACTAAAATAGGAAATAAGGGCGCAGACAGAATGCGAATCAGGCTATAAAAGGAATCACTCAGGGGGAGCATTATGGAGTGGCCATGCCGACCGGACCTCCAGAACCATCCTCAAATTTTTAGGGATGATGACTGGGGGCCCACGTGGGCATATAAAAGTCCCCAAGGGATGCCCTGCTTGGCTGTGCATCTATTTAGGTGGCAGCCAAGTTGGACATAATATTGATTTTCAATGTATTTGTGGTAGGGAAGGGGAAGGGGGGTCATTTGGGGTTACATGTTTTGAAGAGGTTATATGTTTTGTTGTTGGTTTTGGTGGTTGTTAGTAGAATGGTGTATCCTTAGAATTTGGGAAGAAGTTCACTCCTTTTTCACTGCTCGTAATTTTCCATTTTTTGAAATGTGGCCCCTCTGAAAATAATTACCTATAATGTTAGAGGTTTAAACAGCCTCAGCAAGAGACATCAAATATCTCGGGAACTAAAAGGATTTTTTGCGAATATAGTTTTTCTACAAGAGACTCACCTAAAATAGTCATCTAAAATCAGCCTAGACTCTAAAAATTTTACAGTATGGTGTCATGGTTACTCTCCTAATAAGAGATCTAAGGGAATAGCCATTCACCATTCATAATGAAAGCATTAGTGCCGGACCCCGAAGGACGATATTTATTTTTCAAAGGATCTTTATTTAACATTGATTATGCACTGGTTAATGTATATTGTCCTAATAATCGTCCCTCCTTTTTTCTGAAGAGGGTTATAAATAAATTGGAAAGTTTTAGAGAGGGGAAATTTATTTTCATTTTGTCTTTGACCCAACCCTTGATACTCAACCTCTTTCTTTATGGTCGGAGGGAAGACATTGTAGGGCAATCAAACAGAAGTTGCACCAACAGCAGCTTGTAGAGGCATGGAGAATCCTACACCCTAGGGGCAACGATTTTACTGATTACTCTCAAGTACATTGTTCATATTCAAGAATTGGCTATATTTTTTTAGATCATCAGTTTTTAGAAGGGTTTTCAAAGGCAGAAATAAAATCAATAACCCTCTCAGACCATGCACTGGTTATGGTTGTCTTGGATTTGAAAATAATACTGGCTAGGCAGAGGTCCTGGAGGTTAGATGAGTCTCTTTTACATGACCCTAGAATAGTTGGGGACTTAGGAACGGACCTGAATCTATTCTTTAAAGAAAATAAGATTGAAAATATTGCCCTGCCTGTACTCTGGGAAACATATAAAATATTTATGAGAGGGAGATTAATAGCAGAAGGGGCTAAGAGGAAGAAAATATGCTTGGCTCAGAAACCATCCCTTTTATATGAAATTCAGGGTTTGGAACGGCTACATAAGGGATCAAATAAAGATAAAGTAATGGCTGAATTAACATAAAAGCAGGAGGCATTAAAAGACTTGTTAGAGCAAGACACTAAACGGATATTTAATAGAATAACTAAAAGATATTATGAAACAGGAAGTAAACCAGAGAAATTGCTGGCAGGGTTAATTAAACCCAGAAACAATCCAAATTATATAGGGAAAATGAAGGACAAGAAAGGGGAGTTGAAATATTCCACGAGTGATGTTATAAAAATCTTCCAGGAATATTATCAGCTACTATATAAAGTGAATAATGTCCAAAACTCTGATATACAGCTTAGAAGGAACAAAATAGAGAAATATTTACAGAAAGCATCTCTTCCAGTCATATCAGAAGAGGGTTATATTACGTTGGACAGAGATGTCTCTAAAGAAGAAATAGGGCAGACAATTAAAAGTACTAAGGTTGGTAAAAGCCCAGGCCCAGATGAATATACATCCCGATACTTTAAGAAGTTTATAGGAATTTTAATTTCACACTTTCCGATATATATGAATTCCATCTGGGGAGGGTTGGAGATACGTAAGGATGCCCTAGGGACTTACATATCACTGCTTTTAAAGGAAGGGAAAGATCCAACATTGTGCTCCAGTTTAAGGCCAATATCTTTAATCAATGAAGATATAAAAAATTATGCAAGGATACTGGATGGGAAGCTGAAGCCCTTCATGCCAAAACGGATAGAGAAAGATCAAGTGGGCTCTGTTCCTGGAAGAGAAGTGTGGGGTAATATACTAAGAACTATCAGTGGATGCCGAAAATGGTTTTGATAGATTGGACTGGGAGTATATGCTTTGGACACTACGACACCTTGGCATAGGGTCACATATGTATAGATGGATAGAAGTATTATACTCCAGCCCAACGGCTCAAGTTCTGGTAAACGGGACCTTGTCAGAGCCTTTTCTGCTTTACAATGGTACACGCCAGGTATGCCCACTTTCCCCCTTACTTTTTGTACTTTCTTTAGAATCTTTGCTAGCAACCATACAAGCGAATCAAGAAATTGAAGGTATAGAAGTAGCTGGACAAGAACATACAGCATCCGCATTTGCAGATGATATTATGCTATATGTATTTTTTCCTACACAAACACTTCCAAATATCTTAGCAGAATTGAATAGTATTGTAGAGAAAACTGAAATATTAAATATTTCTGTTCCCCTTGAGAAGTGTAGGGATCTTAGACTTTTGCACCCTTTTTTGTGGAAGCAAAGGGGTTAAAAATATCTGGGCATTTTTTTTATCCACATCAGTAATAGATTTGTATCAAGAGAATTATCTGCCTTTGCTAAACAAAATTAAACAAGATCTGAAGGGATACCCTGCTGATAGATTGTCCTGGTTTGCTAGAATAAATGCGATTAAAATGGTGACCCTCCCGCAAGCCCTGTATATTTTACAAACCTTCCCGGGAGCTTTTGAATTTTAAGACCCTTAGATTATTGTTGAACAGGTTCATGGCAACATAGAGGCTTTCGTATGGTTCATAAAATACTGATCAGACCAAAAGCAACTGGTGGTTTATTTCTTCCAGATTTTGAGAAGTATCATGAAGCAGCAGTGTTGCGGAGAAGAATAGATTGTGTACATGGTACCGCCCATAAAAAATGGTTGTCACTGGAGGAAAATATGAGTAAATCATCTCTGGACCAAATAATCTGGCTGCCGAGACAATACAGAGGTCTTTATAAGGATTTAGCTCCAATTACAATAGAAACCCTAAGTTCTTGGGATAACCTACTTAAAAGTATGTTATGGCAACATAACAGTCCTTTAATGCTTCTCTCTGGTACAAACTAGGGAATAAGATGTAGTCAAAATGGACCTTTACAGATTGCGTGAGATTAAAGGACGTTCTGAACGGGAATGCCCTTTGGTCAATATCAGAATTAAGAGATAGCTATGGCTCTTCTCAATGGGATATTTGGAGGTATAGACAACTGCAACATTTTGTGGATGCTCTCCCAAAACCCCTTCGCTCTGTTAGTGAGCTTAGCCCATGGGAAAGACTTGTGGACCAGGGGGGAATAAATAGACACGGGTTATCTAATATATACAAGATGTTGATTTCTCCCCCAGATCTTGGATCCTCGTGTTTTTTGGAGAGTTGGAATTGAATCGGTCTCTTCCAGAAATAATGAAACGTAAAGTTATTGATTATATACACTCCACTTCAATGGACATGAGGATAAAAGAAATGAACTATAAACTACTAACTAAGTGGTACTACGTTCCATCAAAGCTACATAAGATCAATTCTGAAGCTTCACCATTGTGCTGGAGGGAATGTGGGGTCGAGGGAACACACACCCATACATGGTGGCACTGCTCTTTGATTCAGCCATATTGGAAAGAAGAATTGTACTTAATCAAGAAGATCAGTAATGCTGAAACTAGGCAAGACCCTTGGCAGTGTTTGTTCCATGCTACAGGTGAATCAAGGAAAAATGATAGAGTAGCTATTACCCCATTTCTGTTAAATGCAGCGAAAGCATTAATCCCAAAACATTGGAAATTAAGGAAAATACAGGCAACAAAAGACTGGCTTAGGGAAGTGGATAGAACCAGGTTAATGGAAGAATTAATACATTTCCGAAATGATTCTGGACTAAGATATTATAGAGCTTGGAAAAGCTGGCTGGAGTTTAAACAATCCTCAATTTATGTGATTTGAATGGGCAGCGAGGATACCCTCCATGAGGTGAGGGGGTGGGACGGGGGAAATCTGTTAAGTAAGATATAGAGATGAATGAGAAATGTTGGGCTAAGCTTAATCGGATTCTGTCTCTAACCCCTGCCCATCCCCATCATCAGATCCCCCCCCCTCTTTTTTTTCACTAGGATAGAGTAGTGGAAATGGAATTAAAATATTTAGACGGGGTGATGAATTCACAGTAACTAGGATCGAATCAGGACGGTAGCTATATGTAGCTGCCCTAATCCTGGATCCACACCTTAAGTTAAATAAACAATCCACAATTTTTAATTTTAGGTATTTATTGTTTTTTCCAGTTTATTAAATTCACTTTCTCCCCTAAACATTTTATACAATGAGGGGGGATCACATGGTAACTAGGGGGGTACTAGGGGGGGCAACTATATGTAGTCGCCTCTATATCTACCCCTTCATTAAATAAAGAACTCACAAATACACTATTTGCTAGGTAATTATGTTTTTTCATTTGTTTTTTTCTTTTTGTTTTTTTAAGGAGGGCTTGGTTGTCTGAAAATCAAGAGGGGGGATGAGAAAAATTAGGAAATATAAGTATATTTTGGAGGACTTAGAATATTTTATAGTAAGCATATTCTAGGAATGATACACTTATGTGTGTTTTAGAATGTTATGTCTTTTTTTTATATACAAAAATGTAATAAAAAAAGACTTTAAACACGAAAGATGGAGGTTCCAGCACTTGCAATTTGTATGAAAATGGCATTGTATGAATTAGAATTCCTCTTTAATTTAATCCCATTTATGTCCTCATTCTAACTCATATCAAACGACCTTCATATCTTCCAATTTACCTCAACACCCACACTGGCCTCAATGTGACCTCCCAAGCAAATATTTGATGTCTCTTGATCAATGTCCAGACTGGCAACCACGCAGTCATACCAGCAATATAAGACCAGCCATGTAGCTATTCCCAGCACACAAGTGTTGGCTGGCCTGTGTCACATAATGTCACTCTGGACGTTATGCGGTGGGCTGATCCTTTTGCAGATCTACTTGGTGCAAGCAATAATGTGAGTATTTCTTATGTATTCTATTTGTCAGTCAAGAATGATATAACCGTTACGCTTTCTGTGACCACCGACCCTTAGCTGTTAAATTGGCACAGAAGATGATATTAGACAAGCAGATTTCAGTGTTTAGTCTCAGAAAACCTTTTGAATGCGGAATTTTCATTTCCGTGCATTATTTGCTAATCTATCAATCACTTTTATTTCTTTATATTTTTGTTTATTTTTAACTAAAGGTTTTATATCATGGACCTTCAGAGTATTCCATGTATTTTATAGTTTTATGTGGCATTTTGTATATAAGGCTTCATGCACACTAGAAAGCTTAAAACTGCTTTAGAAACACTGGAAAAAAATGTTTTAGCGTTTTTTTTTGCCGGCATTTAGCATTGTTTAGTCTAGTGCGTAAGCTATTTTTAGTAGCTTCAGCTTTAAGGAACGGGGTCGCCGGTGTACTTAACAAGCAGTGAATAGGCGGTTGTTATCGAGTGGGCAGGGAAGCCAGCCCCCGTGTCATTAACAACGGGCCATTCATCAGTTGTCAGCGGGTGTTCCCTGCTGCCAGCTGAATGTAAAAATGTAAAAAAAACATTGCTGGCATTAAAAAAATGCAAAAAAATGACAGCCCCCCCCCCAATCCATACAAGAGGCAGGAGGTTTTTCGGGTTGGCGTGGCGGTGGGGGCCTCATGATTGACTATTTGACGATGGATCTACACAGGGGACATTTGTTTTTTTTTATAAAGGGCGTATCAAAAAAGTTTTTATTTACTTTTTACACTTTTTTGGTGAATAAGTAGATATATTATATATTCCGTACTCATTCACATGGGGGGCAGGATCAGGGGGCCCCCTTGTTGAAGGGGGCTTCCAGATTCCGGTATGCCTCTGCTGGCAGACTCCCACAACCACTGGCAAGGGTTGTGGGGAAGAGGCTCTTATCCCCATCAACATGGAGACAAAGTGCTTTGGGGGGACAGGGCCCCCCTGCCCCAAAGCAACCCCCAATGTTGAGAACATGCGGCCTGGTATATTTCAGGATGGCACGCTCCCCCCTCCCACCTTTCGTGGCCTGCCAGGCTGCATGCTCTAATAAGGGTCTGGTATGGATTTTGGGGGCCCAATGCCATTTTTTTTCCATGTTAGTGTGGGGTTCCCCTTAAAATGCGTACCAGGACTAAGGGTCTGGTATGGATTTGGGGGGACCCCATGCCATTTTTAAAAAAACATTTAGCATGGGGTTCCCCTTAAAATCAATGGGCCTGTTATTAATTGGAGGGGACTCCAACACTATTATTTCCACATTTTTTTATTGCCGGAACCGTTTTTTACATTCAGCTGTCAGAGGAGAACCCCGCTGATAGCTGATGACTCATCTGTTTTTAAGGATGCAGCAGCCGGCGTCCCGGCCCGCTCCTTAACAACCAGCTAATCATTAGTTGTGAAGGACACCGGCGGCCTCCGCTTGAAAAAAAAAAACTCAGCTAAATTCTGGACACTGAGTATAATTTAGGAGCCGTCAGTGTTTTTTCTGCCAAAACGTGCTGGCAGAGGGGTTATTTTTTTCTGCCACTCTCCTGCAAAGAAATGCTGATAAAAGCCTAGGTGTGCATGAACACATAGGATAACATGCAGGGGAGTTTAGAGGCAGTTAAAAAAAAATGTCTGACTCCCAAAATAGCAGCTGCAAAAATGCCCGGTGTGCATGAGGCCTAACAGTCAATACACTAAGATTATTGCACATTTTTACTCCTTAAAAGTCTGTGGGAGCAATTCTATGATACCCACTCATGAAATAAGATTCAGATTAACCACTTAAAGACCACCCACCGTATATATACTGCGGCAGGGCGGCTCTATAGCACAAAACAACATACCTGTACATTGTTTCGTGTAATAGATACTGTGGGCGCGCACGCCCGCTCCACAGACGGGGAGCCAATCCACGGGTCCGATGGACCCAATGTCCGCCAGGCACCCGCGATCGCTCCGCAGAGAGGCAGAACGAGGATCTGCCTATGTAAAAAAGGCAGATCCCCGTTCTAACAGGGAACTACACAGCAATCTTCTGTTCCTAATAATCAGGAACACAGATCTCTGTGTTCTTTCTGTCAGTCCACCTCCCACACAGTTAGAAAACACTAGCAGGGATCATGCTTAACCCTTTGAGCGCCCCCTAGTGTTAACTCCTTCCCTGCCACTGTCATTTATATAGTGACAGCGCATTTTTTTTTAGCACTGATCACTGTATTGGTGTCACTGGCCCCCAAAAAGTGTCACTTGGTGTCAGATTTGTTGCCGCAATGTTGCAGTCCCGCTAAAAATCACTGATCACCGCCATTACCAGTAAAAACAATAAAAAAAAAAATTATAAGTCCATAAATCTATCCCATAGTTTATAGGCGCTATAACTTTTGCACAAACCAATCAATATACACTTATTTTACCAAAAATATGTAGAAGAATACAAATTGGCTTAAATTGATGAAGAAATTTGTTCTTTTACATTTTTTTTATTGGGAAGGTTTTATAGCAGAAAGTAAAAAATGTTTTTTCTTTCAAAACTGTCACTCTTTTTTTTGTTTATAGCACAAACAATCAAAACCGCAGAGGTGATCAAATACCACCAAAAGAAAGCTACATTTGTGGGAAAAAAGTACATCAACTTTATTTGGGTAAAGCGGCGCACGACCGCGCAATTGTCAGTTAAAGTAACGCAGTGCCTTATCGCAAAAAATGGCCTGGTCATTGAGGCCGGATTCACACCCATGCATTTTTAGTGCTTTTTTGCATTTTATTATTATTATTATTATACAAGATTTATATAGCGCCGACAGTTTGCGCAGCGCTTTACAATATTAGGGCAGACAGTACAAATTACAATACAATTCAAAACAGGAGGAATCAGAGGACCCTGCTCGTTAGAGCTTACAATCTAGGATTTTGCAGATTTGCACTGCAGTCCATTTAGCATGGTTTCCTATGGGACACGTTCTGTGGTGCAAATCTTCAAAATGCAAAAAGCACTAAAAATTCATAGTTGTGAACCAGGCCTAAGGGGGTAAAACCTTCTGGGGCTGAAGTGGTTAATAGAGGCTTTCTATCATAACATATGATGTTTAGTTATTGTGGGAAAATAATAAATTCAAAGCAATGTCATTTTTGTTTTTGCTATTGGAACATTTTAATGAGAACAATCAAGAGATAAAATAACAAATGATAGAAAATGTGCTTAACACTATTAAAGGTGACTATGAGATACTTACACTTGGAGCAACTGCCCGGTGCCCCTTCCCTCACTTGTACAAGGTGGCATTTATTAATATAGTAAGTACTGGAAAGAAGGCTTTATTCAATTTGTAAGGCTCTCTCTGAGCTGCATGACATTACATTGATTTTCTACTTTTTTTTGTTTATATTAACCAATCACCTTTTAGCTATTATTTTTTCTGTAGGACACGAATTAAAGTATAAGCATAGGTGTGCGCAGCCTATCGCATTAGGGGTGTGCGCCCCAAAACTCAAACACACATGCCTTTCGCCTTTGGAATGAACAGGATAGTGCTCTGTGCTGAGTGGCTTCCTGTTCATTCACAAACGGAAGCATAGCAAACACAGTTTATTATGCTTCAGTTATGAATGAACACAGTGAGCGAGTGTGTTCACTGTGTTCATTTAGAAAAGGAAGGGGTCAGTAAATGACATTTACCAGCCCCTTCCCCCACTCTCCATTCTGAAACATCCCCCGCAGGAGGCGAGGGGAGAGGAGAGGAGGGAAGGCAGCAGCACTGCAGGGGGGGGGGACACAACATGGGGGAAACTCAGGCAATAGGGGGAATTGGCACTGCATGCAGTGATTAGGGTGTGCCCAGGCACACCCCCCTACGCACACACCTATGAGTGTAAGTAAAGCCAAAATTTTTATTGTTGAAAAGTACTCC
>BLSH010213265.1:288910-327147 GCA_018402905.1 Glandirana rugosa | reverse complement strand
TGTGTCATGAGTCACCGTTAAAAACCGTGACTTTTGGTGGTATTTGATCACCTCTGCAGTTTTTATTTTTTGCGCTATAAACAAAAAAAAAAGCGACAATTTTGAAAAAAAACAAACAATATTTTTTACATTTTGCTATAATACATGTCCAAAAAAATATATTAAAAAATGTATTCATCAATTTATGCCGACATATATTCTTCCTCATATTTTTGATAAAATCGGAAAAAGCGTTTATTGATTGGTTTGCGTAAAAGTTATCGTGTCTACAAACTAAGAGAATTGATTTATGGCGTATTTTGTTTATTTTTTTACTGGTAATGGCGCCGATCTGCAATTTTTATCAGGACTGCGATATTGCGGCGGACAGATCGGACACTTTTGACCCTTTTTTGGGACCAATGACATTTATACAGCAATCAGTGCCAAAAATTGCCACTGAGTACTGTGTAAATGTCACTGGCAGTGAAGGGGTTAACACTAAGGGGGCAATCAAGGGGTTAAGTGTGTTCCCTGTGTGTGTCCTAACTGTGTGGGGGTTGGGCTGGCAGGGGCATAAGAGATCTAACTGATCCTGATTACAGGGATCAGTATATCACTGTCATGTTCCCTGTCACGTACCCTGTCAGAACAGGGAACCACCATGTTTACATCGGCGGTTACCCGTTCTTCCTCTGCAGAAGGCGATCACAGGCCGCGGGCGGACATAGAGTCCACCTGACTAGTGGCCACACTCATGCAGAGTGCGGTGGGCACGAAAGCGCGCCGCCTGCAACTGCGCGAATCGCCGTTTATAGACGCTGATCTGCGCAGCGGAGCCACACTGCCGCAGTAAATGTACGCAAGGCAGGAAGTGGTTAAGGTGGTAAATCCTTCCGGGGCTGAAGTGGTTAATACTGTTCGCTAAGTCCAAAAAATTATTATAGCCCATTAGGGATGAGCAAACTGGGCAAGGTGTGAATTGCAGAACCCAGTGGGAAATCCACAAATCCCGACCATAGCTCCGAACCCCCCTGAAGCCAATGGGAGGCAAATCTTGTAATTTTATTCTGCCCTTTGTTAAAGTGGATGCAAACCCGATTCATGAAATTTGAGCTGGGCACATAGATCTGCAGAGTTTTCTTATCTCTCTTCAAAGTACTAAGTTCCATAGCTGTCTCTTGCTCCATTCCTCTGTTATCAGCCTGATAACTCCTGACAAGTTCTCCTTCACAGGAGATAAAAGCAGCCGTAGTTTTGTGTTGGGGAGGGAGCTATAAATAGATTAGCAGAGCCCTGAACTATTCAACGGAGAGATCTGAAAGCCTCTACCTATCAGGAGAGGGGGTGTGTGCCTTTCCTCCAATCAGCTGCCTTGGCCAGTGTTGGACAGGAAGAGAAAATCTCCTAACAGGACGTACACTTTCTAAACAGTATATAAAGATGAAGATATGGATGTAAAACTTATATAGGGAGTTTTGGTTCATCTCTGTGTATCATCTGAGGCTGTTCACTTCACTGGGTATATGTGAGGGTTTACATCCATTTTAAGGCAAATTTGCAGGCTTCCATTTAAAAAATGGCACGAGGATCACTTCCATAGGGGACATGTACCAATGCAAAAAAAAAAAAAATGTAACATGTCATTGAGCAGGGAGAGGGTATTTTAATTCAGCTTAAATGGCAACACTGAAAATATGCAAATCCTTTGAATAACATGCCTTAAAGAATATGTAAACCCAACATTTCATATTCCTAATATGTGCCTGCTGTACCATGTACTTGTATGAATAGAAACCTTTTCTCTTTGTATTGCTTCCTTTGTGTTAAATTCCTGGTGTTCCTGCCAGTCCCTCTGCTTTCCTATTAAAAACTGACCACACTAAGCAGGGGACGACACTGTGGTCAGTTCTCTAGCTGTGCCGGGAACTTAGCCTGCTCTCCTCCAATGATCAGATTTGTTCTGACACACCCCCTCCACACACGCTTTCACTTGGAAGTTCAGTGTCCTGATGTTTCTCCTCCCCCAGCTCTCATGCTGCTAAGAGCACAGGAAAAGTGCTCAATGATAAAAAAAGGGGGAAAAAAATGTTTATAATGTTTTATATATCTATACACAAATGTTTTGCCTTTCATCTCTATTTTAAAATGAGTGGGTTGTTTTGCAAGTAAGGGTTTACAATCACTTTAAAGCTGCACATGAAGTTATGGAACAGTACAAGTGAATCACGAGGACCCACCACCACCACTAAATGCTTGCAAACAAGTTGGTCAGGAGTATTGGGTAATATAATTTGACTAAATTTGATCATGACATGGAAACAAGGCGCCCTGCAAGGGGGGAAGCTTTGCCATTCTCCCAATGTTGAAGGAATGTGGCCTAGTATGGTTTAGAAAGGGGGGCACTATCTGCCCTTCCTTTTTATGTCCACCAAAGTTATCCACCAAGAAGGTTCCTTCCAATACTGAAGGACCACCCAGGCATATGGCCTGGTATGGTTCAGGGGGGTGCATGCTCACTACCCTACCTTTCCTAGCAACCCAGGGACAGACACCCCATGCTGTTTTTTTTAAGGAACAGTACATCATTT
This sequence comes from Glandirana rugosa, assembly GCA_018402905.1. Classification (NCBI taxonomy): domain Eukaryota; kingdom Metazoa; phylum Chordata; class Amphibia; order Anura; family Ranidae; genus Glandirana; species Glandirana rugosa. The sequence continues at coordinate 324,577 of BLSH010213265.1, read as the reverse complement.
GGAATAAATAAATAAAAAACATGTGGGGAAGAGGCCCTTGTTCCCTCAACATAGGGACAAAGTGCCTTGCAAGAAGGGGCTTTTCTGCCTCCCCTCCTTGCACGGTACCTTATCATTGTTGGATGAATGTGGCGTGGCATGGTTCAGGAGTGGGTGAGGTGCGTGCCCTGCTTCTCCTAGTCAGCCAGGTTGCATGCCTGGATAAGGTTCTGGTATAAATTTTGCGTGGAACCCCACACATTTGTATCCTTTTTTTTGTGTGCTGTTCAGTTTTAAAAGAAACAAGAAAAGTAGTAGTGCAAAGTCCCCCCCCTAAAATTCATGACCCAGGTAGACCTGATGCCTACCCTCCCACATTTCAAAACAAACTCTGTCCCCTTTATAAATAAGACCAACACACTGTTATGGAGAAAATTGGCCGTTAGGCCATTTATTTAAAACAACGATTTATATAAACATTATAATCAATACAACAAATGTTTGTTTTGGCGAGTAGTAATCCCAGGAGGCCCCTTAAACATTTTATATATATCACCACACACCCAGCCGCAATACGCCGGTTCAGGTAACCACCTTTCTCCAGTTAACCTATGTAACTGGGACCAAACCATTGAGGACTCCATACCTCCGATGGATCCTTCCCACCAGACCAAATTGACAGGCCTCCTGAGACCACGCTTGCTCCAACACAACAACCTAAATTAGGGAGGGAGGGTGGGGGTTCACTACTCTTCCCGCTCTGGCTTGTGAAGACCCGCCCCAGCCTAATAAACCTAACCCGCCCCCTCTTGCCTGTACCTCCCCTAGTCTGCCTTAACTCTTGGTATGCCCAGGCCACCTTGTCATGCGGCCCTGCGCCTATTCTTTTTCCCTTCTTGCTGCGGGCCCTTCTTACTAGATGCTTATCCAGGCATGCAGCTTGGGTGGCCAAGAAAGGGAGAGCATGCCCACCTTCTAACTACACCAGGCCATGTGCCTTTAATATTGGGGGGATACCTTGTAAGAGGCGGTTCTCCCTTGCAAGGCACCTTAGCTCTATGTTCAGGGAACAAATGTCTCATCCCCACATCCTGTCCCTGAAAATCAGGGGTCCATAGATATCCAAGCCCCCCCTCTTAGGGGAATGGGTATCCATTCATATTCATTCCCAAGAAATGTAAAAAGTAAATAAAAAGACATTATGGCAAAGTCCTTTATTTGAAAAAAAAAATGAATGTGCACAGTATCCCGTGATGCAAATCCAATGTCATTGTCCAGTGATGTAGATGCTTGTCAATCATGATGGCCAGCTGCCACAAAGAACCACCACCCAATGATATTGTTTTGTCACCACAACATCCTGCTGCATGACAATGCTTTCCTGCTGCTACTACCATTGCAATTGACAGATCCTAAGGTGGCTTCTGCTGCAAACAAGATAGCCAGAGATCAAGGGTGATGCCAATCTGCAAATAGGCTGGGTTCAAGTAAAATTCATGTCCGACCAGAACCTGTAGCTTATCTCTACAGTTCATGGGCTGTAATAAAGCCACATAGAGCTATGTGGTGCAATACAAGCTTAGTTAAAGACTGATACGTATGGCATTTTAGTCCAGTAGTGGGTGTGAAAATGTCTGCAATCAGTGAAGAAAGAGTGAAGTGTAAAAACCAACTAATGGATTTTAAAATACCTGTTTATCCTGCCCTAAATCCAATTGGCTTGAAAGTTTCTGTGTTTCCTGCCACTGCTGCATTGAAATTCCAAGCAGTGGTATTAGCTGAGCTCAGTTCTGTGGACTAAGGAACGTCTCCCCTCTATGTTATAGAGAAGAGGGGAGGTGTGCTGCAGTCGTACCACTCTTCCTGTGCTAGGATGACAATGACAATGCTTTGCCATAGATCCAGTAGAGGAAGGGAGTGTTCTCAAATTTTTATTCTTTAGTTTGGATACTCCGGGCACAGCCAAAAGTTTTTCTTAGCATGGTGCAGTTGCAGGTTTTTGGCCTGTGTTGTGGTGCAGCTGGTGACCATAACTTACAGAAACAATAATAATAGGCCCTATGATCTATACAACTATCAGGTAGATTATTATATGCATGCAGGCGATCCTTTACAGGATTTAGCTTATGATGAGATCCCTTATGAGCAGCAGAGATATCAGGTCAACCCTGAGCTAATCTAAACTTTATCCAGTATTTAATTGACCAGAAGGTGTATGAACTACATGTTGGGTGGTGTAGTGCCCTTTATTTGTTACCCCTCCTCTGGTGCTGTGGTGGGTGGAGACTCTGCCCTTTTTATACCACTGTGGGTGGAACCTGGCAGTTCAAGTATGGGAACAAGTGACCCCTGACCAGCATCATGTGGGTCTCTGGTCTGTGCATGAGTGAGAGAGAACACTCTGCAGGGCTGAACTCCCAGAAGGACTAGGTTTGGAAACACAAGGGAGAAGGTGGAAGAACCTTGCTACCCCTGACCTCTGTTTAGCAGGTCTGTGGTTTGGTTCAGAGTGGCCTCAGGGCCTAGGGCTGAGGGGCACTCTGTGTGTGGAACCACCTTTGGAGGACAGATTGAAACAACTGCGAAGATGGCCGGTTGCAATGGTACTATGTATTAATACAGAGTGCTGTATGAAACTGTGTACCATGAAGAGGATGAATTGCTGAGTTGATGCAGTAAAGTATTAAAAAGCACCGGACAATCTGTATTCCTGGTAAAAGGCCTCAGGGTGGGAATATATGGGGAGGTGGGTCTCAGGCCAGAATGAGAGGCCCAAGATGGCGAGATATCTCCCAGAAGATAGAAGCGGGGAGGGTTCTGGGACAACATCACAGGAACAGCTGTTCTTTCCGGCACCCTCATGAAAGCATTCATCAAGTTTACAAGGCCCAATATATCTATGAAAACAATTGTACAAAGTTAACACAATGTTTCTTTAAGAATTTCACCTGGCCTGAAGCAGAACGTACTGCTCCTCAAGTTTGACACAATGTAGTGTTTCTAATACTATATATAAAAAAAACTACTACTACTACAATATAGGCCAACATTAGCAGAGGACCCACACTAGAGAAACTGTTTGAATTCAATTTTATTTACTGCAAATTTCAAAACTACATTCTTAGTGCAAATGGTCCAACTCTCGTAGAGTTTTCTAATCAGTGGCAGTGGGGGACATTATTGATGAATTTATATAGCAGTTCCAGTCTTTCAGCCAATGTCAATGCCAAAAAGTTAGAGAGATTAAAATCACATTGTAACTAGAGTTGAGCAGTCCGGGTTCATACCGAACTTTGGGGTGTCCGTGACCCCAACCCGGAAATGTGAAAAAAAGTCCGGGTTCGGGTTCTGGTATTTTATCACGCATGTTGAATAGCTGCAGGGCAGCCAATCAACAAGCGATTCAGATCCCGCCTCCAGAGAGAGCAAACCAACATGGCATTAAGTGATGCTGACTCCACTCTCCATGGCAGTCCTGTGCAGTGCATGAGCTCAGCCTGAGTTGCTTGCAAGAAAAAAAAAAAACAGCTCTGAATGGATAAATGAAGCCAACCCTGTCTGTGATTTCCTAGAAGAGCCATGTAATTCCAAGGTGATTCATTAAGGGGTTACTCTGAGATGTTTGCATGAGATTGTTATATTTATGTCCATGGCTTTATTACTTGTGCCTGCCTGGGGTGTAAATACCAATTTACTGAGGAACTACAAGAGTCAGCATGCCTTGTTTGTTTTATACTAAAATGATATCTTATCCAGCATAGACACCAGGGGATACAGTAAGGGGTCTGTAGAACTACAATAGCCAGCATGCATTGTTTGCTATATAATGACATAGGCTCCTACTCTACATCCACCCCCCCCTTCCCATTTTATTTTTTTTATTTGATTTTAAGTTATTTTCCCTATCCCCATTTTTTTGTAGGGCACTTGTCCTACTCTTACCCCCATTTTACTTCCTTTTGCAGACCTCTAGCACTTGCCAGGACTTTTTTACAGCCGTTTTTGTGCCCAACAGTTCAGGTCCCCATTGACTTTAATGGGGTTTGGGGTTCGGGGTCCGGGGTCAAGTTCGGGTCAACCCGAACCCGAACTTTTTCGCAAAGTTCGGCCGAACTCGCCGAACCCGAACATCCAGGTGTCCGCTCAACTCTAGTTGTAATCATAAAATCTGGAATGTGCATAGTGTTCTGAATGTCGTACATGCTATGGTGGACAAATACAACATTGCAGTAGAAGTAAAGGCAAAACTTCTTTTCTCATTTTTAATTCAATTTCACCATTCAGTGATAAAGGTAAACATGACAAATAGAGAGAGTGAAACCACACTCTTTTTCCTTAACAATTCTTTAATATTTTTGTTTTTTCTACTATTTTGTATGTTATGTATCAGTCTGGTTCTCTACATTGACAAGCGCTCCCCTTCTTATTGGCTGCTTTATTACAGCTAAAAAGTAGAGCCACTGATTGGCTTCTAAGACAGAGGCTGTAATGATAATGTGGCCAGAATCAAGCAAGGTGATTGGCACAGGAGGGAGTCAAACTTAGCTATAGGTAAAGATATCCATGGTTTTATTCTCATGTTTAGTTAGGAAGATATCTGATGAATTATTGTGCAATGCTAACTCAAGGTTTCATAAAATCATTTTATTTTTTTGTACCAACAGTGAAGTTCCGAATTCTTTCACTTGACGAAAACCTTCAACCTGGACACAATTTGGTAATATAAAAGAACATTCACACATTGCCTAGAATGAACCCATTAACTATTGTTTCACATTAGCTAATTAGCTAAAATATACTAATAATAGTCCATCCCAACAGCATCAATTCCAATAGATAACTTTTAAAACTTTCAAAACAAAATGTATTACAATATTATGACAATGTGAAGTTCTACTTTATATATTCTACAAAACAGTATAAATTAATTGCAAACCAATAAAAATTATAAATAAAAATAATAACATTGAGATGAAGAAAATATAAAATAAAAATAAATAATAAAAATAAATTAGAAATTAAAATGAAAATAAAAAATAATAAAATAAAAATTAAGGGCTCATCGTTCCCAAACGATGGATCCACTGTGTTTCATTCTGGGAAATGGCTCTTTTTAAATGACCTCCTTTCCAGTGGGCTTCAACGCTATCTATCCCACAAAAGGGCAAACCACTTGGATCTCTCCCATGGTAGAGCTGTGATGTTTGTAACCTTTTTTTAATATTTTTAGGTCTATTGGTCTTACAAGCAGCACCATGCTTTTGGTAGGGTGTTCCCCCAAAATATGTATATTTTTTCTTTTTTTAATATTGTTCACATGTTCTCTAAGTTTAACCCCACGCTTTCTCATGGTTCTGCCCACATATTGGAGCCCACAAGGGCAGGCTAAGAGGTAGATAACATGCCTGGTCCCACACGCAATAAACTTAACTTGTGGTAGGGCCGGTCCTGGGTATAAACAAACTAGGCTCTGTCAAGCAATATTTTCCATAATTCAACCTCTTTTAATAATATTGGCCAATGCTCTTTGATCAGTTTCTCCATCTGTTTCTACCGGCAGGTAAACCTGTCATAAAGGCTACTCCGAAGTCCTTACCTTTGGTTTCCTTCTTTTTAAACAGGTCCTCCCTATTCATATCTCCCACCATAATTTTAGTTTTCTCTAGATCTTCGGAACCGCGTCACTTCCAGTTTACTCGGTGGCTAATGGCGCTGGTTTTAAAAAAATTACAGTATTCAGAATCGCCGTTTTTGGCGATCTGAATTTTGTGAAGTGTAAAGGAGGGATGGGGGGTCTTTTAAACCCCCATCCCTCCATAAAGAGTAGCTGTCACCATATATTACTATCACAAGGGATGTTTAAATTCCTTGTGATAGCAATAAAAGTGATCAGTTTTTTTTTTTTTAAAGGAACACTGTTAAAAGAAAAAATAAAATAAATACAAAAATATAAACTGAGCAGCAAATGATATCACCTGTGATGCATTTCAGTTATCCTGCAAACCTGGCCTGTTAGTGGGTCCCGAGGACAGGAGTTGAGAACCACTGCTATACACTTTTTAGGGCAATAGCTTGCATATTAGCCTTTAAAATGAGCACTTTTGATTTTTCATGTTCGGGTCCCATTCGGTTTTAACGGTGTTCGAATGTTCGCACAAATTTTTGCCTGTTTGCATGTTTTGTTCGGCCCACCCCTAGTCATGATCCCTTAGCTGATTTATTATGTAATATAAATATATAATATATATGTAATATAAAATAAGTGTAAAATTCAGGTGCAAGAGTGCCAAATTTGAAATAATTGTGGTGGCATAGCATTGGCATAGCATTGTCCTTGCTACCAAAATAATTGACAAGTTCTAGTGGCCTTCCAAACTCCGGCATTTACTGAAAATGATTTCATTGTATTACAGCGCTGGTTTCATTCATAGATGCACAGTCTGTGGGCTTCCAAATAGAATTTCACAACTGGTTTTCGGCTAGACAGTTTAATGTTAGTAGTCATACTGGTAAGTTCTTTTCGGAACCTTCATTTGGAAGGTGAAGAACAGCTAACAGTTACCTTAGGTTTAGTCTACCTTTGGATGATGTATATTACCATTTGCCACAAAGCCCACATGTCAGACTAAAAAACTGATGTCAACAGTACAGTGCATTTACAATTGCATAAGGAGATAAAAAGGATTGGGTATGGTGGTGGATATTAGTATGGAAGTAAAAGATTTTGGGTGGAATTTGAGCATATTAACAAAAAGTCGGTTTGGTATTAATCTGATCAAATGTTGCCAGGCATGTCTTTAGTAACTGCTTTCCTTACTATTTACTGCTTTTTCTTTTTCAGATTGAATCTGTATACTTACAGGTAATTCTGATTACATATTTTGCTGTGCATATTTAGAGTATATGTTTAAATAAATTGTTCTACATGTTTTTATTAAATACATTAGACAGGTAGTTGGTATATTTCAGAGTTGTCAATCTATCTAAAGATTCGCTTTTGGAATACTATAGCTCTTACTTAGAATAATTTGATGCATGCAGTTGTGTTAATAACAGTATTCTATCATTTTGCTTTCAGGATCCAGGAGACAATAGGATTGGCCAGTGGTTAAATGTGAAGCTTAATCAGGGATTAGCTGAGCTTTCCCTTCCTCTTTCCTCTGAGCCTCTGCTGGGCAAATACTCCATCCGGGTGAAGGACACAGTCCATCACTTTACTGTGGAAGAATATGGTGAGGAACTACACTTTGGGGTTGATTTACTAAAACTGGAGAATACAAACACTGGTGTAGCTCTGCATAGAAACCAATCAGCTTCCAGTTTTTTTTTTTTGTCATAGCTTAATTGAACAAACGAAAGTTAGGAAAGTTAGAAACTGATTGACTACCATGCGCAACTGCACCAGATTTTGCTCTATCCAATTTTAGTAAATAAACCCCTATGTTTGCTGTATATTTATACATGTATTCCTAGGTCTGTACTGAAATTATTTGTTTTTTGTCACCACAGTCCTCCCAAGATATGAAGTAACGCTCCAGTTTCCCAAGGTTGTTCTCTTCAACAGTGAAAATGTACCAGTTAAACTGTGTGGCAGGTGAAGTATGCAAAATGTTAGCTGGGCTATGACAATGGTAATGTCAGTGTTTGCGTACACTGGTCTACAAGGGGAAAGCCTCAGAAATGAGAGTAGCAAAATTTTACCAGAATTGGGTCGCTAATAAAGGAAAATTAAGTCCTGAGTATTAATTGGCTCCAGTTTCCAACATACAGCTTCAGGTCAAAATTGCATCAAAATAATTTTAAATTACGAGGGGGATGTGCGATTATGCTCCATAATTTTAGTGCAAAATGTGATATAGCAATGAGAAGCAGTGCCACGCCAATTATTATCAATGTATCTTTTTAAATAATACCAATAACATAACTTTCCATTCATTTATTGTTTTTTCATGCCCCCTCCACACCATTGGGACTGTGAAAGGCATGGACTTTTTCTTCTTGTTTAGCCAATGATGCAGATATGTTGCACATGTAATGCAACAATAATGAGGGGCCCAACTCTTGTCCTGATCCCCTATTTTGCATCCAAAATATAGGTGGTATGCCTTTTTTACCAGTGCCGTCGCACTGCACTTTTGAGATGCAAATGTAACCTCACCACGAATGTAGCAGAAGTTATCTGCGTTGTTTACACAGTTTCAAGGCATCTTGGCTTCTGAGGGAAAATATCACGCAACTGTTCCTTGGAAATGTTAGGCAATGATACTTTCACAAGCCTCCAGATGTAACTGTATTATGCATAGATCTGACCAAGACAAATGTACCTTGCAATAAAAGAACAACAAATGGCAGTTAGGTAGTAATCTTTAGTCTCAAAATGAAGACAAATGTATACACTTCCACGTGGTACCATTTTCATTGTTCTACCGTATTTTGTCGAGAAATTACAAGGCATCGTTATCATCACACCCAGGGCTGGCCCTACCATGGGTCCCAGTGGGTCCATTGGACCCAGGCAGCACTTTGAGAGGGGCAGCAAATTGAAGCAACCAGCCTGCCCCTATACTGCCCTGGCCTGCCCCTATACTGCTGTAGCCTGTCCATATAATACCCTAGCATGCCCTTTTACTACCCTAGTCTGTCCATACACTACCCAAACCTGTCTATATAGTACCCTGGCATGCCCCTATACTACCCTAGCCTGCCTATTTACTACCCTAGTCTGCCACTTTACTACCTTGGCCCACCCCTATACTGCCCTAGCCCGCCCCTTGGAATTGAACATAATGGTATGTCATATAATTTTGCATATAGACAAGGTGCTATTGCATGTAAATCTGACTTCCTGGTACATTTAATTTTAGCTTTCATTATCATGATATAAAATAATGGATGTGAGGGCTTTTTGGTGGGCATGATTTTTTTTTTAAGGGGGGCAGCATTTCATTCTTGGACCCAGGCAGCACAATGTTTTGGTCCAGCCCTGATCACACCCCTCCCTCCCTCGTAGGCAAATATACTCCCCTGTGTATAAATCTTTATTGTGAAATATCTTAAAAACTTTAGCCAACCAGCACATTTATCACCGGTTTTCTAATTCATCGAATCAAAATATGAAAGAATTAGCACATTTTAACTCAGAGGTTGATAATTTCCCAAAATTTGTAGACCAGTGTTATGAGTTTACCCTGAGTGGTGGGGGGTTTGTGGTTGCTTATAGACAACAAAGGGGTTGGTCGTTTGGGTAAGATATTTCATTTAACAAATGGTTTTCCCTCAATGGATGGAGTTTCCCATCAAGTCTGACACAATGCAATATAAGCATCCCATCTACATCAGCCTAATGCTGAGCAAACACAGGCATTTTGTACTCTTGTCTTTGAAACTCTAATCAGCATTCAGCAAAAATCCACAGAAATCAGAAAAGTATTCAGCTGAGCCTATTGGTCTCTGGAAGCCTGCAAATGCTTGCTTAAAGCGGAGTTCCACCCAAAAGTGGAACTTCCGCTTTAAGTCCTCCTCCCCAGCTCCAGATGCTGAAACTGAGCTTTTGGGGAGGAGGGGGGGTGGGGATACCCTATTTTTAGGGGTACTTCCGCCCCGGTCGCCTTAGGCGATCGGAAGTGGAAGGACTCCTTCCCCCTCCCTCCCGAAGTCTTCTGGGACACAGGACAGGTCCTAGAAGACTTCGGGACCAATCACAATGCGCAGCGCCGCTCGCGCATGCGCAGTGTGCGCCCAGCCGTGAAGCCGCGGCCGGATGCCCACAGTAGCAATGCCGGCGCCGCAGAGGGGAGGGGGAGAGGAGCGAGGCTCCGTGCGGCTCCATCGCTGGACCGGGAGACAGGTAAGTGTCGGTTTATTAAAAGTCAGCAGCTACACTTTTTTGTAGCTGCTGACTTTTAATAAACCTAAGGAAAGGGTGGAACTCCACTTTAAGGTAGATATGAAGTCAAATAGGGACCTTAGGTCCACGCGCTCCAATCTAAGTGGACAACCTAATGAAAGTGGTAAAAGCAACTTACCTGTTTGCTGGAATGACTGGGGGCCTTGATTCTCCACAGCTCCAAAATTTTTGCTGTGGCAAAGGGTAGGCTCTGTATGAAGAACAGTGGCTTTCTGGCTGCCACAGAGCTGTGGCAGGAAATCCAAAATACCAGGGAATCAGAACACTGGTCAAACCAAAAGGGTACTGGTTACTGTAGGTCATACAGTTAGGAATTAGCATGGGCCATTCTGCAGACCTACAATTTATATTTGCTTTAATACCTTTTGAAACCTAATGGTAAAGCTACAGTTCACACCATTTAAAAGACCAGTATACTTTCAAAAAGAGATCCTGAGCATTTAACCCCCCCCCCCCATAGAGTTCCACCTTATTAAAAGTCAGCAGCTACAAAAAGTGTAGCTGATGACTTTTAATAACTGAACCTCTCCTGTCCCAGGCTCCGGCGATACAGCCCCCGCAGCATCACTCTTTTCCCCCTCCTCCGTGCAGCGCCGACATCACAAATGTGGCCACCCGGCTTTGCCTTCAAAGCCGGACGCGCACTGCGCATGCACGAGTCACGCAGCGCTCTGTGAATGGCCGGTGTATCTTCTGGAACCTGTGACCTGTCCCAGAAGATCGCTGGGTGGGAGGGGGGGAATGTGAACTTCCTTCCGGCTCTGCGGCGCTAGGAGAGGAAGTGGACCTGGGACCCTGTGAAAACAGGGTTCCCAGTCCCCCCCCCCCCCCAAAAAAAAATGACATGCCAATTGCGGCATGTCGGGGGGTCGCCTTCACTTAAAGCGGAAGTTCCACTTTTGGGGGGAACTCCGCTTTAACTAGCCCACCAACCTCGGGTGCACACTTATACTGAATCTTAAAATACAGTTACTCTACAACGAATATTTACAAACTAGTGCTAAAAAAATGCCCATGCAGAACTTTAAAATGTAAAGGGAGACATTGCAGTTACAATACGGTAAAGAAACAAGGAGGGCATTACCAAGACCCTGCTCATGAGACTGACTCAGCTGACTTTGAGGCCTCATACACACGGGCATATCTTAAAAAATAAGCAAAACGTTGGGCCCGACGTCAGTGAAAAAAATCTGTGTTTTTCGGCGTTATGCATCGGCGTTAGTGAGCGTCGGCATCAATAGGCATCTTTAAAAAAAAATAAAAATACTCTGCTATTTTTCTAAACCTAAATACTTTGGCGTCAAAAACGCCGGTTAACACCGGTACAGCATTAGTGAGCGTTTTGCGGCGTCAGCGTCAAAAATGGCAAAATGTTACAGCCTCAGAACGCGCTGGCCGTGGGTTCTAGTTTCAGCTCACTAACGCCAACGCCATCTACAGCTCAAAAACGTTGGCGTTTTTATGGGGCCATTGCTGCAAAAAACGCCAGAAAACGTCGGCGTCAAAAAACGTCTGTGTGTGTATGAGGCCGCAAAACGATCACTAACGCCCTACCGGCGTTAACCGCCGTTTTTTGACGCCAACGTTTTTAGGTTGAAAAACAGCAGAGGATTTTTAATTTTTTTTTAAAGACGCCTATTGACGCCAACGCTCACTAACACTGATGCATAACGCAGAAAAACGCCAATTTTTTCACTGACGTCCGGCCCGATGTTTTGCTTATTTTTTAAGATATGCCCGCGTGTATGAGGCCTAAGCCTGTGTGTACAGCTCCTTGCCCAACAGAAGCTGGTCTCAGGACCGGCTTCTGACGAACCATCAGATGTTTGGCATCCGATCATTGGCTGGTAGTGCTGACCAGTGTGTTCTGGTGGTGGTGGAGGGGGTCCCACTGTCAGAACGCAATAGCACAGCGGGGATATTGCTGTACTAACATTGCATAGTTAGAACAGCAACAGCAACAATTCGTTAATTTGTTGTTGTAATTTCTTTTGTTTATTCGTATTAAAACTGATTTGAATAGTTTTCGAATCAATTTAGAATAGTTTTCAAATTCAAATTCGAATAGTTTTCCAATTTCCAAAGAGAATAAGATAGAATAGAAAATAAAGGAATGGATTAGAAAAAAAAATATAATAGAATAAAAAATAATATAACAGAAGATATAAGAATAGAATATAGTAAAACTGATTTTTCTTTTCTATTCTTTTTTATGATTTTCTTTTCTTATGTATTCAAATGTATTCTATTTGAAATTTGAATTTCAGAAGATGGTTATATTCTTTTTATTTTAGTCAGTTATTTTTTTTATGCTATTCTATTCATTTATATTCTGTTTTATTCAGTTCTATCATTTTCTACTTTGTTCTGTTTTACTCTATTGTATTCTTTTGTTTTCTGTTATATTCTTTTCTATTCTATTATATATATATATTTATATTCTATTCCTTTATACTCTATTCTATTTTATTCTTTTTGGAAATTTGAAAACTATTCAAAATTCGAAAACTATTTGTATTTGAAAAATTTTCGAATTCTAAAACTGTTCAAAATTAATTTAAAAACTATTCAAATTCTTTCCATTTTTTTTTCCTGTTATTTTGGCTTCATTGAAATTCAGTACTAATTCGGAAATTCAGATGTATTCTATCCTTGCCATCCAGGCACTAACTAAACATTTCCAGTTTCCTAACTCAGAGGTGAAGGGCTTCTCCCAGTCACCCACAATCCAAAGATAATTCAAACCTTTTGTTTCAGTCACAAAGCAAAGTTCAATCCATTAGCTCTCTCAGGCTTGATGGCCCCTGAGGCCTATTGTAATTCGGAAATTCGGATGTATTCTATTTTGTTCTCTTTTACTCTATTGTATTCTTTTATTTTCTGTTATATTCTGTTATATAATTTTTATATTCTATTCCTTTATATTCTATTTTATTCTCTTTGGAAATTGGAAAACTTTTCAAATTCGAAAACTATTCTAAATTAATGTAACCACTTGCTTACTGGGCACTTAAACCCCCACCCCCTGCCCAGACCAATTTTAGGCTTTCAGCGTTGTCGCATTTTGAATGACAATTGCGCAGTCGTGCGATGCTGTACCCAAACAACGTTTTTTTTTCTTTTTTTCTCACAAATAGAGCTTTCTTTTGGTGGCATTTGATCACCTTTGCGGTTTTTATTTTTTGCTCTATAAACAAAGAGCGACGATTTTGAAAAAAGAACAATATTTTTTACTTTTTTCTATAATACATATCCAAAAAAAAAAATATAAAAAAAAATTATTCATCAGGTTTGGCCAATATATATTCTTCTACATATTTTTGGTAAAAAAAAATCACAAGCGCCGTATATTGATTGGTTTGCGCAAAAGTTATCGCGTCTACAACTATGGGAATTAATTTATGGCGTTTTTTGTTATTTATTTTTTTTACTAGTAATGGCAGCGATCTGCGATTTTTTATTGGGACTGCGATATTGCAGCGGACATGTCGGACATTTTTGACACTTTTTTGGGACCAGTGACATTTATACAGCGATCAGAAATTTAAATGTCCACTGATTACTGTGTAAATGTCATTGGCAGTGAAGGGGTTAAAGCGGAGTTCCACCCAAAAGTGGAACTTCCGCTGGTTGGATTCCTCCCCCCTCAGGTGGCACATTTGGCATCTTCCAGGGGGGAGGGGAAGAGGACAGGTGTCCTTTTCCACACATTCTGGAGCTCGGGCCGGCGGCTGACTTCAGCTGCCTGGCTCCCTCCTCCCTTCCCGCTCTGCTACTGGCCGCCTGGCCAATAGCAGAGCGCAGTAGAGCCTCGTGCATGCGCAGTAGGGTGCCCGGCGTGAAGCTGTAATGCAACATGTCCAGGTTCCTTTACCCCCAATGAAGACGGCTGCACCCAACCCCCGATTCGAAGATCGACGGCGGGTGCTGACATTGCTGGACTTTTAATTTTTTTTTATTTCAGGTGGAGCTCCGCTTTAACTGTGTTCCCTAGCTGTGTTCTAACTGTCCGGGGGCGGGGCTGGCAGGGACATAACAGATCTCACCGATTCCAGTGACAGAGATCAGTAGATCTGTCATGTCCCCTCTCACAAAATGGAGAACGGCCGTGTTTACATCGGCGGTTCCCTGTTCTGCCACTCTAACAGGGATTGCGGGTCATGAGCAGACATCGAGTCCACCCGACCCGTGGGCACGTCCACGCAGCGCGAGTGCGCGCCGGGAGCGTGCAAAGGGGCGGACATCCATGGACATCACCCCAGCAATGGAGATCCACGCTGTAGCCGTCTTTAGGCTATAGCGCAATCTCTACTGGTTAAGAAACTATTTGAATTCCGTCCAATTTTTTTTTTTTTTTCGTTATTTCGGCTTCGTGAAACTCAGTATTATTGTAATTCAGAAATTTTAATACATCCGAATTTCCGAAAAAAAATAAAATTCGTCCGAATTTCAATTTTGAACTTTAGAAATTACACATGTCTAGCCTGTAAGTACCAGGCTTTACTCTCCCCTTTTTAACCACTTAAGGACCGGAAGGATTTCCCACATTAGGACCAGAGCACTTTTTGCGATTCGGCACTGCATCTCTCAAAATTTGCGTCCTTTTTTTCCCACAAATAGAGCTTTTTTTTGGTGGTATTTGATCCCCTCCGCATCATTTCTGATCGCCGCTATAAACAAAAGAAGACCGACAATTTTGCAAAAGAAAAACAAATTTCTTACTTTTTGCTAAAATACAAATCAAAAAAAAAATAAAAGTAAAAAAAACATTTTTTTCCATCGGTTTTGGCCGATTTATATTCTTCCTCTTATTTTTGGTAAAAAAAAAAATCGCAATGGGCATTTATTGATTGGTTTGCGCAAAAGTTGCCGCGTTTACGGACAATGAGAATGAATTTCTGGGGTTTTTATTCTTTTACCAGTAATGCCGGTGATCTGCGATTTTTAGCAGTACTGCGATATTGGGGCGGACATGTCGGACCATTTTCACACTTTTTTGGGGCCATGAATTTTGGGGCTATGAAAATGCACTGATTACTGTGTAAATGCCATTGGCAGTGAAGGGGTTAACCTGCAGGAGGTGCTCTAAGAGTTATCTGTGTTCCTTGGGCGTGTTCTAACTGTGTGTGGGCTGGCCTGGCTGGGGAAAGGGGATGATCACGGCTTCCATATAGAGGAAGCCTGTGATCACCGCCTTTCCCCCTCTGAGAACGGAGATCCGTGTTTCCTTAACGGTCCTCCGTTCTCTCACTGGGTAGCCGGCGGTGATCGACTCCGCCCTACCTGCTCCCTGCCCCCCCGGACACAGCGAGGGCACCTCCGGCGGCGCGCGTGCGCTCACAGCACTAGTTATCGCAGCCGCCGTCATATGACGGTGATTTGCGATAACGAGGCACTTTGTCGCCGTCAGACTGCGGTCGGCGAGTGGTTAAATGAATACAATATATTATTCTAGCTGTCCTTGACTAATAATAAACAACAAATAATTAACGTCTATGGAATGTTTCCTTAGGTACACATATGGAAAGCCAGTATTGGGAGATTATAGGATCGAGATATGCCGTAAGAATATCAGATATCATTCGTACCGGTATGACGTCAGTCAGCCCCTCAATATCTGTGCCAACTACACTGGAAAGGTAAATTATTAGAAGAGACAATAATGAGATTATCAATTGATATATTTTCCACTTTTTTTTACATTTAAATCCCTTTGGATGCATAAGGCATACTCATAATTCCTTGATTTTGTTAATATGAAACAAATATCTTAGCAATGCTGAAAACGGCTGTATTACTATTAAAACCAGTGGTGTATCATCCATGGGTGCAGGGTGTTCACTGAACACGGGCCCTGAGGGGTTGGGGGACCCATAGTGCTCTGACCAACACTGCACGTAAGGATGATCTGTCCCTGGTTGACATTGGGATTATCGGTGCAGTGTGGGCTTGCACACGGGCCCACTAATTTCATGATACACCCCTGATTAAAACCATTAGCAGTCTACATGACTCACTGCATCATCTTTTCAGATGGATCCTTCGGGATGTTCCACAGTCCAGGTAAAGTCTGAAACTTTCTACTTAACAAGAAGTGACATGCACCTGAGTTTGGAAGGATCAGCCTACCTTACAGAACAGGGCACAGGTAAGTCTGGGTAAGGTAGGCCTGGCATACACTAGTGGAATTTAATCTGACATTTTATGTTGTTGTTGTGTTTTTCTAATCACTGGGGGGACCAAAGTGACATTCACTTTTCAGCCACAGTGACAAGAAATTTCAAATGAGCAGGGTGGAATTTTTTTTTTCAAACGTATAAATTTCTAAGGGCCGCTTCACACCTAGGCGATCCGACTTTGGGGGTGACTTTGCTAGGCGATTTGAAGGCGACTTTGGGCGACTTACAACGCGACCTCCATGCCAGGAGACTTTGCCTGTGGCCAATCAGAGAAGAGAGGGAGGGGGGATTGCCTTCAAAAATTATTTTCTTTTTCCTGTAAATTCGCTTCATTATAGATGGGGGATCCGACTTGGAGGCAATTTCCATTGAACTCTATGGGCACAAGTCGGAGAGAAGTCGCCTTGCAGTAGTACAGGAACCTTTTTTGAAGTCGCGTTGGAGTGACTTCAGTAGAGTATATTAAGAAGGCTCTCATTCATTTCAATGGGATTTCGGATGTCAAGCGACTTGAGGCGACTTGGGGCGACACAAGTCGGATCGCAAGTCGTCTAGGTGGGAACCGAGCCTAACAGTGTATGTGGGTCTTGTTCAGTAAAGTCCATTCATTCCAAAATTGAATGTTAACAGCAAACAAAAACTTGAACTATTTTTGAATGACATTCAAATGTACTGAGAATGAGAATCTTCATAGCAGTCTTGACCCCGGTATCAATCTTTTCAGCGATGCTGAATAATATAACCACTTGGAGACCAGGCCTTTTTCTGACATTTGTTGCTTACAAGTCAAAATCAGTATTTTGTTGCTAGAGAATTACTTAGAGCTCCCAAACATTTTATATATATATATATTGTGGGGGGGTAGCTCAATGGGGATCACCTTCCCTGGGGAAAAGGTAGTCCAAACGACAGGTTTTCTTAAAACCAGCCAGGTTTATTTAAAAGGTTTCAGGTAAATCAAATAAACAAAATAGAAAATAAATCCTTGCCATCCAGGCACTAACTCAGAGGTGAAGGGCTTCTCCCAGTCACCCACAAAACAAAGATAATGCAAACCTTTTGTTTCAGTCACAAAGCAAAGTTCAATCCATCAGCTCTCTCAGGCTTGATGGCTCCTGAGGCCAGAGCATTCATCTGATCCGAATCTGCTTCCTTTATACCATCTGTTGAATGACACAAGTGGACCGCAAAATCTGGTCCTGAACCCACCCTGCCAAGGTGGCTGGTAAAACCCGGACTGGATTCCACCTTAGTTTCCTGCAAGTGAACGCATGCGAGGTGAAACATAACGTCCATCGATCACCTTGCCTTTCATAATGCCACAATATATATATATATTTTTAGCAGGGACCCTAGAGAATAAAATGGCGGTTTGTGCAATATTTTATATCACACTGTATTTGTGCAGCAGTCTTGCAAACTCCATTTTTTTTTTAGAAAAAATACACTTTAATGATTTAAAAAAAAAATACAGTAACGTTAGCCCAATTTTTTTGTAAAATGATATATAACATGCCATGCTATAAAATTGCGTACTCTCGTGGAATGGCGACAAACCTTAAAAATCTCCATAGGTGACGCTTTAAAACTTTTTACAGGCTACATGTTTAGAGCTACAGAGGAGGTCTAGTGCTAGAATTATTGTTCTCACTCAACAATTATGGCAATACCTCACATGTGTAGTTTGAACATCGTCTACATATGCAGGCGCGACTTTCGTATGAGTTTGCTTCATTTTTTCTTATTTATTTTACTTTTTATTTTTACACTGTAATTTTCATTTTTTTTTTTTGATCACTTTTATTTCTGTCACAAGGAATGTAAACATCCCTTGTGACAGCAATAGGCAGTGACAGGTACAGATTATGGAGGGATCTGGAGCCTATAAGACTATAAACCTTCTCTGTAAAAGTCTGTAAACTTTTCCTCTGCACTTGAAAGCATTAAAAACTTCAAGATCAGCGATTTTGAATACTTAAAAAATTTTTAAAACTGGTGCCTTTAAGACTCCAGTAAACCAGAAGTAACGTTGTGATGCCTGGTTACTACATCCAAAAAGATACATAATGGGGGAACACCCTATCAAACACATGGTGCTGCTTGTAAGACCAATAGACAAAAAATGCATATTACATCGCACACATATCACGTGTGTGCTGTAATATGCATTTTTTTTTCTTTTTTTTATGTTACTACATCCGAGCCCCGATCATAGCCGATTCTGGGTTTGTTCGGGTCTCCGGACAGCCGGCAGACATGTTTGAGTCTCCCGGTCAGGGCTGGCTCTACCACTAGGCAGAGTAGGCGGCCGCCTAGGGCGCACTGACGCCCAGGGCGCCAAGCCCCTATCCATATGCTACCCCAGCCTGTCCATATGCTGCCCCAGCCTGTCCGTATACTACCTCAGCCTGTCCATATACTACCCCAGTCTGTCCGTATACTACCCCAGCCTGTCCGTATACTACCCCAGCCTATACATATACTACCCCACCCTGTCAATATACTACCCCACCCTGTCCATATACTACCCCACCCTGTCCATATACTACCCCACCCTGTCCATATACTACCCTGGCCTTTCCATATACTACCCCGGCCTGTCCATATACTACTCCAGCTTGTCCATATACTACCCCAGATTGTCCATATACTACCCCAGCCTGTCTATATACTACCCCAGCCTGTCTATATACTACCCCAGCCTGTCCATATACTACCCCAGCCTGTCCATATACTACCCCAGCCTGTCCATATACTACCCCAGCCTGTCCATATACTACCCCGGCTTGTCTATATACTACCCCGGCCTGTCTATATACTACCCCAGCCTGTCCATATACTACCCCAGCATGTCCATATACTACCCCAGCCTGTCCGTATACTACCGTAGCCTGTCCATATACCTGCAAACCATGGCTGTCATGAGGAAGCGAGTCACTTTAGGCTAGGTACAGAGGCACAGGTGCGGGCCTGTGGACCACGGCTAAAGAAATAGGTAGAGAGGCGCTTCAAAAATCTTCACCTCCGCCACCTCCATCGTATACATGGGCAGGGAAAAGGGGGTGGAGCCAAATGGGGCGGCAAAATGAGGTTTCGCCTAGGGTGTCAAAAATCCTTGCACCAGCCCTGCTCCCAGTGGGACAGGAGAGCCCGGATGGAGCGTTGGAAGGTGGCAGGAGGGGGTGGGATGTCCCCTCTCGCTGCTTGTAATACCAGCCGAATGGCTGTAGGCTTCACCCAGGTACAACCACTTGAAGCAAAATGATGTACAGGTATGGGATTTTGTGGCAAGTGGTTAAAAGTGATTGTAGCGATCCTGGTGGTCCCGCCCCCCGCCTCCTTTCCCTACCTTTTTGGGCTCTCCTGTTCCGCCAGGGAGCCATGGCGCTGAAGCCAGTGGTTCTGCTGGCTGATCATAAATGAAGGAGGAACAGAGGTTCTCCAATTGTCTCTATGGTCCATGAAACCGGATGCGACGAGGATTTTGTCCCTTCTGGTTTTGGTTTGTTGTTTAGAAGCCATTACCGATTTTGGTTTTATCCGATGCTTTTAAGGACAGAGGAGAGATCTAGGGTCTGATGTTGTTCATCCCTTATGATAGCAATAAAAGTAACCAAAAAAATTTTAAAGGAACAGCGTACATTTATATAAAAAAAAAATATATATTATTACACCTATTACACATCTGTAACCGCACCACACATGGGAGGCATCACCGCAAATGTTACAGCGAGAGGAATAATTCTAGCACCAGACCTCCTGTGTAACTCTAAACTGGTCACCTGTAAAGCCTTTTAAAGCGTTGCCTATGGAGATTTTTAAGTACCATAGTTTGTCGCCATTCCACAGGCATACGCAATTTTAAAGCATGCCATGTTAGGGATCTATTTACTCAGCATACCATCTTTTTTATATTTTACCAAACCATTGGGTATTACATTATGTTTTTGTGCATTACAATTCATTAAAGTGTATTTTTTCCAAAATAAATTGCTTTTTAAAAACCGCTGCACAAACATTGTGTGACATAAAATATTGCAACGCCCGCCATTTTATTCTCTAGTCCCTTTGTTTAAAAATACATATATAATGCTTAGGGGTTCTAAGTGTTTTTCTAGCAACAAAATGCTGATTTTTACATGTATGACAGAAATGTCAGAATTGGCCATTTAGGCAAGTGGTTAAACAGTTTGGAGCCCAGAAATACCTGTTTGCCGGAGAAGGTTTCCCCAGGTGATGACTGGTCAGTTCTTCCATAATATTTCCATGTCTCTGTTGTGGAGGTGCCAGCATGAGCTATTGAGCTTTGTAAATCAGGGTTGTTCTAATAGAAATGTAAAGCTGTACTGCTCTCTTCCAGAGCAATTTTTATCAACTATCATAAGATTTATTAACTAGCCCAGCTCCTTGGAATGTACAGAGAATGTCCAAAGAGTGAACGGTTAAACACAAGTTGAGGATTTCAATAGCAGCTATCAACTTGGACAGTTTTTTTTCTCAGCCGAACCCCAGCTGAAAAGTGAAAGTGATCCGGCAGCTCTATAGCCGCTGATCACTTTCACTGTTCACATCTTCAAATACAAATGCGGCCCAGAGTGTGTATATGTATGTAAACTTTGATCGCCCCACACATGTGAGGTATGGCTATGAACATCGAAGTGAGAGCAATAATTCTGGTGACAGAGCTCATGGTTAACCCTAGGTTCACACATATGCGTTTTTTTTACCACGGTTTGCAGTTTGCAGAAATGCACTACAGTCCATTTAACATGGTTTCCTATGGATGTAGTTCACATCTATGCGTTTTGCGGCGTCGCGGTTTTTTGGAAAGGGTCGGGGACTTTTTTCTTGCTTCAGTTTGTGTTTTGCATGCAATAGACATCAATGGAGCTGCACCAGAAACGCAAGTGTTGTTTTTTTATGCGTTTTAACTGCAATTTTGCCGCGATTTGCGCTTTTAAATCTGTCTAACAACAAATCCCCCCCCCCCCCAAAAAAACGCAAATCGCGGCAAAATCGAGGAAATAAAACAGCAGAAAGTGCAGCTGCATAGGTATGAACCTAGACTAATTCTAAATTGATGAGCAGTAAAGGCTTCTAAATCGTCACCTATGGAGATTTTTGGGTACTGTCGTTTCTTGCGATATTACGGGTGCATGAAAATGTAAGAATTGACATGTTTGGTATCTATTTGCTCAATGCAACCTCTACTTTTATATTTTGCCAAAAAAACTATTATTTTTTTTTACTCTGCAGGGACTTTGCTTTCAGAAAAAAAACATAATGTTCTGAGGGTTTATGGGGGTTATGGCTAAAAATGCAGTTTTTTACATGTGTGCCAAAAATGCATAAAAGTAGTGTAGTGCGGAAATTGTTTGGGAAATAAAAAGATAAACTATAGATCAGGGATGTCCCTGGGGATTTTCCTTGGCTTTAAGAAGAGGAATTGTCTTGGGCCACACATAAAATACACTAATACACACGGGCGTCTGAAAAAAAATAAGCAAAACGTCGGGTCCGACGTTTTGAAAAAATCTGTGTTTTTTTCGGCGTATTGCATCGGCGTTAGTGAGCATTAGTGACCGTCGGCGTCAATAGGTGTTTTTTTAAAAAAAAATCAGACCTCTGCTATTTTTCAACCTAAAAACGTCGGCGTCAAAAAACGCCGGTTAACGCCGGTACGGCGTTAGTGAGTGTTTTGGCGATTGGCGTCAAAAAACGGCAAAACGCTACAGCCTCAGAACGCACTGGTCCTGCGTTCTAGAAACAGCTCACTAACGCCGACGCCCTCTACTGCTCAAAAACCCCAGCGTTTTTAGAGTACCATTGAATAACATAAAACGCCCAAAAACGCCCGTGTGTATGAGGCCTAAAAATCACTTATATATAGATAATGTACCAATCTGAGTAATAAAACATATTTTTTTGTAATTTTTTTAATGATAAAAGTATATTTGACACTGTTTTTGGTAAATTAACCCATCAATATGGATGTAGTAGCGATTCTCAATGAACTCTCAAGGCGCTCATCGGATATTTTGGTTATAATTTTGCCTCATTCATAATTTGTGTTTCATTCTGTAAATAGTTGCTCACAAACATAGGTGGTGCCGAAAATTGTTGACATGAATAAAACATGATTGTGAAGAGTGGGATATTTTTCTATGGGAAGATAAAACGTAAAACTATCTCGTAAAGAGACACTGTCAAATTTTTATTTAGCTCCATGTTTATGCTAAGTGTAAATGCATTTTTACAAAAATAAAAAAAATAAAAAATCAACATTTTCAAGTAAGTTTATGATTTTGTGTTGGGCTGCATTCATAGTCATCTCGGCCCATGGACCACAGGTTGGGCGCTCCTGCTATAGATAAACTATTTTTTTAACATTGACATTTGTTAACAAATTTGCTTTTAGTTGAAGTTAAAAGGTTTCAGGGATTGTGAAATTCCAATTGAATGTTGTAATGACAAGTTCATTTACATTTTTTTAAGCAAATTTGTTGAGGATTTCCCAAAATCTTCAACTCTACATTTGATTTAGTAAGGAGTAAAGCATGTTGACTTTCAAAATTCATTTTCAGTTTTGCAAAGTAAATTCTCATTTATCTAAGTCAGCCTTTGTCAACCTTTTCAACACCAAGGAACCCTTGAAATTATTCTCCGGTCTCGAGGAACCCCTGCTAAAAATTAAAAATCTACAACTCAGGATACATTAGTGTGATGGTCAATGGCAAGAATGCTCCCTACACTTGAGGTCAATGGGAAGAATGCTCCCTACACTTGAGGTCAATGGGAAGAATGCTCCCTACACTTGAGGTCATTGGGAAGAATGCTCCTTACACTTGTGGTCATTGGGAAGAATTACCCCTTACAGATAGCTAAAAAGATCAATGATGTCATTGGGAATTTATCTGAGAGGTAGAAATTGACCATTGCTCAAGGAACCCCTAGCAACCTCTGGAGGAACCCTAGGGTCCCACAGGACCCTGGTTGAGAAACCCTGATCTAAGTGAATAAAGTAAATGTTAATTTCCCTTTCATGTTGTTACTGGGTATTCTTTGCAAAGCAGATTTTAATTTTATTTCACCTCATTCAATAAGATACATGAAAATTGAATTTGCAGAGTGAGCATACTCCACTCCTTTAATAAAACTGGAAGGAAAAGCTTAGAAAATGTGTACATTGTAACTGTGACACATAGCTGCTGATTGAGTGTTGTGGTTTATCACACTTTAATTACTTGCTGCATTATTAGTAATTGTAATAAGTCAGGCTTTATGTTCCCTTTGGAAAGGCGACGCATGTAAAAAAAAAAAAAAAAAAAAAAATTCCCAGCTCAGTTACCAGCCAGCCTGTAAAAAATTGAGTTATTATAACAGTTCACGTTAAAACAAGGGGTTTAGTTTGCACACATTTGCAAATTTACAGTATCTCACAAAAGTGAGTACACCCCTTACATTTTTGTAAATATTTTATTCTATCTTTTCATGTGACAACACTGAAGAAATGACACTTTGCTACAATGTAAAGTAGTGAGTGTACAGCTTGTATAACAGTGTAAATTTGCTGTCCCCTCAAAATAACTCAACACACAGCCATTAATGCCTAAACCGCTGGCAACAAAAGTGAGTACACCCCTAAGGCTGGATTCACACCTGGGCGTAGCATTTTCAGGCAGAAAGCCCATTTTTTATTTCGATTTTACCACAATTTTGTACAGGTCAAGAGTTCACCAATGTAAAAAGCAGAGAAATGCCTGCAATCTGCCTAAAAAAAAGCTCCAGAACTTTTTTGAGCTTCAGGCGTTTGGCTTCAGGTGTATTGGAGTGGAGATGTGAACCACCTCAGCGTTTTGTAGCTTCAGGCTTCAAGCTACAAAACGCTCAGGTGTGAATGGGGCCTAAGTGAAAACGTCCAAATTGGGCCCAAAATGTCAATATTTTGTGTGGCCACCATTATTTTCCAGCACTGCCTTAATCCTCTTGGGCATGGAGTTCACCAGAGCTTCACAGGTTGCCACTGGAGTCCTCTTCCCCTCCTCCATGACAACATCACGGAACTGGTGGATGTTAGAGACCTTGCGCTCCTCCAGCTTCCGTTTGAGGATGCCCCACAGATGCTGAATAGGGTTTAGGTCTGGAGATGCTTGGCCAGTCCATCACCTTTACTCTCAGCTTCTTTAGCAAGGTAGTGATCGTCTTGAAGGTGTGTTTGGGGTCGTTATCATGTTGGAATACTGCCCTGTGGCCCAGTCTCTGAAGGGAGGGGATCATGCTCTGCTTCAGTATGTCACAGTACATGTTGGCATTCATGGTTCCCTCAATGAACTGTAGCTCCCCAGTGCTGGCAGCACTCATGCAACCCCAGACCATGACATTCCCACCACCACGCTTGACTGTAGGCAAGACACGCTTGTCTTTGTACTCCTCACCTGGTTGCCACCACACACGCTTGACACCATCTGAACCAAATCAGTTTATCTTGGTCTCATCAGACCTCAGGACATGGTTCCAGTTATCCATGTCCTTCGTCTGCTTGTCTTCAGCAAACTGTTTGCAGGCTTTCTTGTGCATCATCTTTAGAAGAGGCTTCCTTCTGGGACAACAGCCATGCAGGCCAATTTGATGCAGTGTGCGGCGTATGGTCTGAGCACTGACAGGCTGACCCCCCACCTCTTCAACCTCTGCAGCAATGCTGGCAGCACTCATACCTCTATTTCCCAAAGACAACCTCTGGATATGACGCTGAGCTCGTGCACTCAACTTCTTTGGTAAACCATGGTGAGGCCTGTTCTGAGTGGAACCTGTCCTGTTAAACCGCTGTATGGTCTTGGCCACCGTGCTGCAACTCAGGTTCAGGGTCTTGGCAATCTTCTAATAGCCTAGGCCATCTTTATGTAGAGCAGCTATTCTTTTTTTCAGATCCTTAGAGAGTTCTTTGCCATGAGGTGCCATGTTGAACTTCCAGTGACCAGTATGAGAGAGTGAGAGTGATAACACCAAATTGAACACACCTTCTCCCCATTCATACCTGACACCTTGTAACACTAACGAGTCAAGTGACACTGGGGAGGGAAAATGGCTAACTGGGCCCAATTTGGACCTTTTCACTTAGGGGTGTACTCAATTTGGTTGCCAGCGGTTTAGACATTAATGGCTGTGTGTTGAGTTATTTTGAGGGGACAGCAAATTTACGCTGTTATACAAGCTGTACACTCACTACTTTACATTGTAGCAAAGTGTCATTTCTTCAGTGTTGTTACATGAAAAGATAGAATAAAATATTTACAAAAATGTGAGGGGTGTACTAACTTTTTTGAGATACTGTATGCATAAGCTGCAGAGGCNACGTCACAGCATCCCGGTGTACTGCAGTCCTAACTCTATAAATTTGTTTTTTTTCCAACTTTGTGCAGGAATTGAGTTATCAGCCAGCAGTCAGACACAAATCTCAAATATCATAAACAAAGTGGAGTTTGTTAACTCTGAAAGCGACTACAAACCTGGATTCCCATACAGTGGATCGGTGAGTTATATTACTTTGTTCTCCATCTGCTACCTTGAATTCTGATTGCTATTTAAAGCAAACCTGTACTGAGAAGCTGTCATTGCTGACCTACCTCCGGTAATTCTTGTTGTTTCAGCATCTTCTAGATCAGGGGTAGGCAACCTTGGCACTCCAGCTGTGGTGAAACTACAAATCCCATCATGCCTCTGCCTCTAGGAGTCATGCCTTTGTTTGTCAGGGTCTTGCAATGTCTCATGGGACTTGTAATTTCACCACAGCTGGAGTGCCGAGGTTGCCTACCCCTGTTCTAAATCATTAACCCAAAGCAAGAATACAGATTAGTAAATCAGACTGATGCCCGAACTCCAGATCTGCATACTTGGTTTGGATCAGTGACCCATGCTAGACAACTATACATTTTAGTAGTAGTGATCAGCAACGATAGCCTCCATTTCCTTTAAATGAGATAATCACTTTAAGGCCAGCTACAACCGAAACCGTTTTTATAGAGTGGGAATAAGTTAAAACTCCTCAATATGACAGAGCCGGCGCTTAAAAATTGACAGACATTTTTTTTTTATTTTTTTTTTTGCATTTTCAAATTCTTTTTATTGAATTATCTTTTAAAACAGTCAGAGACAGGTCTGTTACATAACACTCAAAATAGGAAAGATCAACCATCTTAAGCATTGTTACTTCTATTTACTTAATCATGAGTCATTTGTGGTAATTGTGAATATGCATTATATGAGCTGGATAAGGCCCTCTCCCCCTCCCCCCGACCACTTAAAAAAGGGGAAAAAAAAAAAAGCACAAAAAACAAAACAAAACAATACTCCGTGACACAACAATACTCCGTGACACAACAATACTCTGTGACACAACCTATCCATTAATCTGTGTGTTAAGGATGGCCACCTATTGACCGTGTCCCTAACCCCTCCAGTGAACAACCACTTCTAAAAAAAAAAAAAAAACCACCAATACTCTGTGACCACGTAATCTATCCATTGGTCTGTGTATTAAGAGTGGCCACCTATTGGCCACATCCCCAAAACCTCCCATACCCAACCACTACCCTAAACCACAAGAGAGAAAAGAAAAAAAAACACCAATCTCCGTGACACAGAAAACTTTCCATTAACCTGTGTAAGAGTGGCCTCCTATTGACCACAAAATTTCCCCAAAACCTCCAGTGCGCAAACACTTCTCTAAACCACAAAAAAAAAAACAATATTCCGTGACCTCAAAAACTCTCAATTAGTCTGTGTATTAAGAGTGGCAATCTATTGGCCACATCCCCAATGCCTCCGGTACACAACCACTACTCTAAACCTAAAAAAAAAAAAAAAAAGGGGGTGGGGGTGGGACGAGAGACTCCAGCAAATATCCTTACCATCAACAAATATTACCATTCGGTCCCCCTTTACTATT
Organism: Glandirana rugosa; assembly: GCA_018402905.1. Lineage (NCBI taxonomy): Eukaryota > Metazoa > Chordata > Amphibia > Anura > Ranidae > Glandirana > Glandirana rugosa. The sequence goes on along the minus strand of BLSH010213265.1, from coordinate 297,567 downwards.
TTCCTCTTCTTTACTCTCTCCCTTGCCCACCAGGCTCTTATATGTTGGAGATTGTTTAAACTCAATCCACCCTCTCCAGATGTTATAAAACCTTAAACCCTCCTCCTTTTTGTTGTCCAATTAATTCCTCCATCAATCTAAACCTTATCAATTTCCCTACACCATTCCTGTATCGTTGGAATGTCCTTCGTATTCCAATATTTCGGCATCAAGGCTTTTGCTGCATTTAGCAAGAACGGGGTTAGGGCTGATCTATATTTCTTCCTCGAGTCCTGTGAGGCGTGGAACAAACATTGCCAAGGGTCTAACTTGACCTCTACCTTGCTAATTCTTTTAATCATATTCAATACTTCTTTCCAGTAAGTTTGGATCCTGGGGCACAGCCACCAAATATGCGCATGTGTCCCCTCTCCCCCACATGCCCGCCAGCATAAGGGGGAAAGATTGGAATCTATCTTGTTCAATTTTACAGGAACACAATACCATCTTGTTAGCAGTTTGTAATTCATTTCTTTCATCCTTATATCTAGGGAGGTGGAATGGACATACTCCAACACTTTACTTTTTAATACTTCTGGGACCGGGTTATTCAATTCCCTTTCCCAGCCCTTGAAAAGACCTGCCGGTCCTGAGTTAGAAGAGGAGACCAAAAGCGCATAGAAGGCAGATAACCCCCTTCTATTTGTCCCCCCCGTTCCACAAGCCTTTTACATGGGGTTTTGGAAGGGTCCCCACAAAATGCTGGAGTTGTCTGTATCTCCAAGCATCCCAAGGGGACGGGCCATATTTAGTCCGTAATGCTAAAGAGTTCCCACTCAAAACGTCCCTTAATCGCAGACAATTGGCAGTGGACCACCTAAGGTACATTCTATTATCTTTCCCCGGGGGGAAATAGTTTGTACCTTAAGGGCAAGAGGGGGCTATTATTTTGCCATTTTGTGTTTTTAAGTAGTCTATCCCAGGCTCTAAATGTTGCTGATGTAATTCCTACCATTTGTTTAGCCAACCCTCTATATTGCCCGGGTAGCCAGATACTTTACCCTAAATTTGACTTGCTTATACTTTCCTCCAGTTGCACCCATTTTTTCTGGGCTGTACCATGAACCCAGTCTATTATCCTCCGAAGAGCTGCTGCCTCATGGTACTTCTCAAAATCTGGAAGGGATACCCCTTCTGCATCTCTGGGACCCACCAGCATCCCATAAGCTATACGAGGTCCTTTATGTTTCCAGATGGATTTTTTAATCAACTGCCTTAGTATCTTAAAATATGACCCTGGTATAGGCAATGGGAGGGTTTAAAAAATATATAGTGCTCTCGGGAGAGTAACCATTTTAACCACATTTATCCTACCGAACCAGGACAACCTGTCGGAAGGATAACCCCTCAGGTCCTGTTTAATCCTGTTGAGTAATGGCAAATAGTTGTCTTGATACCAGTCCTCCTCAGATGCTGACAAGGAGATACCCAGATATGTCAGTCCCCTCTTCTTCCACACGAAGGGGTACAAAGATTGGAGGACTTTGCGCTCCACTGCGGTGACCGAGATATTCAGAATCTCAGTCTTTCCTACATTTACCTTAAAGTTAGAGAGTTCCCCATATCTCTCCAATTCTGACACAATATTAGGGAGGGAACGCAAAGGGTTTGTTACATACATCAAAATATCGTCTGCAAATGCGGACACCTTATGCTTATTTCCCCCTATTTCCACTCCCTCCACCCCCACATTGACTCGAAGGATTGCTAACAAAGGCTCTAAGGACAGGACAAAGAGTAGGGGAGACAGAGGGCATCCCTGTCGCGTTCCATTAAATAAAGCGAAGGGCTCCGTTAATGTCCCATTTACCCGAACCTGAGGTGATGGACAGGAGTACAGGGCGTCGACCGATCCACGCATACGAGGGCCTAAGCCGAACCTGCGCAGGGTCAAGGCCATGTACTCCCAATCTAGCCGATCGAAAGCTTTCTCACCATCGACTGAGAGAAGAAGGGCTGATGTCGCCTTCTTTTTCACTTCGAGTCGTCCTAATGACGTTATCTCTCGTTTCCCTCCCTGGTACAAAGCCTGTCTGATCGTCTTCTATCCAATACAACATGTAAGGCTTCAGTCTCTCTGCCAGTATCCTCGCGTATATTTTTATGTCCTCATTGATCAGGGAGATTGGTCTGAAGCTCGAACATTCCGTTGGATTCTTCCCCTCCTTTGCCAGGAGGGTTATAAATGCCCTCAGAGCTTCCTTACGAATCCCCTTTCCCTCCGATACAGTTTATATAACTCTGAAAAATGGGGGCCAGAGATCCCACCATTTTTTTTAAATAAATGGCAGAGAATCCGTCAGGGCCTGGGCTCTTATCCCCCCCCCACCCCCCCGGCCTTTAATTGCCTGCTTTATTTCCTCTATAGAAATATCCCTATCCAATTCTCTAGCCTCTGCTTCCGTTAGGCCTGTGAGTTCTGCTTCTTGTAAATACTTTTCCATTTTATTATGCCTCACCCACTCCTCTTCTGGGGTCTGTCCTCCATTCACCTTATATAATAACTGATAATAATCCTGAAAAATTGCACTAATATCCCTTGTGGAGTATTTAAGTTCCCCTTTTTTATCTTTCATTTTTGCAATATAATTTGTTTTGCTTCTAGGTTTAAGAGAGCCCGCTAGCAACTTCTCTGGTCTATTGCCCTCTAGATAAAATCTTTTAACTGCAGCATTAAAGACTCTTCTGGTTTCCAACTCCAGAAGGTCTCTCAATGCTTCACGCCTCTCAGTCAATTTATCTAACGTTTGTGCTGAGTTTGTGTTTTTATGTTGCTGTTCTAAGGCCCCTATAACCGCTAACAGGATTTGTTTCTGATTTTGCCAAATCTTTTTCCTTCTCACGTTTTCTGCAATTAGCCTTCCTCTCATGAAAGCCTTGTGGGCTTCCCATAACACAGCCAGTGCAATTCCTTCTATATTATTTTCATCAAAGAACAAGTTCAGATCCCAAATCTATCACTACTCTCGGATCATGCAGCAAAGATTCATCCAGCCTCCAGGGTTTCCGCCCCGGCAAGGTATCCCCTAAAGCAAGAGTCACCACCACCGGCGCATGACCTGAGAGAGTCACTGACCCAATCTCGGCCTTCCAAAACCATCCAAAAGCCGCTGGTCGAGGAAAATGTAATCTATTGTTGAGTATGAGGTATGGACTGAGGAAAAGTAGGTAAAATCCCTGTCCCTGGGATGCAGAATTCTCCACGCTTCCACCAATTGCAGATTATGCAATTTAAGTTTCAGTGCCCTAAGATGTTTACCCTCTGATCGAAGGGACAGGGGTTGGGTATCTAATGCTGGATCCAGTACAAAATTAAGATCCCCTGCTACTATTAGCTTCCCCTCTCTAAAACCTTCTAGTAAGTTCAGCACCCTTCTCATGAATTGGGCCGGCCGGATGTTCAGACAATATATATTTACTAGTGTATATTTGACATTGAACAGAGATCCCTTGACAAACAGATATCGACCATCATGGTCGATCTCTAAGGCTACTAAGGCAAAGGGGGTATTCCTCTCAAAACCAATGGCAATGAATAAAAACTTATGAGGCTTGATACATGTGCAAAAATACCCATAATACACCTGTGAAGTGCCTTTAATATGTCTGGAAAACATGCTTCAATATCACCAAGAATACGCTCTGCTCAGGTGTGAAAGTTAACACTTATCCCTCTCTATCAACTAACCTTCATTTAACCTTTACACCTAACCCTCATGCTAAAACCTAACCTGACCATAGCACCTTACACTGGCCCCAGGACCTCCACACTGTCACATTCTTGTGGGGTTCTCATGATATCCTACTCTCAGCAACAGATCTTCTGACATCAAAGAGTGATATGATACAAACTGGTCTTCATGCATTATCTCAATAAAAAATTAAAAGCACTTTAACCGCTTCAGCCGCAGCTGTCGTCATTATACTGCAGCAAGGTGGCTGCTTCCTGCGAATCGCCGTAGCTGTACGGGGCAGTGGGAACCCACTTGTGTGGGCGCATGCTCCCACTGGCCAGCGGGGGAGCCAATCAGCGAGTGGGGCGGACTCCCGCAATCGTTCCCCGCAGTGAAAGAATGGGGATCTGCACTGTGTAAACAAGGCAGATCCCTGTTCTGACAGGGGAGATCACACAGATCCTGTCTTCCTGCTATGGCCTGAGCACAGACAGGCTGACCCCCCTACCCCTTCAACCTCTGCAGCACTCATACGTCTATTTCCCAAAGACAACCTCTGGATATGACGCTGAGCACGTGCACTCAACTTCTTTGGTTGACCATAGTGAGGCGCTGTTCTGAGTGGAATCTGTCCTGTTAAGCTGCTGTATGGTCTTGGCCACCGTGCTGCAGCTCAGTTTCAGGGTCTTGGCAATCTTCTTATAGCCTAGGCCATCTTTATGTAGAGCAACAAATCTTTTTTCAGATCCTCAGAGTTCTTTGCCATGAGGTGCCATATTGAGCTTCCAGTGACCAGTATGAGAGAGTGAGAGCGATAACACCAAATTGAACACACCTGCTCCCCATTCAAACCTGAGACCTTGTAACACTAACGAGTCACATGACACAGGGGAGGAAAAATGGCTAATTGAGCCAAATTTGGACATTTTCACTTAGGGGTGTACTCACTTTTGTTGCCAGCAGTTTAGACATTAATGGCTGTGTTTAGTTATTTTGAGGGGACAGCAAATTTACACTGTTATACAAGCTGTACACTCACTACTTTACATTGTAGCAAAGTGTCATTTCTTCAGTGTTGTCACATGAAAAGATAGAATAAAATATTTACAAAAATGTGAGGGGTGTACTCACTTTTGTGAGATACTGTAAAACAGATTGTACATCGTATAACAATAAGGCTCCATGCACACTGGACGCTATAGGGCTCTTTCAGCGTCGGGCAGGAGACGCTGCTTACAAAACGTTCTATGTGCAGTGTTTTGTACGCAGCATTTACCAGCGTTTTTCAGCGTCAGCGTTTTTTGGTGTTTTTTTTTTCTTCATTGGCTTCCATTGACTGCAAAAAACCCATAAACCGGCGTTTACCGGCGCTTAGCGGTGTTTTCCGGCGTCAGCGTTTTTTGGCTTTTTTTTCTTCATTGGCTTCCATTGACTGCAAAAAACGCCAGACGCCTATATACCGGCGTTTACCGGCATCTGGCGTTTTTTGTGGTCAGGAGAACGACTTTTGAATGCCAATTCAGGGCGTTCAGATAACAGCCCAAAAATGCCACTGCTGATAAAAGACAATAAACGGCCATGTGTGCATGGACACATAGGATAAAATAAAGGGGCGTTTTTGGGCTGTTAAAAAAAACTGCCAAAACAACCAAAAACTGTAGTTGAGAAACAGTGTGCATGGAGCCTAAACATATTGTTACCTATGTTGAACACCTGGTACGACTAAAATCAGGTGTAAGCCTCGCAGAAATTGCCAGAAAGGAGGTAGAAGTTTCTAACTACAGAATCTCTAGTTTCCTCATCATATCCGAGAATGCAAAGTTTTCTATATGGTACAAGTGTCAGGGGCATAGGTTTGACTGAATTGTAAAGTAAAAAGTTTAACCACTTGCTTACCAGGCACTTAAACACCCTTCCTGCCCAGACCAATTTTCTGCTTTCAGAGCTGTCGCACTTTGAATGACATTTGCGCTGTCATGCTACACTGTAAACATATGAAATTGTAATCATTTTATTCCCACAAATAGAGCTTTCTTTTGGTGGTATTTAATCACTGTTGGGTCTTTTATTTTTTGCTAAAAAAAATGAACAAAGACCGAAAATTTTGAAAAAAAAAACAAAACAGTTTCATAGTTTGTTATACAATTATAAGAACGGGTAATTTTTCTCCTACATTGATGTGCGCTGATGAGGCGGCACTGATTGGCACTGATAAGCTGCACTGATTGGCTGCACTAATGGGCACCGATAAGGCGGCACTGATAGGTGGCACTGATGAGGCAGCAATGAGAGGTGGCACTGATGGGTGGCACTGATGGGTGGCACTGATAGGCGACACTGATAGGCAGCACTGATGGGCTCTGATGGGCACTGGTGAGTGGCACTGATGGGCCCTGGTAGATGACACTGATCGGCAGCACTGATTGGCACTGATAAGCTGCACTAATGGGCACTGATAAGGCGGCACTGATAGGTGGCACTGATGAGGCAGCACTGAGAGGTGGCACTGATGGGTGGCACTGATGGTTGGCACTGACAGGTGGCACTGATAGGGGACACTGCTAGGCGGCACTGATGGGCTCTGATGAGTGGCACTGATGGGCCCTGGTAGGTGACACTGATCGGCAGCACTGATGATGATGAGTCACTGATGGGCATTGATTGGAAGCACTACTGGGCATTGATAGGTGGCACTGGTGGGCAAAGGTAGGTGGCACTGGCGGGTACTGATAGGTGGCACTGGTGGGCACAGATGAGGCAGCCACGGCTCTGAGTGACGTCCCTCTGACAGAAGCTGGTGATCGTTTTTTTTTCCCCTCATGCTGATAGCATGAGGAAAAAAAAAAAACAGATTACCGATCTTCTGTTTACATCACGAGATCAGCTGTCATTGGCTGACAGTTGATCCCGTGGTAAAGGGCCGGGATCATCCCCGCAGGGACATGCAAACAGTGCATGCTCGGGAGGTGCACAGGTGCAGAGGTGTGATACAGGTGAAGTGGTGGACGTGCAAGTGTGATGGGTAATAAGAGAAGGGGGTGCAAGGGTGGAGGGTGGTAAGAGGAGGAATGCAGGCATGATGGGTTCCTCAGGAAGGAAATGCTGGAGCTGGAGAGTCCAGAGAAGGGAAACAAAATTAATATGGGGACTGGAGGACCTAAAATTAATATCGGGACTGGAGGACCTGGAGTGTAAGAGGACATGGGGCCACACGATAAGACTGGAAGAGAAGCGGTTTAAGCTTAAGCTGAGTAGGGGGTTTTTAACTGCCAGGGTGGTAAGGATGTGGAACTACACAATCGGTGGTGACAGCAGTAACTATTAATAATATTAAAAGACTCTTGGACATGCATCTTAGTGAACACAATATACAGGGATATGAGAAATGATTATCTACACAAACACACACACACCAACACAGGTTGAACTGGATGGACTGTTGTCTTTATTCAACCCTACCAACTATGTAACTATAGACTGCAGGCACAGTGAATGGTGAGAAAAGGGAGGAGGCAAGAACAATGGGTGCTGACAAAAGTGGGAATGCATGCACAATAGGTGGAGAGAGAAGATGGGTTGTAGGCAAGGTAGTTGGGTGGTGGGAGAAAAGGGCTATAAGCACGCTGGATTCTGAGAGAAAGGGCTTCAAGTGTGGTGGATGGTGAAGGAAAAAGGGGTGCAGGCACAGGAGGTGGTGAGAGAAATATAACCACAGGAACTGTGGGTACTGAGAGAAAGTTAAAGCAACATGGTGAGTGGTAAATGTATGGGGTACTGTTGGTATGGTGAGTGTTAACAGAAGGAGGGCTGCGGGCGGGCTGAGTGCTGAGAAAAGGAGACTTGCATATGTAGTGGATTCTAAAAGAAGTAGGTGTGAAACATGATGAATGCTGATAGAATGGTGGGTGCATGATCACTGGGTGGTAAAATATAAATGGGTGCAGTAGGGTGGGTGGTGAAATAAAGGGAGCTGCAGAATCACTTTGAGCTGGGAGAAAGAGGTGTGCTAGCATAGTGTGTGGCTGTAGCCATGGTGGGTGCAGAGAGGGATGTGCATGGTGAGTTGCACGATAGAGCGTGAAAGAAGATGGGGTGTAGTCATGGCAAAGTAAGGGGTTCACTGAGAGTGAAGGAGGGGGTTTGGGTGATAATACAAGGGCGGGGGGGGGGGGGATGTAGAAGGGTGGTCAGGTAACGGTGCAGCTGTGGTTGGTGGTGAGAGAAGGGGTCTGCAGGTTTTGTGTGTCCGGATCAAAATCAAAGGTGAAGGTGGAGCTGCAGTTGTGGTGGATGGTCGGTAGTAATTGGCAACTTCTTGCCAACTTCATCATTCTTGCACTCTTCCATAAAGGCCAGATTTGTGGAGGGCACGACTAATAGTTGTCCTGTGGACAGATTCTCCCACCTGAGCTGTGGATCTCTAAAGCTCCTCCAGAGTCACCATGGACCTCTTGGCTGCTTCTCTGATGAACGCTCTCCTTGCCCGGCTGGTCAGTTTAGGTGGACGGCCATGTCTTGGTAGGTTTGCAGTTGTGCCATACTCTTTCCATCTTCAGATGATGAATTAAACAGAGCTCCATGAGATGTTCAAAGCTTGGGATATTTTATAATTATTTTTATAACCTAATCCTGCTTTAAACTTCTCCACAACTTTATCCCTGACCTGTCTGGTGTGTTCCTTGGCCTTCATGATTCTGCTTGTTCACTAAGGTTCTCTGACAAACCTCTGAGGGCTTCACAGAACAGCTGTATTTATACTGAGATTAAATTATACACAGGTGGACTCTATTTACTAATCAGGTGGCTTCTGAAGGCAATTGGTTCCACTAGATTTTAGTTACGGGTAGCAGAGTAAAGGGGGCTGAATACAAATGCACGCCACATTTTCACACAGCCGCGGCCGGTCAATAAGGGGCGCTTGGGCGCCGCCCCCATACCGTGTTG
>BLSH010213265.1:259088-275725 GCA_018402905.1 Glandirana rugosa | reverse complement strand
CCAGCTCCTCGCACTAGCTGTCACCGGCCCTGTTACACTGTGTACAGGTGCGAGCAGGGCCCGCCATCGGTGCTAGGATAAGGACAAAGTGGGGAACCCCCGATATGATCCCTAATTCCAGGGGGGGGCGCTTGCCCCCCCTTGCCCCTACCTGCAGACGCCCATGCTCATAACTAAGGTCCTTCAGTCCCTTAATTAGCTTTGTTGCCCTTCTCTGAACCCTTTCTAGTTCCAGGACATCCTTCCTGAGAACTGGTGCCCAGAACTGGATGGCATACTCCTGGTGCGGCCTCACCTGAGATTTGTAGAAAGTTGTGGCAGGGAGCTCCAGCACACAGCCTGTGATTTACAGCCTCAGTTCTGTTCCTGTGTGCTGTGTGAAGGGGGTGTGTCTCTTCCCTCCAATCAGAGCTCTTCTCACTGATATCTGCAGAATTTAACTTCAGCTCCTTTTATTCATATTTTCAGGTAACTTCTAAAGGATCAATTCAGCAGACTGGATCATTGTCAATACCGATTTCCAAGGGAAATGAAGGTAAAAAATTTTGTCAGGAAAAAATGAAATGTTTAAAGAACTCCGGAAAATAAGACACATTTAAAATCTGTTGGTATAGAAGTGCAAGGTGGTGCATGCAAACTCCTGGATCTCTCTGTCTTTTGTTTTGCTGGTTCACTAAGCACAGATAGTACAGCTTTTGCTATTTACTTCAGCACTCCAAGAGGAGAGATGTGGTTCTTTTATGGTTCTTCTCTTCCCTGCCTGTTTACTGAAAGCTTTGCATTTTTATAACAGAGAGAAAGTAGACTTGACCCAGAGAAACTTAAAGTGGTTGTCAACCCGTGACCACTTTAACCTACGGGTAAGCCTAGAATAAGGCTTACCTGTAGGTGCCCTGCATATCTTCTACACCTGCACGGTTTAGGAGATATGCAGTGTACTGCGATGTGCCAACGTCATTTCGACACATGCCCAGTGATAAAAAACGGCCTCTGTGCCGTTCCTTCACTGAGATTGAGCCATGACTGGTGGCTCCCGCGCACATTGGTCCATCATAGGTACCAGGGGCGTAACGATAGGGGTTGCAGGGGTTGCAGTTGCAACCGGGCCCCATGATCCAGGGGGCCTGTGTGCCTCCCTTGTACACCTGGATAGGAGGGATGGCGGGGGTGGCATTTAGAGGACCCAATCTCCTCAGTTTTCCTCTATCCAGTTTACTTGTCCTCTGCTGTTCCCAGGGTCCCTGTGTGCTTCCCTGGCAGATGGCAGAAAGGGGGCCCACTGCAGAACTTGTGAAAGGGCCCCGCTGCGGGACCGTAATAAAGGGACCTGCGATGGGAGTAAAGGGCCCCTGGATCAGTGGGAAGAGGGATGGCCCTAGCCATGGGTCAGGGGGCCCTTCATAATTTCTTGCACCGGGGCCCTGAAGGTTCTAGTTACGCCTCTGATAGGTACCTAAAAGTCCAGCCAGTCCCCAGGTTCCCCATTCCCACAGGGAATCGTGATGAATTATGCTACATATTGGGCGTGGCACAATGCTGTTGTGGGGATCCTTAAAGCAGTCAATTAAAGGCAGAGTCCATAATGGCACATAACCCACAGGAGGTGGCAAAGAGTCCAAGGGCTCCATTGTTACATAGTCAGTGAGGTTGAAAAAAGACAAGTCCATCAAGTCCAACCTATGTGTGTGCTTTTATGTCAGTATTACATTGTATATCCCTCAATGCTTTGGTCCCTTAGGTGTGCATCTAGTAGTTTTTTGAATGTATCTACACTCCCGGCAGAGACCACTGCTTGTGGAAGAGAATTCCACATCCTCACTGCTCTTACTGTAAAGAAACCTCTATGCATTTTAAGGTTAAACCGCCTTTCCTCTATTCTCAGTGAATTTCCGCGTGTCTTCGTGTTTTCCCTTGCGCTGAATAGTTTTGTCCCTATAATGGGGTCACCAGTACAGTATTTGTACATTGAAATCATATCCCCTCTCAAGCGTCTTTTCTCCAGAGAGAATACGTTCAGTGCTTGTAATCTTTCCTCATAATGAAGGTCCTCCAATCCCTTAATTAGCTTTGTGGCCCTTCTCTGAACCCTTTCCAATACCAGGACATCCTTCCTGAGGACCGGTGCCCAGAACTGGACGGCATACTCCAGGTGCGGCCTCACCAGGGACTTGTATAGCGGGAGAATTATTGATTTATCCCTGAAGTTAATCCCTTTCTTGATCCTCCCTACCAATTATTAGCTGCATTTGTTTTCTTTAGATGCATTAGTTTTCTTTTTTTGGGCTCTTCTCTCTCTGTTTTCTTCTGGGGATCAGGACAGTAGCACACTTCCAGTAGTAGAGCGACCCCACTCTGGATGAAGGAGCAACAGCAATAGACACGTGCAACTTGTTTCGTTCCAAATTCATTTTTTCTAACGAATTTCGACAAATTCATTAATTCAGAAATATCCGAATCAAATGAAAATCCATTTAACATTTTTTTTTCAGAATATTCTTAAAGTGTTACTAAACCCACAACAGTAAAATCAGTCTGTATATGCAGAATAGCATGCTTGTTATACTCACTGTGTAACATAAGAGGGTTAATCCTCTGTATTGTGTAAAAAGGCTGTTTGATCCTGTATGGTCAGATACTTCCTTCTTGCCCTGTATATTATATTAGACTATACTATACTATACTATACTACATGCAGGCAGGGTGGAAAAGTTGCACATGCTCTGTTCGATCTTCCTGTTTCACATGGACACAGACTGCAGAGCATTTCTAGAGGCAGTAATTGTTTGCCAATGCCATGCTCAGTTCACAAGTAAAGCACCAATCAGCTCTGGCCGGATTGTGGCTGAAGGGTCACTGATACAAAGGAAGTTACATCATCACAGAGTGAAATCTCCTCCCCATAGGGGTGTGCAGTCTATTACATTAGGGTGTGCACCCAAAGCTCAAACACATGGCACCAATCACTCACTGTGTTCATTCAGAAAGGCAAGGGGCTTTTAAATGAAATTTTTACCGTCCACTTCCCCCAATTATTGTAAAACATCCTCCTGTGTGTGCCTGCAGCAGAGGAAGGGACAGGGGGAGCCAGGGCAATAGGGGGAATCTGTGCTGCACAGGGTGATTAGGGTGTGCCTGGGCACACCTGGCACACCCTGTGCGCACACATATGCTCCTCCCACATGAACACTGGGGAAGTCCTGGCTACTTGCAGTTTATCACCTGACTGCAATATACAGATGACAAAAAGGTATATAGCAGCAGTATTTTGATATAAAAAGATTTAGAAGCTGTGTGCACTGTGTGTGTGTGGGGGTGGATGAATTGTTTTTATATTGCTGGGTTTAGTAACACTTTAAATTTGAATATTTGAAAAATCGTAAATTCGAAAATCTGAAATAACTAACTAATAATAACGTAACTATTACTAACTATTAAGTTATAGGTATTGGAATTTCCTTTCAAATTTGGCTGTTAGTGAACGTAACGAATACAAATTTATCCGAAGTTACAAATTATCCGAAATAACGAATGCCGCATCTAAACGACTGGAACGTGACAAATTAATAATAATAAATAACAATAATAGTAATAATAAAACTTTATCATTATTATTTATTATTAATTTGTTCCGATCCATTTGTTTAGATGCAGCCTTCGTTATTTCGGATAAATTCGTATTCGTTACGTTCACTAACAGACAAATTTGAGAGGAAATTCCAATACCTATAATTTAATAGTCAATTATTATTTCGAATTTTCCAATTTTCCTTCTTTCGAATGTTCGGATTTTCTTTTTCATTTTTGGATTTTCTAATTTACAAATTGCAATCATAGTGAATGACCTGAAAAACGAAAAAATCCCCAAATGAAACAAATATGAACAAATTTTTCGGCAAATGTCTAAACAGCAAAACCCTTGACCAGCAGTATTGGCAATTGGGGGGGTGGGAGTGTTAGACGGACTAGCAGATTTAAATACACTAAAAAACTTACAGTACAACTAAAGGCAAAACTTTTTTTTTTAGTTTTGGATAGAGTGGATTTGGATAGACCTGTGATTTTCTTTCGCTGTTTGTGCCCCCCCAGGGCCGTCTTTATTATTGATTGGACCCTGGGCAAATATTTTCTTGGCCCCCCCCCATGCAATTTCACTCTCCACCTGCTCTGAGACATACAATAAATAGCAACTACACTCAAAATCAGTCTACTGAATCAGATCAGCAGTGATTTTGATTGGTTGCCAGAGGTTACAGCATATTATTACCGCTTACTGTCTGGTTGCTAGAGGTTACAGCACACATTACGGCTCACTGATTAGTTGCTAGATGTTACAGCACATGCTTTCTTCTTGTTTGGTTGCTAGAGATTACTGTACATCAATACTGCTCACTGATTGGTTGCTAGAGATTACTGTACATCAATACTGCTCACTGATTGGTTGCTATAGGTTACTGCACATCATTACTGCCCACAGGTTGGTTGCTAGAGATTACAGCACATCATCTCCTCACTGCCTGCACATCATGGACTGGGGAGCGCAAAGTCGCTTTCCTGACACCACAGAAATGTGCTGCCCTTTAGCAAATACACAGCAGTGCCATGAATTATTAATGACTCCCTCACACATCTGCTGACATGTGCTGTGGACTTTCCAGCATGCCTTTGTCTCCCCAGTGGGCAGCATCCAGTATAGGTGATGGTGATATGACCTCAGGGGGGCATGATATACATATGAATGCCACCTTTGTTTACATATCATTGCAGCTGGCCGCCACTATTTACATATGAATGCTGGTTATTTACATGTAAACATAGGGTCTGCAGGTGAGTCATCTGTACACAACAATAGGGCAGAGTTGGGCAGCTTTAGTAACAAGCACTTAGATATTGGGACACAGTACAGGTCTAAAACTTAAAGGGATAAAGGAATTTAAACCAGGATAGTTGACAAGTATGAGGCAGCTGCTTTGGGCCTCACAACAATGACAGGACCCAGGGCAGCTGCCCCTTTTGCCCTGCCTTAAAGACGGCTCTGTGCCCCCCGTTTGGGAGATTCACCCATCCATCATTGATAACGAAAGTAAGAGGAAATCCCAAATTTCGGGTTATCCCAAGAAAAGTAATAGAGGGGAGATCTTCCAATGGGGACACTAGATCTGGTGACCTAGGGGTCCCCAAGTAATTCCCTTAATTTGCAAGGATTTCCTCTCACTTCCTGTTTGGCTATTGGACAGGAAGTGAATGGAAATCTCTGCAATGCGACACAGATGGCGGAAAAATATTTAGCAGGGGTTATAATCCTCCCTTCAATTAGACTTTGGTGGTGCTTCAGTGATATTTTCAAGCTTTGTTGAAGTTTGGCCGATGCCCTGTGTGTTGATATTTCACACCTGCAATTTCTCCAAAACAAAGCAAAGCTAAAGCTGAATTAAAGCCTCTGAAAAGCTGCAGGTGCTTCAAGCGAGCTTCAAACAAGCTTTGTCATAGACTTCTATGGAGGCGTTGAAGAGGCTTTGAAGCCTGGCTAAAGCTACATGGGGTATAATTTTTGAAGCAAAGCTAAGCAAACACAAGGTGTAAACAGGGCTGTAAGCCAACCATTTTATTTAGTGACTTGGACTTTGACTGGCGTTAAGGGAGCTTTAACCACGCCTGTCTGACGCCCTGTTTTGAAGCAAAGTGTAAACGAGCCCTAAATTGTAAAAAAAAAATGTGAGGGCTCCAGGAGTTATAAATGTGAGATAAACCGGTGTTGGCGCCCCGCAAATGACACTGGCGGGAAAAAACAAATAAATGAATTGTGGTTGTGCAGCCCACCTACTCTTCAGACAAGAATTGTCTGAATCAAACCCTGACAATATATGTAATAATAAGGTGTATGGCGCTCACCTCTTACCCAGTGTGAACAAACTAAAACCATATAAAAATTGCAGCGGTAAATACAATGCTGCCCCCTAGAGTAGAAGTGCAATAGTAAAGCAATTGTGCATCTCAGAGACCCATACTAAAATCATAAGAAAGTAGTGAGGTATACATTCACAGTGACATAAGTAAAAACGTCCTGTTGTGCTGATCTTGGATCAATCACAGTATTTGTTCATATTCATTTCCTGTTATGAAGCAAATGTAAGAGTTCATTCAACCGTCCTCTAACAAAGAGTGCTGGAAAATCCTTCTTAAAGTGGAGTTCCACCCAGAAATGTTTTTTTACATCATTCAAGTCCTTTGCCTATATAGACTTACCTTTTGCTCGCTTGTTGCTAGGTGGTTTCTGTAATCTGCCCCATTTGGTCCTAGGCTCCTTTTCACTTCCTGCTTCGCCTGGCCTCCTGGGAGATGTGACTCCTCATTTCCCAGGAGTCAGTGGGCTTCCCTGTACTGTAAAATCGTGTTATTTCCAGACAGGAAATTACGTGATTTAACCACTTACCTACCGGGCCACTTTTTTACATTTGGTGGTCACAAGCTAAAAACATTTTTTTTTTGCTAGAGAATTACTTAGAACCCCCAAACATTATATATATTTTTTTTCAAACACCCTAGAGAATAAAATGGCGATCGTTGCAATACTGTTTGTCACACAGTATTTGCGCAGCGGTCTTTCAAGTGTGATTTTTTTGGAACAATTTTACTTTTTTGCGTTAAAAAATAAAACAGTAAAGTTAGCCCAATTTTTTTCCATATTGTGAAAGAGGATGTTACGCCAAGTAAATAGATACCATACATGACACGGTTGAAAATTGCGTGCACTCGCGGAATGGCGACAAAGTCCGGTATTGAAAAAGTTCCATAGGCGACGCTTTAAAATTTTTTAACGGTTACCAGGTTAGAGTTACAGTGGAGGTCTTTTGCTAGAATTACTGCTCACACTCTGGCGATCGCGGCGATACCTCACATGTGTGGTTTGAACACCGTTTTCATATGTGGGCGCGACTTACGTATGCGTTTTCTTTGCTGCACGAGCTCGCGGGGACGGTGGCGATTTAAATCTTTTTTTTTTTAAATTTTATTTATTTATTTATTTTTAGCACTGTTAAAAAAAAAAATCTGATCACTTTTATTGCTATCACAAGGAATGTAAACATCCCTTGTGATAGTAATATGTGGTGACTCTTTTTGGAGGGCCGGGGGGTCTAAAAGACCCCCCATCCCTCCTTTGCACTTCACAGTATTCAGATTGCAAAAACGGCGATTGTGAATACTGTCATTTTTTTTAAAATTGGCGCCGTTAGCCGCCGTGTAAACCGGAAGTGACGTTGTGACGTCGCTTCCGGAATTTGCCGAAGGAGACCCAATCGGAGCCGATTACGGCTTTTGTCAGGTCTCCTTCCAGCCGGCGGACTTGCCGGATCGTCGCTCCGGTCTCCGTGGGACGGGAGGCCGGAGAAGAGCGGCGGAAGGCGGTGGGGGGGTGTCCACTCCCGCCCCCCCGGGGTAACGACCGAGCGGCTCCCGAGCCGGATCGGTCGTTACCCCTGGATAGCCGACCGCCAGCTCTAAAAAAATGATACCGGGATATAGCCTGCTCAAACCCGCCCGCCGCCTATTTACGGCGCTGGTCGGGAAGTGGTTAAGGCGGACCGAGATCGAGGAGTGCATGATGGTTACCCACCATGCACTTCTTTCAGGAAGAGATGCCAGGAGACCCAGGATGGGCTTCAGGTGCCCTCACCTAAAATGTAAAAGTCCAGCAGTGAGACAAGAGAAATTGTGAGTAAAAAATACATGGAATTGCTAGGCGGTTTGAAAGTAAGGAAACAAAAGGTTACATCTATTTAGTATTAAAAGAGTGGATGCTAAAAAGAAAAAAAAAATTCTGGGTGGAACTCCGCGTTAAACGGTGCTTCGCCACAAAAATGTGCCAGGGGTTCACACTCACCGGACCACCGTTCAAAAAGCGCCAAGTTCAAATTATGACACAGCAAACCAGGTTCACCGGCTGCAAACTTCCTCCCTCAGAGGGGACAGCCCATGGAAAACGCCAAAAATGCTCATTGCGCAACTCAATTTAATTGAAGCAATATAAAAGCAGTGCGGAGGCTCTTTAAGCACTTGCCAAACGCCCGCCGCAGCGTGACCGCGGCAAGATGGCTTGTTATTGCATTTTTATAGCACTGATCGCTGTATAAATGCCATTGGTCCCAAAAAAGTGTCAAAATGGTCCGACATGTCCGCCGCAATATTGCTGTACCGCAAAAAATCGCAGATCACCGCCATTACTAGTAAAAATAAAAAAATAATGAAAACCCCAGAAATGAATTCTCATCATCCGTAAACCCGGCAACTTTTGCGCAAACCAATCAATAAACGCAGATTGCGATTTTTTTTTTTTTAACCACCCATGTGCCTCCCTTGTACACCTGGATAGGAGGGATGGGGGGGTGGCATTTAGACGACCCAATCTCCTCCATTTTCCTCTATTCAGTTTACTTGTCTTCTTCTGTTCCCAGGATTCCTGTGTGCTTCCCTGGTCCCCCCCACAGAGCTGCTGTCTTCCCCCCCTCATCTCTCCTGCAAGCTGCTGTAGAAGATGTGTCATGATGGAGAGATGGGAACGGGTCGGTAAATTTGTCATTTACCGGCTCTTTCCTTTTCTGAATGGACAGAGTCAGTGATTGGTACCAATTGGTTCATTCATAACTGAAGCATAGTAAACTGTTTATACTATACTTCTGTTTCTGAATGAATGGGAGGCTCGGTGCAGAGCTATTCCTGTCCATTCATTCTGTGCAGCTGAGGCTACACAGATGGAGATTGAGGGCTGAGGTTTGTCTAGACCCCTGATATCTCATCAAAGCCCCCCAACAGAGCTCCTAAAAAAAAATTTAAAAATAAAATTGTAAAAGTAATAAAATGAAATGGTAAAAAAATAATAAAATAAAAATTAAAAACTATTGACACCAGTGTGGGAACTATCAGGATTGGAAAGGTTGCAATTGTGACCGGGTCCTGGCATTTCACCACCATGGGGTGGCCTGAAGATGGCAGAAAGGGGGCCCGCTGCAGGACTGTAATAAAGGGACCCACAAAGGGAGTAAAGGGCCCCAGGATCAGTGGGAAGAGAGAAGGGCCCTGACTAGGGGTCAGGGGACCCTTCATAATTTCTTGCACCGGGGTCCTGAAGGTTCTAGTTACGCCTCTGGTATACACCGCTCCTACACTGCCCTGCCCAGTAGATGAATGGGCACCACTGCTGAAGCACCAGCAAATCGCTTCGACAGTGGCGCTAACCTGCGCTTTTAACCCCTTTTAACTCCCTCTGGGGAGGGGTTAAAGGCGCCACGCTCCCGACTCAAAAGCGGCGCTGCAGCACTGGTAAAACGCCGCTAAAACCAGCGACCATCTACCGCACTCGTGCTGCACATCTTTGCAGTGTGAAAGTGGCCTAATACTTACCTGAGGTCCCTCTTTCCAGCGATGCCCACCACAAGGTCTCAGCCATCTGAGATTCTCCTTCCTGATTGGCCGAGACGCAGCAGTGGCACCATTGGCTCCCACTGCTGCGTCAATCAAATTCAGCTAGCCAATAAGGGGAGAGAAGGGGCGGGTCTGGGTTGGGGCTCCGTGTCTGAATGTGACTCAGCTCGGGTGCCCCCATAGAAAGCTGCTTGCTGTGGGGGCACTGAACAGGAGGGAGGGGCCAGGATCACAGAGGAGGGACCAGAGAAGAGGAGGATCCGGGCTGCTCTGTGCAAATCCACGGCAAGAGAGCAGGTAAGTATAACATGTTTGGTATTTTTATAGGAAAAATAGGAGACTTTACAATCACTTCAACTTTATAACCATTTCTTTCATAGACTTACATGGTGAAACAGCTGTCAAGCTTTCTCTTACACCCGGGACATCATCATCGCTTCGTGTATTTGTTTACATCTTCTTACCAAACGGAGAACTTACTGGGGATTCAACAGAATTCAAATTACAGAGGAGTTTCAAAAATAAAGTGAGTTAAGGGGTCTTTCTCTCTCTCAGTTAAAGTTATAAAAAAGGATCATTGTTTTGTCTTACTTACCTGCTCTGTGCAGTGGTATTGCACAGAGTGGTCCCATACCTCCTCTTTAGGAGTTCCCCACCGGCTCTGTCTGCTTCTACCTGCTCCAGGTGTCTCCTTAGTAGAGCTGCATGATTCTGGCTAAAATGAGAACCACATTTTTTTTTGCTTAGAATAAAGATCACAATTCTCGCGGCGTAGCAGCATCTTTCAAATTATACAAAAAAAATGGGCTAACCTTACGGTTTCATTTTTTTAAAAATAAATTTTAGTATATTTTTTCCCAAAAAAATTGCATTTGAAAGATCGCTGCGCAAATACCGTGTGACATAAAATATTGAAATAACCGCCATTTTATTCTCTAGGGTCTCTAAAAAACATATATAATGTCTGGGGATTCTAAGTCATTTTCTAGTAGAAAATACTATTATTAACTTTTAAGCAACAAATGTCAAAAAAAATTTGGTTTTTAAGTGGTTAAACTACTTCAATTTCCAGACAAGTCCTTCCCTTTGATCTAAAAGGACAAATTGTTACAATGTATCTCTTGTCTTTATCCCCCAGCACTGAGGAATGTGCTGAGGAATGTAGAACATTCTCCATATTTTTTTTTTTCACAGCTCTGGTAGGCGATCTGACTTCAGGGGTGACTCAGCGTGACCCTGTACAGCGCGACCTCAGTGTGACTTGCAAGTGACTTCTTTAATAGAAGTCAATGCAAGTCGCCCCCAAAGTAGTACAGGAACTTTTTTCTAAGTCAGAGAGACTTGTGCCGCTCTTATTAGAACGGTTCCATTGTACTGCATGGAGCGCGACTTGTCAGGCCCTGCATTGTTTTACACAGAATCGAGGAAATGTCGGGTGTAGATCGTGAGGGGGGGTTGAATCAAGATTGCAATCTTATAACGATTAATCATGCAGCTCTACTCCTTAGCAAGCCGGGTGCTAAGAGGTCAACCATGCACCTGGCTGTGTTGCACGGCACCATGCACACGGCATCAGTAAATCACGCCCCTGCTCCCTCCTCACAGGAGTTTTAGTGACAGTAGCAGTGTGCCTATGGCTCCCTCCTGGAAGCGAGGGAGCGGTGCTGCAGCTGGGACAGCGCTGGTTCGGTGCAAGGAGTCAAGTAAGTGTTTAGGAGTGGGGGGATTTCCTCCCACTTCCTGATTTGGGTATGAAACAGGAAATGAAGGGAAATTTCCCCAATGGGACACAGATGGCAAATGGTAAAATAAGTTTTGCCTTTAGTGCTACTTCAAGGCCTGGTTCACACAGATGGGGCTCTGCAAGCCACGTTTTGCATGTGCAAAGCAGCCAATTCATTTAAATGGGCTGCGGTGCCTCTTGAAACGCAGGGAAAGGGCATCTGCTCCATTTTTGGAATTGCAGTCCGCAAGGGAACTGCAAGTACAATGCGTTTCCCAAGAGCAATTTCTAGGGTGTGCGATATGCCATTAGGATGAATGTCTCTCACACACATGTCCCGTGGTTTTTTCCACATCGGCAATCACAAGTGTGGACCTAGCCTTAGTGTATATAGTGGAATATTCAGACCTGCTCTTCTGGGAACAGTACACTCTATTCTGTATTGTCTCTGTAATTATCTGATTAAAGTCATCCTAGATTAGAAACAACATTTTTGTCAGGGGTTTACCTCTAATGTATGTGTACTGTGATGGTATGTGAGGTGAAGTGGTAGACGGACGCTACCTGTCGCCTCATATGTGTTCATATGGACTGCAGCGGGTAGCCACCCGGTCGCAGACTTTTCTCCCCAGCTGGGGAGGGATGCTGCTGACCACAAGCCTCTGGACAGGATCAAATCCGGACACTGGGCACAAGTGGGGGTCACCCACTGGCCGCCCGCACGGAACGGCATGATGCGGCGGGACCCACTATAGCCTGGGACTAGCTTGCATCGGTTGGCTGTGCTGGGGAAAGTACAAGATTTTCCAGGAACCCTCTATGCCCCAGCCAGCTTCTTGATAGTAGTCTTCATGTAGCTTGATGAAAAATTAAAAAGCGGTAGCAAAAATCTAAACCGCAGGTCCCATAAGGGAGCCAGGTCAACTCCTTGCACTAGGCATGTTAAAACTGATGCACTGAGCAGAGCAGGGGGATTATATGCGAAAGAGAGGACAGCCCCCTGGGAGGGGCCAGCTTGCTTTCTTTCTTTGCCTAGTTAACTCCTAATAGAATCTGCATATAACCCACATGTCAATGGAGAGCTGCGTCTGTCAGTGAATTCAGAGAAAAGGATTTTATGGTAAGTTTTAATAAAATCCCTTTTTTACCTGCCCCCATGGCAGGGCTGGTTCCGGTCCGGAGTTTGTGTTCCACTGGAGTCCACCAGCAGGTGGCTTAAATAACCAGGAAGAGAACACACTCGAGCTCTGACCTGAACCTCAGAGAGGGATCTGCGGGAGCTCTGTGTCTGTTTGGACTTTAAAAAGACAAGGTTTGCATTGTGGGTTATGTTTTGTGGGTGTCGGGGGCCAGCCCCACACCGTATAGTGAGGACACTATACTGTGTAGTTTAGCACCGGACGGCAAAGACTTATTTTCTGCTTTGTTTGTTGTAACTGGCAAACCTTTTACCAATAAACCTGGCAAGCCGCCAGATTTTAAAGAAAGTTGACTGCATGCTGACTATTTTCCTCAGAAAAGTTGATCCCCATGAGCTAATCTCCCACAGCACCCTAGGGCACACACGTATGTAAGTCTAAAATGGAAGCTTTTTGAGTGGTTCTACACCAGAACGGGAGATGTGAACAAACATACTGATCTCCAATTGTGAGGTTTACACCCGCCATCTGCTCAGTTAAAGAGGAAGTAAATGCATTTTTTTTTTGGTCACCTGCACAGTAAAGTCATAATGTGAAACTTACCTTCGAATGAAGCCCTCGTTGTCCGCGCTGGAGGCCGCATCCATCTTCGCCCGTCTTCCTTCCGGGTCCGTGGAGTCCGTGTGAGTGGCCGGAACCACGTGACGTCACTCCAGCACATGCGCACGGGAGCCGCCGGTCACTGCACACTGCTCTGGAGAAAGGGCACGGCCGGCCGTTCCTTCAGAGCGCATGCGCCGATGACATCGTCGGTTAAGTATACAGTAAATGTCTCCTAAACGGTGCAAGTTTAGGAGATATTTACACTACCTATAGGTAAACCTTATTATAGGCTTGCCTATAGGTACAAACATTATCGGCACGTCATTTACTTCCTCTTTAAGAACACAAATAACCCTTGATTACATGGTGCTGATACAGTACATCTGATGCTCCCACAAAAGAGTAAACCTGGCCAGTCCACACTGCAAGAGGCCCTGAGTAGAACATCTCTCAAGATGGTGCAGGTGACCTTGATAGAGAAAGATGGATACTGTATGAGAGAAACTTTTGACCCCGCTTCCCAACCTGAACCGCTAAACCTACAGGCCCTCAGAGCGCAGTTTGAAACGTTACACAAGACCTTGGACAAGGTATCTAAGCAGATCACTCCAACCCTTATCAAGTCGACCAGGGACATTGGTAAGTAGACATCTCTACTAGAACAGTGCTCTAACGATATTACTACCGTGATAGATGGTCACGAGGAGGAAATAAACTACAACAAATGAATACATCCCTATTGTTTCAACCTGAGGACTCTGAAAGCAGGGATGGAGATTTAATCTGCATCAGCGGGGGATCGTTCATGGATTTGCACTCTACTGTGACTGCCCTGATCCAGGGGGTGGCCCCTGAAATTATCAATTGGGAGACTAGGGCTAGATAAGATCAAGAAGGCTCCCTCAAGCTGCACCCCAGGTGACATCAATGTGAAGCTGCATTTCTATTGAAATGGCAATGTCTGCTGCACTCTCTGGAGTTTCAGGGTCAAGTAAAGTGGTTGTAACCCAAAAAAAAAAAAAAAAATATCCTGTCCCTTAAAAGCAGGATATACAGCATAGTGCGTGTCAAGTGTCATTTGTCTCTCTTTATGCTGTAGAATACCTGTTTGATCCTGCCTGTTCCTATGTCCCCCTTAGTGTGCTAACCATGGTTAATATGGCTGCTGATCCATGATACCGTGGTCAGTTTTCATTCCTCTGTCATTCCATAGTTTCTTCCTCTCCCCCTCCCTCCCTCCCTGCCTGTCAGCTCAGGCATCTGTTTGTGAGCTATCTCCTCCCTGCCCCTCCCCTCCTCTCCCACCGCTAATCCGCTGTGGCTGTAAAATCACTAATTACAAATCCTAGAATCCCCTCTGTTACAGCAAGATAAACTGTGCAGTGTCTGTTTTTTTTAA
Organism: Glandirana rugosa; assembly: GCA_018402905.1. Taxonomy (NCBI): domain Eukaryota; kingdom Metazoa; phylum Chordata; class Amphibia; order Anura; family Ranidae; genus Glandirana; species Glandirana rugosa. Next base: position 261,444 of record BLSH010213265.1, on the reverse strand, counting down.
ATTATTCAGCGAAATACCCTAATTTAGAGCACCGCTGTGCTGGGGGTTAGGTGGAACCAGAATAGGATAAGGGTGCCCTAGCCCCATCTCTTTTCATCCCCCTCTACCCTAAGCCTTACCCCATCCTACATAATATAGCCTATGGCGGTGGCTTGTTCAATCCAGTTCATATCCCTTATAATTTATTTTTATTATTATTGCTCCAGATTAACACTATTGTGTATATGCAGTATTTTCTTGTATTTATTGTAAGAGATTTTTTAAATGTATTCTATGATTTATTACTGCAGTGCTGCGTTTAGAGTGATATCACTTTTTGTGATTTAAGAAACCATAAAAGAGCTGCTCGTACTTTTCAAAATTCCTCTTAATGAAGGTCAATGTATGTGGTGCTCTTTTTATTGTCTCCAGCTTTGACATTTACATCCTTTTCTTTAATCTACTTTTTGATCCCTAGGTATCCGTTGGGCTCTCCCCAGGTGAGGTCCTCCCAGGATCAGATGTGTCTCTTCAGCTTCAGGCTGCTCCTGGATCTCTCTGTGGTCTCAGGGTGGTGGACAAGAGTGTGGTGCTGATGAAACCCGAAGCTGAACTGACTACCGACAAAGTAAGCCAGATGGTCGCCAGTGTGTTCTTGGTGCATTACTCCAGAAACATTTGACAGGGGTGTTCAGGGCCCTAAAATTGTGACAGGGTCTGGAAACCTTCCTTGTCACTGATGGAGATGTTATTTATATACAGAATCAAGGAGGTACTTAGGGCCCCTTGCCCTGCGGGATGATGAGGACTTACCCAGTGAGATTGCTTACAGGCACTGGAAAAAACTAGAGTAGGGTGACCAGACATCCCCAATTTCGGGGGACAGTCCCCAGAATGAGGACACTGTCCCCTGACCAAGTCTGTCCCCGGTTTTGTCCCTGGATTGGATTTTTAACAGGGGCCCAGGCAATTTCAAAGACAGTCAGTGCAGACTTAAAAAAAAAAAAAATTGTGAATTACACCCCCCGCTCCGCCACTCCTACTAGCTTAGGGGAGTGTATTTTTCCATTATCTGTGCCCCTTTCTGATGATCATGTGCTGATACTGTATATACGTGATCCTGCATTTCTGGGTACCGGAGCCAATCAGTGGGTATGGCGGACTCGGTACACAGGCAGAATGGCGGTCTGCCCATGTAAACAAGGCAGATCACCATTCTGCCAGTATAGAAGACATTAATCCTGTGTCCCTGCAAAGCAGGGACATGGATCTATGCCTTCCCTTAGTAAAAGCACCTCCCCCATAGTGATAAAACACTTGTTAAGCACACATCTAACCCTTTGATTGCCCCTGATGTTAACCCCTTCACCGCCCCTGTCATTAGTACAGTGCATATTTTTAGCACTGATCACTGTATTAGTGTCACTGGTTCTCACAAAGTGTCACTAAGTGTCCGATTTGTCCGCCGCAATATCGCAGTCCCACTAGAAGTCACTGAAAATCTGCTCACCTTAAACTAGAGGAGCTATAGTGTAGATTAGACATGTCCTCCAGTTGTGTCCGGGCCTCCTGGAAGAGTTACCAGACTCTGACGTGAGCAGCATAAGAAGCATTTCAGCAGGTCAATAGCATTTGTTTCATCAGTGTGGATAGGCACAGGCATACGCATAAGCATTGGCAGGGGAGGCTCAGCCTCACCTGCCTCCCCCGAATGCACATCCCTGGTGTAAGGCCAGGTTTTCAAAACCTGGAAATGAGTGTTAACAGAGCAGAAGAGCGGCTCCATAGTGCATGGTGTGACTGCAGATCTCAGGTGAAGTGACCATTGTAATGATCATTGCTCCATTTACCGGACTAGAACCTGGACTCTTTTGAGTACCAGTCTGAAATAGCCCATCATGTCCAGACGATTTTTTAGTGCTCTGATAATTTGACTGACAGTTACTCATGCAACACTGTACCTACATGCATTTTATATAATTTTTGAGACAGGTAGTTTGTCCCCCAGTATAATCCCCCCCCCCAGGTCAGCTCCATGTCACAACGTACTCATTGACAGTCAGTTTAATAGTCTCGTGATTTTTTAGCAGACCTGTACTACCCGATAAAGTCTGACCATGAGTTTTCTCAGGTCCAAGATCAGGCCATTTACCTCGTTACTAGTAATGTTACCAGTGAAGTGGACTCTAGACGTCAGTGTGGTACGTGATACCTCGGCGAGAAGACGAGACAATTGTGAGTAAAGGTCCAAAACTTTTGGACCGGAATGTGGTCCCTACACGTAAGCCCCCTCCGTCCACTCCGACTCGGAGGGGACGGTTACGAATACGCATACGGACACGGATAGGTGTGACTACTTTGTTTACGATAACTGGAC
>BLSH010213265.1:220568-228419 GCA_018402905.1 Glandirana rugosa | reverse complement strand
TGTTCCAGGCCTTTTGCTGGGTGTGAGGCAGCAATGGGTGTTTTTTGTGGGGTTGAGAGTGCCCCAGGGCCGCGGGGCGGTCGCCGCGAGTGGTCCTCGGCCGCCGGTCCGTAATCGAGGCCGCGGCTTGGTATCGCGGACTAGGCCTCAGTTCTAAAATGGGCCGCAAGTGCAGTGGACCGTTACTGAGGGTGCTGGGCGGCTGAGGGGGGCCTTCCTGGGGGTCTCCAGTCACGGATGGCCAGGGGAGGGAGTGAAATGTCCCGGGGTTTTGCGGCCTAGGCTGCCAAGATGGCGGCGGCGGCCGCCCGGAGCTCCAGAGGGAGCCTTTGTGGAAGCTGCTTGGTGTTCCCCGGGCAATATTGGGCGCGGGCGGCAGGTGTGGTTGGTGGTGATGTGAGGGGATGATATACAGTCTCACCCTTCACCGGATCCTTCGGATGGCAGCGGATTAGGCAGTGAAGTCCTTGGAGCTCTGTGGAGATGCGTCCATTCACTTCGGCGTCAGGCCACGCCCCCGAAACATTTTTTTTTATTGAGAGTATTGAAAAAAAAGACATACAAATACGGAGTGCAACAGGCACTGATCAGGAGATAACAAAGACATTTTCATACTGAATGTACATCACTGAAGGTCAGAGTAACGAGGATTGCCTGGGTTTAGATTTGGCACTGTGTGCAAGGCCCATGTGGGGATTATCGAACAGACCAGTGCATATTGGCAGGACCAGGTGTGCCCTAAGGGGGTGGTATAAGAATAAGGATCTTAGGTGTAGGGAACACATTAGGTCAGGGATTCTCAACCAGGGTTCCTCCAGAGGTTGCTAGGGGTTCCTTGAGCAATTTCTACCTCTCAGATAAATTCCCAATGACATCATTGATCTTTTTAGCTATCTGTAAGGGGTAATTCTTCCCAATGACCACAAGTGTAAGGAGCATTCTTCCCATTGACCATCACACTAATGTATCATGAGTTGTAGATTTTTAATTTTTAGCCGGGGTTCCCCGAGACCGGAGAATTATTTCAAGGGTTCCTCGTTGTTGAAACGGTTGAGAAAGGCTGCATTAGGCTATGGGGGATGATTTCAGATTTCAGATGTTGGACGAGGGTCACTCCTCATCAGAGCAAGTGGAAGCGTCCCCCAGCCATCTGTCCCATATTTTGTAGTATTTGTTCGGACAGCCCCCGTTTAAATATAGAGCCTTTTCATAGGGGAGGGTGGCGTTGACAGCCCTAATCCACTGTTGGATAGTTGGGGGTGACTCTTTGATCCAGGTCTTGGCTATCTGCATTCTGGCCAGGAACAAAGACTCTTGCAAAAATATATTTAGATGTTTATCCTCCTCTGAAGGGGAGAGGAGACCCTGATGGGGGTACAAGGTTAGAGGGGAGCCCATGCGGTCATGGAGGAATCTGACAACCCGTGACCAAAATCCTTGGATAGATGGGCAGGACCATATCAGATGGTAAAACATGCCTCTGGGATCTCCACACTTGGCTGGGCCGTGCTCCTGTCTATATTTTTTAAAGCCGGATTGGTGTTAAATAGAATCTATGGACAATTTAAAGGTGAGCGAGACGATCAGACAGTTTAGGGGACACCAGTTAGCAGGAGGCCAAAGCCTCCTTCCAGTCCTCGTCCTCCACAACTCCCAGATCCGCCTCCCACTTGGACTTCAATTGCTGAGCCTGGGCAGTGGCCGCAGGTAATAAAGGTGGTTGTAGAGAATAATATATTTTTATTTGTATAAAGCATCCACAGACATAGATCAGAAATAAGTTCTGGAATACTATGAACAAATGAGTGGTCATCAGTGGTCCTGTTGTGTGGAGTATGTGTGTGCCATGGGGCTATTTTTGCTAGCTGAGCATTGAACTTTTCAATATATTTTTTGACATTAATCAGATGCTCCACTTAAAGCTCCTGTCTAATCTTATCCTCACAGGACCACAGTACATCATAATAACTGCCTAAAACAAACTTGTCACAAAAAAAAAAATTCCAACCACTGCCTTTGTCCCAGGCTCCCATCCTCCAGGCATGAAATAGCACATGGCATGTCACCTGCCTCTCCATGGTACAGTGCATGATGCCCAAGCGGCCAATCACCAGGCCCTTATCCTATTATACAGGGCAGGAGGTGTGCCATTCAGTTCGCAATCATCACCAGTAATGAGTTAACCTGCCTTTCAGGCCTGGTTCACACAGGGGCGACTTGGGATCCGACTTGAGTCGCCTCAAGTCGCCCCGGGTCGCTTGACATAAGAAATCCCATTGAAGTGAATGGGAGCCGTCTTTATGCACGCTACTGAAGTCGCTCCGACTTCAAGGCGACTTCAGAAGAGATTCCTGTACTACTTGGACTTCGACTTCTATCCGACTTGTGCCCATAGAATTCAATGGAAGTCGCCTCCAATGTCGGACCCCCCATCTTAATGCAAGCGACTTTGTCAGTGAAAAGAATAGAATTTATTTTGGGGCAGCCCCCTCCCTCCCTTCTCTGATTGGCCACAGGCAAAGTCGCCTGGCATAAGTCGTGTTGTAAGTCGCCTGAAGTCGCCCTGAAAGTCGCGCTGAAAGTCACGCTGAAATCGCCTAGCAAAGTCGGATTGCCCCTGTGTGAACCGAGCCTTAATATAACAATAAAAAGTGTTTTTAAACTTTCCAATTGTCCAAAGTTTCGTTCTGAATCATTCTGGCTACTGGTTGCTACAGGCAACAAGAAATGTTCCTGTTAGTGCAGTTTTCATACTTAAAAAAAAAAAAAAAAATTGTTTCCTCTTTTCTTGCAGGAAATGAAGTTAAAAATATTTACAAGCGCAGAAATTAAGAACCCTGAGGAATGTGTTCCGGAGATGATGGACTTTATCAATGTGGGAATCGGTAAGAAGAATTTTTTCTACTAAACCTTAGGCCTTAGGCTGTATGCAGTTCTGAGTGTTGCTCACATTTCAGCAATGTATGCCCCAAACATGGGCATTCTGGGCACACCTGCAGCTCCTGAGCACACAAAAACACTGTGATTTTATGCTATACGGTCTTAATCATCTTTGTGCATGAGGCCTTAATATCCAAAGGAGGTTCAGAGAGGCAGTACAGCATTATAAGGGTAGGCAACCTTAAAGAGGTGGAGATCTACCTGAACAACATGGGAGAAGTCAAAGATGCCCGGGCACAGTGTTGCCCAGTCTCGCCTCCTCGCACCTGATTTAAACCTCTAATTGCGCACCACCGCTTGCATTGCACTAAAATCATGCGTTTAACCAGTTCCCGACCACGCGCCGATGTCCGCCGGCGAGCCGTGATGGGCGGCCACAGGGAAGGTGTGTAAACACGGCGGTTCCCCGCTCTGTTAGTAGGGGCATGGGAGATCTACTGATCCCTGTCACTGGGATCAGTTAGATCTTTCATGCCCATGTTAGCCCAACCCCCCCACAGTAAGAACACCCAGGGAACACAGTTAACCCCTAGATCTCCCCCCAGGTTAACCCCTTCACTGCCAATGACATTTATACAGTAATCAGTGGGCATTTAAATTTCTGATCGCTGAATAAATGTCAAAAAAGTGTCAAAAATGTCAGACATGTCCGCTGAAATATCGCATTACCGCTAAAAATCGCAGATCGCCGCCATTACTAGTAAAAAATTAAAAAAAAATAAAAACCCCAGAAATGAATTCTCACCATCCGTAAACGCGGCAACTTTTGCGCAAACCAATCAATAAACGCAGATTGCGATTTTTTTTGTATCACAAATATGAGGAATTATATAAATCGTCCAAAAACGGTGAAAAAAAAATTTTTTTTATATTTTTTATTTTTTGGATTTGAATTTTAGCAAAAAGAAAGAAATTTGGGTTTTTTTGCAAAATGGTCGCTCTTCTTTTGTTTATAGCGGCGAACAGAAATGAGGCAGAGGTGATCAAATACCACCAAAAGAAAGCTCTATTTGTGGGGGAAAAAAAGGACGCAAATTTTGTTTGGGTGCAACGTCGCACGACCGCGCAATTGTCAGTTAAAGCGACGCAGCGCCGAATCGCAAAAAGTGCTCTGGTCCTAAAGCTGGAAAACCTTCCGGTTGGTAAGTGGTTAAATCAGGTAGTGAGTATGCAACATATTGCCTCCCCACCACCTGTCAAACACACTAGTGGAGCAGCAGTGCCTGCTGCCCTTGTGAATGGGCCCTTAGCTGCATTCAGCAGCAGCACCCTTAGTGCTCATTCACTTGTAAATTTGTAGGGGTGGTAAAACCCGGCTATTGAGTCGGCTGTCTGATGTTCTGGAATGGCGGGTCAGCAAGCCCAAACCGTGATCTACCAGTCACCTGGCCGCAATCTACAGGTTGCTGACCCCCGGTATACAATATCCCCTCGGGCAGCGGGTCTTAACCTCTGTAAGAACAGATTCTGCCCCAACATAAAAAAATAAAATTGACCACTTGCCGACCACCGACCGCAGTCTGACGGCGACAAAGTGGTTCGTTATCGCAAACCGCCGTCATATGACGGCAGCTGTGATAACTAGTGCTGTGAGCGCTCGCTCCCCTCCGGAGGCGTGCTCGCGCGCTCACTGTGTCCAGGGAGGGCCAGGGAGCGGGTAGGGTGGACTCGATCACCGCCGGCTACCCGCGATGGCCCCCCCGCAGTGAGAGAACAGATGTCTGTGTAAGTAAGCACGGATCTCCGTTCTCATAGAGGGGGAAGGGCGATGATCACAGGCTTCCTCTTTATCAGGGGTAGGCAACCTGGGTCCCTCCAGCTGCTGCAGAACTACAAGTCCCATCATGCCTCCAAATATTCCAAATATTCGCAAATTCGAAAAATAAGAAAGAAAATCCGAAAATTCGAAAATCTGAAATAATAACTTAACTATTACTAGCTTTTAAATTATAGGTATTGGAATTTCATTTCAAATTTGGCTTTTAGTGAACGTAACAAATACGAATTTATCCGAAGTTACTAATTATGCGAAATAACAAATGCCGTATCCAAACGAATGAAACGTAACAAATTAATAATGATAAATAACAATAATAATGACCTTGATATATGAGGTACAAATTTCTTTATTTCTTAAGATCAGGATTAAAGAAAGAATATGAATGAAAAAAAATGAATTGTTTTTTTATTTGGGTAGATTTTGCATTTGTGTCTCCTGGACAAAAATTAAAGGGAAATGGGACACAACCTGTAAACAATATCAACTTCAGAACTTAAATAAACTTTTGGTTAGAGATACACTTTTACCACTTCAGCCCTGGAAGAATTTACCCCCTTAATGACCAGGCCATTTTTTGTGATCGGGCACTGCATAGTTTTAACTGACAATTGCGCGGTCATGCGACATTGTACCCAAACAAAATGTATGTCCTTTTTTTTCACACAAACTGAGCTTTCTTTTGCTGGTATTTGATCTCCTCTGCGGTTTTTATTTCTTGCGCTATAAACAAAAAAGGAGCAACAGTTTGAAAAAATATATATATTTTTTTTACTTTCTGCTATAAAACATATCCAAAAAATATATAAAAACAAATGTATTCATCAGTTTAGGCCAATATTTTTGTTAAAAAAATCCCAATAAGCGTATATTGATTGGTTTGCGCAAAAGTTATAGCGTCTACAAAATAGGGGATAGATTTATGGCATTTTTATTATTATTTTTTTCTTTTACTAGTAATGGCGGCAATCAGTGATTTTTATCAGGACTGCGACATTGCGGCGGACAGATCGGACACTTTTGACATTTTTTTTGGGACCAATGGCATTTATACAGCGATCAGTGCTATAAAAATACATTGATTACTGTATAAATGACACTGGCAGGGAAGGGGTTAGCACTAGGGAGCGATCAAAGGGTTAAATGTGTTCCCTGGGAGGTGTTTTCGAACTGTATGGGGGATGGGCTGCCTGGGGAAACACACAGATCAGTCTTCCTGCTTAGCAGAAACACAGTATCTGTGTGATCTCCCCTGACAGAATGGAGATCTGCCTTGTTTAGTTCGGCAGATCCCCGTTCTGTCTCTGTGGGGAACGATCGCGGGGGAAATTGAGTCTGCCGGACCCGCTGAATGGCTCCCCCGCTGGCCAATCGGAGCGCACGCCCACAAAAGCTAGTGCACAACTCGCCCTACCGGCTCTATGTAGTGTGTTGGCGTAGGTGTAGGTTCCTGAATACAGGCAGTTTAGCAAGCTAGCATTTTACAGATAGATAGATAGATAGATGGATAGATAAAAACAGAGAGATAGACAGATAGACAGATGGATAGATAGATAGATGGATAGATAAAAACAGAGAGATAGACAGATAGACAGATGGATAGATAGATCAAAAGAAAGAAAAAGATAGATAGAGCTATCTGTATACAGTCAGGCAGTGCAAGAATATATAGAAATATATATATATATATATATATATATATATATATATATACATAGCTTCCTAGTGTGTGTGTGTGTGTGTGTGTGTGTGTATACATATATATATAGTTACATAGTTAGTCAGGTTGAAAAAAGACACAAGTCCATCTAGTTCAACCAAAAAAAAACAAAACAAAACAAAAAAAATGTTTACATATATATAACCAAATAATCCCATATACAATCCTTCACCCACAGTTGATCCAGAGGAAGGCACAAAAACCCCAGCAAAGCATGATCCAATTTGCTATAACGGGGGAAAAATATATATACACAGTCTAATATATATATATATATACATACACAGCGTATTCGGGGGTGTACATATGGTATATAGTACACTTGACGTGGTGTCTTAAAATATATACAGTTTTTAACCCCCAAAGCCCTTTTTTATATTTATTGTTTACAAATTAAAATCCTTTTTTTTTTATAGAAAATTACTTAAAACCCCCAAACATTATCTATATTTTTGCTGAAGTACATGTGCGGCGGGTGGTCGGCAAGAGGTTAAGCAACTTTTTTCTTCTTAACACCAATATATGTACAAATAAACTATAAACTATAAGGCTTATCTAAACCCGAAAACTAAAATTTATTTTTTCGGGCCCTTTTCTTCAAATTTTACCCTGTAATCTTGGGAATGGCACACTGTTTGTCCTTGGGTGACTACACTCATTTCAATCTCTAGGGGCAGCCATGGTTGTCACACAAGCTGGACTTCCATCATGTCTGCCTTCTCTATTATATTGGGCAGGAATCAGTAGATTACAGGATAAAGATTTCAGTTCAGCTCACATCAAGTAACATAACTGCTAAATTTCTGGGAAGATCAACAGATGTTTTTCTTCACTTCCTTAAAATGTTCTAAATAATTAATTATTATTAAAACTATATTACAAGTCTGAGTAATGGTGGTGCTCACAACCCCTTTAGGAGAATTGGGAGCAGCTGCCACCAACATGGTTAAAAAAAATCTATGGATTTGACATTTCATTTGTTAACCTCCCTGGCGGTAACCCCGAGTGTGCCAAAAGCGGGAGCCACGAGCCACACTCAGGATTATACATTTAAATGCCTCCAGTGCCTCCAATGTACTTACCTGTCCCTGCGATCCCACGGTGTCCTCCGGCCGGATCATCCGCCTGATGTGTAAAAGTTCCGGGCTCTGTTTCCTGCGAGCGGCGCAACGCATGGGGGCAGAGCCAGCGGGCATTTCAAAAAGTTATAAAACACAAACACATACAGAATACATTGTAATATGTTGATTGCATACTGTATCAAATCAGTACACCTCAGATTTGTCCCCAGTGCCTTGTCCAGTGTAGACATGCGCACAGTGAAAAAATTTGTTTAATTTGGATTTGTTAATTATACAAATTCGTTTAGTTAGATTTGTTTCATTCATTTTCATTCGTTTTTCGGAAATTGGTT
>BLSH010213265.1:205568-218068 GCA_018402905.1 Glandirana rugosa | reverse complement strand
AAACGTGACTGCCTCAAAACGACTATAAACTATGCCGTGTAAGGCTCCATGCACACTGTATCTGATAAACGACCGTTTTTGGGCGTTTGGGCGTTTTTTTAAACAACCCAAAATCGGCACTTTATGTTATCCTATGTGTCCATGCACACATGGACGTTAATTGTCCTTTATCAGCAGTGGCGTTTTTGGGCTGTTATCTGAACGCCCTGAATTGGCGTTCAAAAGTTGTTCCTTTGACCACAAAAAAACGCTAAACGCCGATAAACACAGCTAAATGCTCATAAACGCTGGTAAACGGCTGTTTATCGGCGTCTGGCATTTTTTGCAGTCAGTGGAAGCTAATGAAGAAAAAAAAACCGCCAACGCCGTTAAACGCCGTAAACGCTGCTTACAAAACGCTACAAAAGAGCGTTTTCTAAGCAGCGTCTCCTGCCCGACGCCGAGAGAGCTCAGATAGCGTCCAGTGTGCATGGAGCCTAAATTTACACATAAGATATCATTAAATTAGTTCAGGGGCAGCTGGAAAAAACGTCCAAATGCCCCTGAACGTCCGTTTAACAGCCTCAGTGTAAATGGAGCCTAACTAATAACACACGAGATAGAATGCAGTTGTAAGTGCTCGGTTACTCCGTAGGTGTAATCTGCAATAGAATATATAAGACAGCTGCCTATCACCTTTGCCGGGCACAGAAGGGAACCCAAACGTTTGACCCGCGCCTTCCACTCGTATCGCCATACACGCCAGTGAATCACTTAGCACCTAAGGAGATTATAATTCTTCGGGGAGTGGTGGGGAAACTACTGCAGAAGTGGTATTGGACAACAAACAAATGACTTGCTACTCCATTCTTTGGCCCGATCATGTCAGAGTACAAATTTTCCCTGACCATGAAATTTTTACATTTTGAAAACAACAAAGAATTTGATGAAACTACTCATCCTGCACAGGAACTGAAGACAATTTGGGAAGTATCTCAAATGATTCTAAAAAATTTCCAATGAAGCTATGTGCCAGAAAGAGACATCAGCGTAGATGGAAGTCGAATGGCCTACAAGGGAAGGCTCAGCTGGGTGCAATAAATGACATCAAAGAGAGCACAATTTGGAGTAAGCTCGTTCATGCTATGCGAATCGTCAACTGGCTACATTTGGTATTCAGCCCTATACACTGGAAAAGGGACAACATTCCACCCAAAATACAGCAACTATTGAATGGCAACATCTTCCATTTTTTTCTCTCATTGAGCCATTGCTAAATCAGGGCTATTACGTAACTACAGACAACTTTTATAGGTCTCCTGAACTTTGAGTTTCTATTGCAAAATAAAACAGATGACTATGGAACTGTTAGGGCTAACTGGTGCGACATGCCACCAATGTTTGGCAAAAAGAGGCTGAAGACAGGAGAAATGGTTTCCTGGCAGAAGTGCAAAATGATGGCACTGCGATGGCGTGACAAGAAGATGTGTGCCTGATGAGTACAGCCCATAATACCTCCACTGTTATGGTACACAGGAAAGGTGGCAAAGACATTGTGAAGCCACAAGGAGCGCTTGACTACAATAACACCATGGGAGGTGTCGACAGAGCCAACCAAGCAATGACATTTTATCCTGCAATGCGGAAACAGCAAAAAAAAAAAAAATACTACAAAAAGATCTTCAGGCATCTTCTTGGGCAATGTTTATGGAATGCCTACATTCTGTTAAAAAAAAAAAAAGAGTGACAAGCCTGTGGTTCACTTTGACTTCATATGGAGAGTTGCAGAATGTATTTTTGTGAACCACCAAACACCATCAATGGCTGTGAACAGATCTGGACGCCATGCTGTTGGTGTTGTCAACCTGGAACGCTTGACTTGTTTGTTGCTCAAAGAGAGATGAGAGTGGAGAGAAAATCCGCAAGGAAGCCAGGTTCCATTGTCCTGATTGTGACGTCGGACTTTGTGCAGTCCCATGTTTCAAAATGTATCATACCCGGGATGTTTACTAAACCCATATGCAGCGTTTAGTATTAGGCTGGATTCACACCGGGGCGTAGCATTTTCAGGCAGAAATACACACGTTTTTACTGCGATTTTGTGCAGGTCAAAGGGTCACCAATGTAAAAAGTAGAAAAACATCCAAATCAAGCTACAAAAATACTTCCAGAACTTTTTTTGGAGCTTCAGGCGTTTGGCTTCAGGCGTTTTGGAGTGGAGATGTGAACCATCTCCATAGAGAATCATTGATTTTTTTTTTCCCCTCCAGCTTTTTCTAGTTTTAGGCTTCAAGCTACAAAACGCTCAGGTGTGAATGGGGCCATACAGCGACTAGCAATGTTGCACCCTTGTTTGGACAAATGTCAGTGTTTTTGGTTTGAATACATTATGGAATTAAATGTATTATTATTATATTATTCGTTTTTTGGCATTTTTTTTATAATTTATAATATTATAATTTTGTGTTTCAAACTTTATCATACCTGGGATGTCTATTAGACTCTTGCTTGGACAGATTTAAGTGAGTTATTCCTAAGAATTTCAGGCCTACAATATAAAACGCAAGTTTCTATGCAAAACAATGTACCGCTTTGAGACGCAAAAATATGACATAATCGTACGGCCAGGGAGGTTAAACCAGATTAGGGAGTCTTTAACCACTTACCAACCGGAAGGTTTTGCAGCTTTAGGACCAGAGCACTTTTTGCGATTCGGCGCTGCGTCGCTTTGACTGACAATTGCGCGGTCATGCGACGTTGTACCCAAACAAAATTTGCGTCCTTTTTTTCCCACAAATAGAGCTTTCTTTTGGTGGTATTTGATCGCCTCTGCGTCATTTCTTATCGCCGCTATAAACAAAAGAAGAGCGACCATTTTGCAAAAAAACCCAAATTTCTTACTTTTTGCTAAAATTCTAATCCAAAAAAAAATAAAAAAACACATTTTTTTTCAGTTTTTGGCCGAATTATATAATTCCTCATATTTGCGATAAAAAAAATTGCAATCGGCGTTTATTGATTGGTTTGCGCAAAAGTGGTCACATTTACGGATGGTGAGAATTCATTTCTGGGGTTTTTATTTATTTATTTTTTTTTACTAGTAATGGCGGCGATCTGCGATTTTTAGCGGTACTGCGATATTGGGGGGGACATGTCGGAACATTTTGACACTTTTTTGGGACCAATGACATTTATTCAGCGATCAGAAATTTAAATGTCCACTGATTACTGTATAAATGTCATTGGCAGTGAAGGGGTTAACCTGCATGGGGAGAGCTAGGGGTTAACTGTGTTCCCTGGGTGTTCTTACTGTGGGGGGGTTGGGCTAACATGGGCATGAGAGATCTAACTGATCCCAGTGACAGGGATCAGTAGATCTCTCATGCCCCACTGACAGGGCGGGGAACCGCCGCGTTTACATCGGCGGTTCCCCGTTCTTTCCCTGTAGCCGCTCATCGCGGCTCGCCGGCGGACATCAGGTCCGCCCGCGCCGTGGGCACACTCCCCAGGAGTGCGGCGGGTGCGCACGCCCCCTGGTGGCCAAATGCGAATCGCCGCTTATTTACGGCGATTCGCGCAGGGCTCCCCGACTGCCGCCGTGAAAAGACGGCGCGCGGTCGGGAAACTGTTAAAGGATTTGTATAGTTTTTGAAGGTTCATAAAAAAAACACCCTTTTCATGCTGTAGAGCAGGGATATGCAATTAGCGGACCTCCCGCTGTTGCAAAACTACAAGTCCCATCATGCCCCTACCTCTGAGTGCCATGCTTGTGGCTGTCAGAGTCTTGCTATGCCTCATGGGACTTGTAGTATCCCTGCTTTAGAGTATTTAAAGAAAACAAAACATTTTTGGCCTTAGCAATGATGGTAGTGCCTGGCTTCCCACATCGTTTTTTGACAACAGCTTACCTATTAAACTTACAAATAGGACAGATTTGCCCCCAGCGCCCCTCCCCTCCCTCCCTCTCCATTCCTCATAGGCTTCAATGCAGTTTGTGCAAATTCAACAGCAAATCAAATTTTGATAGATTCACATGTTACTAATCTTTTATCCCTATTGTATTTTTTACCCTTTTGATTTTGAATCAGAAAAGGACACCGGGGTTTTGCAAAAAGGTGAACTTCCCAGTAGTAAGGAGACGCCACGGATCTACTTTCCAGAGACATGGATATGGCAGTTGGTAGCTGCTGGGTGAGTCAACCTCTGCAAATATTATATTATAAAGAGTATTAATTCAGAATATAAAAATGTTGCTGAGTCTATTAAATATGTAAGGGATTATTCCACCTGGATGGACTTGAATGGACTGGTGGATGGTTGAGGCCCTATTCACTTTTGTATTTATTTTACTTATGCTGTAGCTGACGATGTCCAATTTGCTGCAAGAAAAGCTACTTTTGTACCCGGACCATTTATGGTTATGTATTGGAGGTGGTGTACCAATAGAGGTTACAAGAGCTGGCTCTCCATCAGGGGAGGAGGGAGGTCATTTTGGCCTTCCTGGCATGAAATATGTGGTAACTGCCTCCTAAGTGAGTGTGCTCTATGCAGATTTCATATTTGTTTTACCATGGCAAATAATATCATGAGGAGCAATGACAACATTCTTTATAGGAACAATTTGATGATGACAGGCCTAATAAAAGGGCCAGAAAGAGGTAAGATACATTGTACACCTTGTAACATGGGGATGGGGAATTATTAGCTCTAGTGGTAGATTCATTTTCTAGTGATTCGCGGTAGTCAGGAACTATATTTTAAGGGCCTGGTAGCCCATTTTTATTAAAAAGGCAAATGGAAAGTCAAAAACATATAGGGTTTCCCACGCAGGGGTTCTTCTCCAGAGAATACACAAACAGAAAATGGTAGCCCACCGGGCTCTTAAGCTCGCACTCAGCTTTAGCCACAGACCACAGGTTCTTCAGTGCTGATGGGTACACGCTAACGCACACAGCTTTTCCGGCCTTAGTCCTCAGGCCGTTTACTGTCTCTTGCAGACAAGGCAGCTGTTAGAAATCATGGGGCCCAATACAGCCTTCCTGATTGCCCCCCCCCAACTTCACTTACACCTCCCCACCATGGTTCAGTAGACCAGTGGCACAGACTTTATCCCTCTACACCCCAAAAATGAAAAAAGTCCCTTCTTTGCTCCCACCTACTGGGCCCCTCTGTTGACCTGATGGGGCCCAGGGAAATGTAACTTAAGTCCTGGTAAGCAAGCAGGAGTGGGGGTGTGCTCTAATAAAATCTAATTATTAAGTTAGGCAGCAATGAACAATAAAGCTGCCGTGCCCCCCCCCCCCCATTTATGTGCTGGGGCCTGGGCCTAGCACACTAGGACCGGTCTTATCTGCAGACACACATGCTATGGCTGCCACCTGCAGCCTCTTTGACTCCAGGAGAGGATTGGAGGCCTCCTCACTCCCATGCACAGGCCTCTTGCCTGTTGGGTGGAGCAGTCTCCAACTGGAAGCCCTGAGGTCAGGGGCATTGCTAGGTGGGAAAAAGACTAGGGGCTTAAGCCCAAGCAAATGCAGCACGCAAAAATGGGCATGGTTTAAACAGAATAGTGGGTGTGGCTTAAAGGGGCGTGTCTCAAAGGGAGCGTGGTTCGAGTCTGAGATTAACGAGGGATGGAGGAAGGAAGAAAGAGAAATGGAGGGAAGGAGAGAAAATGAAGGAAAGAAAGAGGGATGGAGGGACAGCAGGTCCAGATCCTACACCACAATAGCAATATTTGTATTCCAGAAAGTTTAACAATCAGCAGATAAAGATACTCCAAACACCTGCTGTTAGCGCTTCAAACATCCCGGCACCATGGTTGTTATGGTGTCAGGATGATTGAAGCGCATTATTTCTATTATTACATAGTAATATAAAATGAAATCATACAACTCACCATAATGCAAAATCAGTGGGAGCCCAGGATGTGTCGTTTGCCACATCGCCTGCCACCAGATGCCATCAGGTGTCCCCAGCAGAGCCCCTCCTTACATTAGGTGTCCCCAGCAGAGTCCCTCCTTCCATCAGGTGTCTCTAGCAGAGTGCTCTCTTACATCAGGGTGTCTCCACCCGAGTGCCTCCTTCCATCAGGGTGTCCCCAGCAGAGTGCTCCCTTCCATCAAGTGTCTCCAGCGGAGTGCCTCCTTCCATCAGGGTGTCCCCAGCAGAGTGCTCCCTTACATCAGGTGTGTCTAGCGGATTGCCTCCTTCCATCAGGGTGTCCCCAGCAGAGTGCTCCCTTCCATCAAGTGTCTCCAGCGGAGTGCCTCCTTACATCAGGTGTCCCTAGCAGAGTGCTCCCTTACATCAGGGTGTCTCCAGCAGAGTGCCTCCTTCCATCAGGGTGTCCCCAGCAGAGTGCTCCCTTACATCAGGTGTCTCTAGCGGATTGCCTCCTTCCATCAGGGTGTCCCCAGCAGAGTGCTCCCTTACATCAGGTGTCTCTAGCAGAGTACCTCCTTACATCAGGTGTCCCCAGCGGTCAGCGTGCCTCCTTATATCAGGGCGTCCCCAGCGGAGTCTCCGCTGCCATTACAAAAGGCCAGCTCTCCTGAAGCATGGTCACTCACCGAGGGGAAGAAACAAGACGCGGAGCCAGATGGGTTGCTGTCAATAGAAATAGAGCTGCCACCAACCCCCCCACCCCCTTTCCCACAACAGGTCATAGCAGCAGGCCACGGGGCGGAGGTTGGCAGCAGCTCCATTTCTATTGGCAGCCGGCTCCCCCTCTTGCTTCTTCCCCTCGGCGAGTGACCATGTTTCACATGAGCTGGTCTTCTTTAAAATGGCGGTGGAGACATCACTAGGGCTGGCCCCGAACCTCTAGCGGAGGGCAGCTTTGGTGATTCTCCGGGATGCCTGGGGCTAATAGCCTTCCCCATGCCTGAGACCCACTTTTCAGGGGCACCATCGGGGCTGTAGCCCCGTCAGCCCTCGCTCCTAATGCCTCTGCCTGAAGTATTCCTATACCTGCATTATAAGGCCTATATGCACCTGACCACACACCCTACTGGTCATCCACAAAACCTGGACACAAGGTTGGAAATATCATCCCACCCAAGACACTAGGGAATCTCCAAACTACAGAGCCCCATCCAGCTCTACCAAAAACCTGGAGAAAGCTGCAAAAGCAATTTTCTCCACTCCACAGCTACACTTTGTAGTGTCCTTTAAACCACCATTTTTGCAGTGACAGTGTCTTGTCCTGTCTCAACCTCTATAAAAATGCCTCAGATGTTGTTTGCCATTGCTACAAAATATTTTTCTCCTTACTAAAAAAAAAAAATGAAAGATTGTACATAATTTCTGCAAAAACATTGATTCATTATATTTGAGAAAATCTTTGTGATATTACCACCAATGGTTTATATCTGTTGTTAACTCCAGAGACAAGGTGGTTAATTTACTCAGGCCCCTTTCACACTGAGGCGTTTGAAAAATGTGTGCAAAACATCAAGCGTTATCACCGCGTTTTTGCCGTGTTTTTCCCGCGTTAGCGTTATAACTAGTGCTAACGTCCAGGCGGTTTTAAGTGCTTTTTAAGTGATTTTGAAGCGCTAGGATTAAATTAAAAACACATCCCCCTACATTACTTCCTGTTTACTTCCTGGTATTTTGACCTTTGCACAACCTCTGGGCGTTTTGCTGGCGCTTTTAAAGCGCTTTACATTAATTTCAATGTATATGGGCCTTTTAATGCGCTATTTTTAGCGCTCAGAATCAGCACAAAAAATCATGCTTGCAGGACTTTTTTGAACGCGACGCCCCAGCGCGACGCCCCAGTGTGAATGGGTACATTGGAATTAATGGGGGGCATTTTAGAAGCGTTTTGGAAGCGCTATTTTTAGCACAAAAATGCTAGGAAAGCGCCTCAGTGTGAAAGTAGCCTAAAGGCAGATAGACTGTTCACTTTGCAGGGGAATTTTCCCTTAGCTTAGCGAAAGCAGTGAAAATTCACTTTGCAGACAATACCCAATCACATGAAAAGAACGTAAACAACGGTACTGTTGCTTGCACATAATTGGACAATGGAAGTCAGCCGAGCTTCGCCTTGTTCACTAAACTAAGGGAAATCACCCCTGCAAAGCAGCAGCCTACTTGTTTTATAGCTCAATATTGGGCTCCACGCACAATTTTTTTTAAGCTAAAAAAATGCTGGATAAAAAATGCTGGTAATAGCTTTTTGTACGAGCCTTTTAGTAGCAGTTTAAGAGCATTTAGGAGCGTTAGCTTTTTTTTTTGCATTCATTTTATTAGCATTTTTGCAGTTTCTTTAACCTGTCCAGATCCGCTTTTTTGCCGAAGTACGGCTCCAGCGCGGATCTGAATTTCCAGGACGTCGTCCCCTTTGCGCGCTCCCGGCGCGCACTCATAGGTGGCTGTGTGGGCGTGCCTGCGGGTCGGGCGGACTCAATGTCCGCTCGTGACCCGCAATCGCCTGTCAGAGCTGCAGAACGGGGAACCGCCGATGTAAACGCGGCGGTTTTCCGTTCTGTGTACGGGACATGACAGATCTACTAATCGCTGTCACTGGGATCAGTTAGATCTGTTATGTCCTGGCCAACCCCGCCCCCACACAGTTAGAACACAATGAGGGAACACAGTTAACCCCTTCACTGCCCTCTTAGTGTTAACCCCTTCACTGCCAATGACATTTATACAGTAATCAGTGAATATTTAAATTTCTGATCGCTGTATAAATGTCATTGGTTCCAAAAAAGTGTCAAAAATGTCCGACATTTCCGCTGCAATATCAAAATCCCGATAAAAATTGCAGATCGCCGCCATTACTAGTAAAAAAAATAAAATAATAAAAACGCCATAAATCAATTCCCATAGTTTGTAGACAAGATAACATTTGCGCAAACCAATAAATGCTGATTGCGATTTTTTTTTTTACCAAAAATATGTAGAAGAATATAAATCGGCCAAACCCAATGAATATTTTTTTGTTTTTATATTTTTTTTGGATTTGTATTATAGCAAAAAGTAAAAAATATTGTTCTTTTTTCAAAATCGTCGCTCTTTGTTTGTTTATAGCACAAAAAATGAAAACCGCAGAGGTGATCAAATACCACCAAAAGAAAGCTCTGTTTGTGGGAAAAAAATGATAATTTTGTTTGGGTGCAACACCGCACGACCGCGCCATTGTCATTCAAAATGTGACAGCGCTGAAAGCCTAAAATTGGTCTGCGCAGGAGGGGGGTTTAAGTGCCCAGTAAGCAAGAGGTTGAAAAAAAAAGAGGAAAAAAGCTCAAATAGAGATATTAGTATCAATTAAGAGTGTTTAGCAGTGTTTAGGAGGGTTTCTGCTGGAAAAACACTCCAAGAAACTTTAAGGCTGAGTTCACAATCCGACACAAAAATGGTCCGACTTTGATCCTACTTTGCTGTGCGATTTACGGTCCTACATAGGGTCAAGGTCGGACCGTTTGTCTGTGAACAGGGATCCGACTTTGATCCGACTTCAATGCCTTTCAATGGGCTGAAGTGGGATCAAAGTCGGACAAAAGTAGTACAGGAACCTTTTTCAAAGTCGGTCCGACTTTGAAAAACACAAGTCGGAGCAGTTAAGACGGCTCTCATAGGGAATCATTGTTTTTGTGAAGTAATGCGTTGTGCTCCTCATGTCGGTCCGAGAATCGGATTAGTGTGAACCCAGCCTTAAAAAAACATTTTTTTTCTGCTCCTAGATGCTGAAGCTCAGAAAACGCTAATAGCCTAAAGTAGGGTGCATGGACACATAGGAGAACACTATTTAGCTTCTACGAGCAAAAAAATGCTAATAACAGCTTCTAGGAGCTTAACCACTTCAGCTCTGGAAGGTTTACCCCCCTTAATGACCAGGATATTTTTTACGATATGGCACAATTTAGGCCAATATGTATTCTGCTACATGTTTTTGGTAAAAAAATCCCAATAATCATATATTGATTGGTTTGCACAAAAGTTATCACGTCTACAAACGATGGGATATTTTTATGGAGTTTTTATATATTTATGTGTTTTTACTAGTAATGGCGGTGATCAGCGACTTATAGCGGGGCTGCGACAGCAGTGGACAAATCTGACAATAAGTGACACTTTTTTTGGGGACCAGTGACACCAATACAGTGATCAGTGCTAAAAAATATGCACTGTCACTGTACTAAGGACACTGGCAGGGAAGAGTTTAATGTCAGGGGCGATCAAAGGGTTAAATGTATCCCTAGGGAGTGCTTTATAACTGTGGGGGAGGTGTTTTAACTGTGGGAAGACAGAGATCCGAGTTCCTGCTTAGCAGAAACACAGGATGTTTGTCTTCGCTTGTCACAGAACGGCAATCTGCCTTGTTTACATAGGCAGACCACTGTTCTGCCTCTGTCGGGAATGATTGGCAGGTCCCAGCAGACATCGGATGCGTCAGACCCGCTGAATGGCTCCCGCTGTGTCCAATCACAGCGGGAGCGGGTTGGCAGTGTACCTGTACGTGATTTTGCGCAAAGGAGCCGCTGCCCCGCAGTATATGTACATGTGGCTGTTGGCAAGAGGTTAATAAAAGGCTAGTGTGCATGGAGCCATAGATTTCTATGGTTATTAGGAACAGGGGCATAGCTATAGGGGTCTCAATTGTGACCCCGCACTATGCTCCAGGGGGCTCATGGGGCTCCCCTGTGCCGAAATCCATAGCGCCCAGCATGGTGCGAGGGAGCATCAGAGGAGATGGGGCAGGAGGTGGCGAGTGAGTTATGATGGTGTGGTAGTGTGGGAGAGGAGCAGACAGCAGCCCCCCTGTCCCCCATGGACAGTGACAGCATGATGGGAGCATGGATAAGCCAGACTGGTATGTTAATTGTAACCCTGTGCCATGTCACTGAGCCTGCTTTACCCTTCTGTCCCCGAGCCATATACCAATCAATGGGAGGGGTAAAGAGGATCTGTCATGGGGGGGAGGAGATTAGAGACCGGTAACCACACTCCCCTGCCACTGAGCCTGATCCGCCCTCCAGTCCCTGAACCTTTCACTGGTCAATGGGAGGGGTAGAGAGGATCTGTCATTGGAGAAGGGATTAGAGATTGGTAAACCCACCTCCTTCACTGAGCCGGAACTGCCTTCTTGTTCCTGAGCCATACACCTGTCACTGGGATGGGGCTGTCATGAGGGAAGAGGATCCAGAGTAGGCCAAAATATAAGTCCCAGAAGAGGGGGAAAGGCAGAAGAGCCCATGAGGGTCAACAAAGCATTAATTACACCCGACCCCTTACTATGACTGACCTAGGTCCTGCTGCCCCTAGATAAAATAACAAAAATAAAAACTACTGACACCAGTGGCAGAACTGCCAGGGTAGGAAAGGTCAGCCTTGCGACTGGGCCCTGGCATTCTCCCACCCTGGAGCGGCCCCGAGGCAGTGCTATGGGACCGCAGTAAAGGGCCCTGTGACAGGGGTAGAGGGAAGGGCCCCAGGCGAGGGTAAGGGGAGCCCTTCATGTTTTTTTACATCGGGGCCCTGAAGGTTCTAGTTATGCCTCTGATTAGGATGCCTCTCTTCCACAATCAGATATAATTCTACTTAATATTACATAGATTGTTTCAGGGTTTGCATCTCTTTGGGATGTTCAAACCAATGGCCAGTACTCCATACTCATACTCTTAGACCTCTCTGCTGCCTTTGACACAGTTGACCACCCACTCCTCCTCAATAAACTCCACTCTCTTGGCGTATGTGACTCTGCCCTTTCCTGGTTCTCCTCCTACTTATCTCAGCGCACCTTCAGTGTCACATACAACAACATCTCCTCCGCTCCTCTGTCTCTTTCTGTTGGGGTGCCCCAAGGCTCTGTCCTTGGGCCCCTCCTATTCTCCCTCTATACCTCTTCCCTGGGCCAGTTGATAACGTCCCATGGCTTCAACTACCACCTCTATGCTGATGACACCCAGATCTATCTCTCGACTCCTCAACTCTGCACCTCAATCTCCTCACGCATCACAAACTTACTGAATGACATATCGGTATGGATGTCATGCCACCTCCTCAAACTCAATCTTTTTAAAACTGAGCTTGTAATATTTCCTCCTCCTCGGTCCCCTCCTCATGACTTTACCATTAAGACCAATGGCACAGCCATTGGTCCTTCCACTCATACCAGGGTGCTGGGCGTAATCCTAGACTCCGACCTTTCTTTCAGCCCCCATATCCAATCACTGGCTAAATCTTGCCGCCTTAAGTACTATCTGACTTCCCCCCTATCGGACACATTGCCATCCGGCCACTCCTCCCTCAACGTCATTAGTTCCGCCCTTTATTGGTTCCTCACTTATTCAACAAAACACCAAAGTAATCAGTCCTTCCCCGCTTAAAAACTCTACAACGCCTCCAACTCCGCCGTTCTAAATCGGTCACTAACCTATACCCCCGACTTTCTTTCCAGCCTCAGATCCTAATGCGGGTCGTGGGACCATACTCACCTTCCTGGTTACCGACACGGTAACCAGAATTACCATTTCAGTACTCCTCCCCTGGCTCCTCCTCCTTTATAA
>BLSH010213265.1:163380-182755 GCA_018402905.1 Glandirana rugosa | reverse complement strand
AACTCTTGACGTCAGGATCTCCTCAGAGTGGTGGGACGTGCCCTTGCGCAGCCTTTTCTCTTGAGTCCCAGATCCACCCCATCCCCTCATACCTTAGTGGCCAATCCCATCTGTGCCACTTCCCCAACTTGCTTTGCTCACGCCCCATCGCTGCCCCTCTCCCATCAGTCATGGCTACCTTTCCCCAGTACAGGGGTGGGTCAAGGTGCCTTCATTTTGACAGTTTCCTTTTGCACTGAAACATTACTACAAAAGCTGTTGGGATTAAAATGAGCCATCTTGTAAAAAAAAATCTTGATTAGAAATATATTTCAACGGCACTTCAGGTCAATTTGTACACAAGCGACAAGACTTTTGTCAAGGACTGTATTGCTTGCCTGTTTCTATGTCTTATGTTAAAATCAATAAACCTTTTTGACAAGAAAATAGGTGTGATCTGTTCCCAGTGGGCATATGCAATTAAACCACAGTGGTTTGGTCATCGTGATATTGGTAAATCATAACCCAGTTTTTATTATGACAACCAACTTGTTTTTCGATATTCTTTTTTATCTAAGAAATTAATGACCGTCAGCTTAAATGCATAAAGCAAGAGACTTGTCACTGTGCAAATTCCATACATACAGAATGAGAACTAATCCCGAGAATTACACCCAATATGCAGAACAAGAGAAGTGGAACTGTGCAGAGGGTGTGGCCTTCTGTGGTGCAGCTGCAGTTGTTTGTGTGGTGCTGATCTCCTCTGATGTCTGGTACAAGCCCAGGGTTGGGCTGTTCTGGGCCAGGACATCTCCTAGGAGAGTCCCAAGCTTCTCGGCCTAAACAAGGACTTGCAGGTGCAGCTGTGGATGGTGGTGATGTAGGAGGACAAAGTTCTGGGAATGGAAATCACACGATTGTAAGTGGACATGGAACTGTTTGTGAAGGAAAATCCAGCATGAAAAGTACTGATAATACAGATAAGAGGAAGTCTGTTCAGCAATGTGATAAATGTTACTCAGCACAGTCCAAGTTCTGAAAGTATAATTTAATGCAGTCAGCCATTGCAAGCATGGCAAGTCCAGAAGAGTGGAGCTAATGCAGTTCATATTGGAGCAGAGATGCCTGTTACTCCCAGAACTCCTTTAACCACTTCAGCCCCGGAAAGGATTTCCAGCTTTAGGACCGGAGGCCTTTTTGCGATTCGGCACTGCGTCGCTTTAACTGAAAATTACGCGGTCATGCGACGTTGTACCCAAACGAAATTTGCGTCCTTTTTTTCCCACAAACAGAGCTTTCTTTTGGTGGTATTTGATCACCTCTGCGTCATTTCTGATCGCCGCTATAAACAAAAGAAGAGCGACAATTTTGCAAAAAAACCCAAATTTCTTACTTTTTGCTAGAATACAAATACAAAAAAAAAATACAAAAAAACATTTTTTTTTCACCGCAATCGGCGTTTTATTGATTGGTTTGCGCAAAAGTGGTCGCATTTACGGATGATGAGAATTCATTTTTTTTTTTTTTTTATTTATTTTTTTTTTTTACTAGTAATGGCGGCGATCTGCGATTTTTAGCGGTACTGCGATATTTCAGCGGACATGTCGGACCATTTTGACACTTTTTTGGGACCATTGGCATTTATACAGCGATCAGTGCTATAAAAATGCACTGATTACTGTGTAAATGTCATTGGCATTGAAGGGGTTAACCTGCAGGGGGCGCTCTAAGGGTTAAATATGTTCCCTGGGCGTGTTCTAACTGTAGGGGGACTGCACTATCTGTGGAAGGGAAGTGGTCACAGCCTTCGTATACAGGAAGGCTGTGATCACAGCCCTTCCCCCTTCACACAGAGCGGAGGTCCGTGTTTACATACACGGACCTCCGTTCCTCCGCTCGGGGGGGCCATCGCGGGTAGCCGGCGGCAATCGAAGCCGCCGCACCCGCTCCCTGGCCCTCCCCGAACACAGTGAGCACGCGGGCGCGCCTCCGGCGGCGCGCGCTCGTTCCCGCAGCCGCCGTCGTATGACGGCGTTTTGCAGGAACGAACCACTTTGCCGCCGTCAAATGCCGATCGGCGGTCGGCAAGTGGTTAAGATATAAAATGACTTCACTGGAACATAAAACTGTTAAAGAGAACATATGACAGTGTGCAATGGGTGGGCCACAGCCAGGAACGTTCATCATGCTCTAAACTGCAGCAGAATAAAGGTGGTGGTAGTAATAATGCTCCACAACCTGCCCCAGGGAAACTTTCCACACCCAGTGGAGATCCTCAGCCCAGTATTTGTGATGCAAAGGTGGATCAGGATTTCAAATGTTCCGCAGATGTGAAGCAGAAAGGGTTAAAGCCGGAAACCTATGCTGCACCTGGCTGATAGGATTCTTTCCCTGGTTAAGAGAGTGGAAACCCTGAGGAAAACCAAGGCTAAAATACAGACACAGAATGACTGTCTATAGACTCAAAGCTACCAATCCCAAGAAGGAAATTCTATATAACAACAAACTAAACTCCCTGGACATTGAATTGGCCAGTGTATCAAAGGACATTGATGCTGTTCTGGAGGAACTGGGACCAGTGGGGGAGTTGTACCTGAACTGTAATTGCTTTGAGGCAAAATTGAGTGGAAGGACTGACTCAAACTCTGGGTAACTGGTGCAACACATGCTGCCACCAAATATGTCTTCTGAAAGAAAGACTTTGACAAAAAGTTTTTATCTGCAGGAAGGAGACTCTCTTTCTGCAACATCACTGCAGCCATTGGAGGACAATAAGAAGCAAGGCCAGGTTTGAGCTGATTTATCTGCTGGATGTCCAGCTCTGGAGGTTAGCAGGAACATCAGTTTAACCAACCAGACATTTACAGTACAGGAAACTCAGTGAAGTGACGTGGTGGACTCCTGGAATGTGGCTCATGTGGACAATGCTGCTGTCATTAATACTCATGGTAAGAGCAGTGCTGCTGGCACTGATACTCATGGTGGGAGCAATGATGCTGTCACTAATACTCATAATGAGAGTAACGCGGGGGTAATTGGTAATGAGTTGGTTGAGGTCAGTGTTGCTAGTAGTAATGTAGGGTGCAATACTTATGTCACCAATTTTGATGTGGTGAATAATTCTGATGTCATTAATACTGATGCTGGTATATTTGAATGGGGTCATGAACATTCTGAGAGCTCTGAGAGTGTGGCGAAGAAGGAGTCAATTTACAATAAATGTTCATGACTTCCACCCTTTGGTTGATCTGCCAGTTGCTTTACAGAGTAAGGGTGTTGCATCGGGTCATGTCCCTCCCCTGAATGCCTGGACCAGTCTGGCCCCTTCCTTTTTCACCAGTACCAGTGATAATGGTCAGGCTTTTAAGCAGGGGTCAAGTCCTGGGAAAAAAAGTATGGGAACTCATCCAAGATTTCCCCTCCACCACCACTACTACTACCAGAACCAGACCCAGGGAGGGTCGAGCTCGGCGGCAGAGTGGACAGACACAAAAAATAGAACTAGGAGCAAAATGTAAAAAGAGTGTATCGGGACACACAACGTTATACACAGTCATGTCACTACTCGGGACCAGTAGATGTCATTCTGTATTTGAAAGTAGTGGCAGTATCAGTTCTATATATCAGATTAGTGTAATACAGTGTTACAACTCTGTGCTTGTGATGAGCCACTAATTAGCTTCACATGTACACTGTATATTTATTCACCCTGTTTGGCTCTGAGATACAGGTTATGAATAAGCGGACTCCAGGTCCGTGAAACGCGTTAACCCTTACAGCTGTGTTGTAACCTCTGCCTGTACCATTTCCACTTTGACGGTTCACATTAAACCTTCCTTGGGACCTTTGAGTGCGGTTTCTCTCATTGATTACACAGCAGAGTCTGTGTGCTGCTGAGATGTTTAAATAGGTCAGCCTGGTGCCAATCACTTAAATTACTCTGCACGTTAACCCTTAGGTACCCCCTCGCTGGGTGGCTGGTCCATGACACCGACTCCTGTTTACCTGAGGCTCAGGGACTTGAGCAGGAGTTAAAAAGAATAGAAATAGAATATGCGGCTGGCTTTGGGGATGACCCGTCCACAAAAACCTGTATTCGCTGAATCTGATATGGAAACTGAAAGACTCTGATTCCAATTTATAATGATGGGAAGCTTATTTTTATTTCTCTTTGCAGTGATGGCAAGATTGGGGAATGTAAGAGGCATGGCCACACCTGATAGAAACTGGCTTTTGGGCTGTAATCAGAAGGAATCTGTGGAGCATTGCTTGGTGGAATGTTGGGGAAGCCTTAAAGTCTGGAAGGATAGCTGTTAAGTTAAGATCCAAAGGTTGGGAAACCTAAGCTGCTCAGACGGGCTTTATGGCATTCCCCCAACAGTACACAATGGGGACAGAGGAACAATGTCTATTATCATCGCTGTAGTCAGATACTACTATTGGCACACAAGATCTAAAGTGGCGATGCATAATGAAATGTTTCTCTTCAGCAAAATTGCAGATTTAGTTCTATCTGATTGGAGATGGATAAGGAATGTGGAGATTAAGAATTGTTGCAATAGTACAAAATTATGGAATGGAATTTAATTATAACATGAAATTTCTATTTATAACTTTATCTTTTAAAGTAAGTGCAGAATTGGGCAATGTCATATTTATATGTTTTAGGGGTATACATTTTTGCTGATTTTGTTCAGGAACACCTCACCAATTTCATCTTCACCTTCCTGTTCTGTTATTCTTTGCCTTGTCTCTGCTTTTTATTTACAGTATCTCACAAAAGTAAGTACACCCTCACATTTTTGTAAATATTTTATTCTATCTTTTCATGTGACAACACTGAAGAAATGACACTTTGCTACAATGTAAAGTAGTGAGTGTACAGCTTGTATAACAGTGTAAATTTGCTGTCCTCTCAAAATAACACAACACACAGCCATTAAAGTCTAAACCGCTGGCAAGTGGCAACAAAAGTGAGTACACCCCTAAGTAAAAATGTCCAAACTGAGCCCAAAGTGTCAATATTTTGTGTGGCCACCATTATTTTCCAGCAGTGCCTTAACCCTCTTAGGCATGGAGTTCACCAGAGCTTCACTGGTTGCCACTGGAGTCCTCTTCCACTCCTCCATCATGACATCACGGAGCTGCTGGATGTTAGAGACCTTGTGCTCCTCCAACATCCATTTGAATATGCCCCACAGGTGCTCAATAGGGTTTAGGTCTGGAGACATGCTTGGCCAGTCCATCACCTTTACCCTCAGCTTGTTTAGCAAGGCAGTGATTGTCTTGGAGGTGTGTTTGGAGTCCTTATCATGTTGGAATACTGCCCTGCAGCCCAGTCTCCGAAGGGAGGGGATCATGTTCTGCTTCAGTATGTCACTGTACATGTTGGCCTTCATGGTTCCCTCAATAAACTGTAGCTCCCCAGTGCCTGCAGCACTCATGCAGCCCCAGACCATGACACTCCCATCACCATGCTTGATTGTAGGCAAGACACACTTGTCTTTGCACTCCTCATCTGGTTGCCGCCACACACGCGTGACACCATCTGAACCAAATAAGTTTATCTTGGTCTCATCCGACCACAGGACATGGTTCCAGTCATCGTCCTTAGTCTGCTTATCTTCAGCAAACTGTTTGTGGGCTTGCTTATGCATCATCTTTAGAAGAGGCTTCCTTCTGGGACGACAGCCATGCAGACCAATTTGATGCAGTGTGCGGCATATGGTCTGAGTACTGACAGGCTTACCCCCCACCCCTTCAACCTCTGCAAGCAATGCTGGCAGCACTCATATGTCTATTTTCCAAAGACAATGTCTGGATATGATGCTGAGCATGTGCACTCAACCTCTTTGGCCGACCATGGCGAAGCCTGTTCTGAGTGGAACCTGTCCTGTTGAACCGCTGTATGGCCTTGGCCACCATGCTGCAGCTCAGTTTCAGGGTCTTGGCAATCTTCTTATAGTCTCGGCCATCTTTATGGAGAGCAACAATTCATTTTTTCAGATCCTCAGAGAGTTCTTTGCCATGAGGTGCCATGTTGAACTTTCAGCGTCCAGTATGAGAAAGTG
Organism: Glandirana rugosa; assembly: GCA_018402905.1. Lineage (NCBI taxonomy): Eukaryota > Metazoa > Chordata > Amphibia > Anura > Ranidae > Glandirana > Glandirana rugosa. Next base: position 176,705 of record BLSH010213265.1, on the reverse strand, counting down.
AGAGCGATAACACCAAATTTAACACACCTGCTGCCCATTCAAACCCGAGACCTTGTAACACTAACAAGTCACATGACACCGGGACTGGAAAATGGCTGATTGGGCTCAATTAGGATATTTTCACTTAGGGGTGTACTCACTTTTGTTGGCAGCGGTTTAGACATTAATGGCTGTGTGTTGAGTTATTTTGAGGGGACTGCAATTTTACACTGTTATACAAGCTGTACACTCACTACTTTACATTGTAGCAAAGTGTCATTTATTTGGTTGTCACATGAAAAGACATAGTAAAAATAATTACAAAAAATGTGAGGGGTGTACTCACTTTTGTGATATACTGTATACTTGACAGGCCTGACTTCAGTGTGCCCCTATACAACCCACTTAGTGTAGAGTCACTGATAGTAACCCAATAATAAGCCATTCTTCTTCCTTATTGTCTTACAATATGTATGCCTTGCTGGCACAGTCAAATGGCAGCAGCCAGTTCTTATCAAAAACTGAGGGCTCACAGCCAGACAATGTTATTGAAGAGTCTTGTTTAGCTCTGACAGTCCATTACCTGCCAACGTATTTCATGAAAAAGTAATATCTATTCTGACTCCAACTGTAATAGTTTGGTGACTTATCCCTTCCTGAGACATCTCATTGACTGGCCTGAACATAGCAGAGACAATCACTGCAGATAATCTTCATCGGATAGCTGAACTCACCAAACACTTGGCACCCATGAATAACTTTATTGCATGCAGAAAGGTTGAGGCAAGCAATATGATGCAGTAGTTGTTGTTATTTGCAATAGTTGAAGGTCAAGATATCCTAGAGAGGTAAATAGAGTGGCAACCTCAGCCTGGACTCCAACCAGACCACGGATCCGACGTGTTTCACTCCTCCCTCCCCAGAGCTTAGTCATGAGGAAGCCACTGGAGTACGTTTACAAAAGGTAATAACTGTAGGGATGATCAGATGGAGAAAATGAAAATACAGTTGTGAGGTGTGGGTAGGTTAGGCTTCTCTGAAGAGAAGCATTTTCAGAGATCATCTAAAAGCTAATAGAGTAGGAGATAATCGGACAGATTGGGGCAAGGAGTTCCATAGGATTGGAAAGGCTCTGGAAAGGTCCTGGAGGCGAGCATGCGAGGAGGGAGGGAGCTGGAGAGCAGGAGGTCTTGAGAAGAACGAAGAGGACGATTAGGTTGGTATTTAGAGATTAGGTTAGTGATGTAGCTGGGGGTAGAGTTGTGGATGGCTTTGTAAGTAGTTGTTAGTATTTTGAATTAAATTTGTTGGGTAAGTGGAAGCCAGTGGAGGGATTACATAAATCTCTTCATTTCCTCTAAACATCTAAACATGAGTCCATTCTTACCCACAATTTCAGCCCTGAGGAAGGGGAAGGCATTTCCCTCTAAACACATTGGATTCAATTGATTCTTCAATAAACACTTTAATTTAACATTTTTGTGTCCTGAATGTTTGTATTGGGTGCTCCTCCATACCCACCCCAGTGTTTTTCCACTCATTGAGTGTTCTGTGTGAAGCCATCAGAGAAGTAGCAGCCCAGGACTAGAACAAAGTCTATCTGCACAGTGCATTCGCTGCACATTGGCCCCAATAAAGGGGGTTCAATTCTGTTGTAGCCAATGCCCCCTTAGGGATGGCTGGAATTAGTGGTTCACCTGCTCACACTGCCCTCAATCACACTCCTCGCTTGCATCCGGAGTCAGAAAACAGGCTGGCTCTTTGTTTTATTAGGGGGTTAAAGTTGGATGGGGTAAGGAATGGTTATGGGATGCCCAAAGATCAACAGTTATTTACATGGGACCGCTATATACACTCAGTATATACACCCTCCTCCTTCCTCCAGAACAACTCTTGCTTCTCCTTGTTCCTCCTGCACAACACTTGCTTCCAGCACAGCTAGCACATGGTGAGGCCTGCTCTGGCTTGACCTTTTGCAGGCAGGGACCTCAGTCCCCTATAGTGTATAGAAAGTTTGTAGATGTGCTATTACAAAAGGTCCCCAGCACTCTTTAAAGCTAGCCAACCAGTAGGTTGGCTATAAGTTGCTTATTAGAGAACTAATGAGGTTCGCAACAATAAAAAATATAACAGAGAATTATTAATTTTATTTATTGCTTGTTTTGATGTAATTTATGTTATCCTAATACCTACCGAAAACTAAAATAGTGAATAGCTGTACAGAATATAATTACTTTATTTTATATAGGTTATCAGAGAGAGCTGACATACAAACGTAATGATGGGTCATACAGTGCATTTGGGACGAGAGATCCAGAAGGTAACACATGGTGAGTTATTATCTTCATTATGCGTTATTTATATTATGTGGTATTATGGATCAAATTATGAAGGATTTCTGAAAGCAAACTCCAAACAATCAACATCAAAAATATGAGAACGTTGAAAAATACAATGTATTACCAAAAATATTGAGACGTCTGCCTTTATATACACATGAACTTTAATGGCATCCCAGTCTTAGTCCGTAGGGTTTAATATTGAGTTGGCCCGCCCTGTGCCACTATAACAGCTTCAACTCTTCTGAGAAGGCTGTCTACAAGGTTTAGGAGTGTCTATGGGAATGTTTGACCATTTTTCCAGAAGCGCATTTGTGAGGTCAGGCACTGATGTTGGACGAGAAGGCCTGGCTCACAGTCTCCGCTCTAATTCATCCCAAAGGTGTTCTATCGGCTCTGTGCAAGTTTCTCCACCCCAAACTCGCTCATCCTTGTCTTTATGGACCTTGCTTTGTGAATTGATCCAAATCATTTGGTGGAGGGGGGGATTATGGTGTGGGCTTGTCTTTCAGGGATTGGGAACACTTAAGGCGTCAGCATACCAAGACATTTTGGACAATTTCATGCTCCCAACTTTGTGGGAACCGTTTGGGGATGGCCCCTTCTTGTTCCAGCATGACTGAGCACCAGTGCACATAGCAAGGTCCATAAAGACATGGATGAGCGAGTTTGGGATGGAGGAACTTGACTGGCCTGCACAGAGTCCTGACTTCACCCAATAGAACACCTTTGGGATGAATAAGAATGCAGACTGCGAGCCAGGCTTTCTCATCCAACATCAGTGCCTGACCTCACAAATGTGTTTCTAGAAGAGCTGAAGCTGTTATAGCTGCAAAGGGTGGGCCAACTCCTTACTGAACCCTACGGACTAAGACCGGGATGCCATTAAAGTTCATGTGCATGTAAAGGCAGGTGTCCCAATAATTTTGGTAATATAGTGTAGCTTTACTTGAACAAATGTGCAGTGTAAGTAGTGGAAAAAACTGGTCACAATAGCTAGGAGCATGGAAGCAGATGAACTTCAAAGCCGTTTTTGGCATTAAAGCAGGGTATACATGGACTGAAAATTGTCCCGTTCAACAGGAACCGGACACCTTTCGGTCCGTGTGTACTGCTGTCTGTTCAACAGAAGCCAGTCTAAGGACCAGCCTCTGTCAAATAGTCATTCTGGAAAACCAGCATTCAATCAGCTCTTCCAGCCAATGGCTGTGAGCGCTGATCTGTGTATTCTGGCGGGAGGGTCTCCCTTGCCAGAATAATTAGAGCAGCAGAGGAGATTCTTACATCGCACATCGCAGGTATGTTTTTTTCAGTTGAACAAAAAAAAAACTGAGCATGTATACCATACTTAAGTCTTATCAGGAAGGGGATTCTAAAGGTTTCCAGTTTTAACCACTTCACGCGAATCGCCGTTTATAAACGGCTGTCAGGAGAAGTGGATGTGCTGGGGTATAGCCTGCAGCTACAGGCTATACCCCCATACCGTTTTTTAGAGCGGTCGGCTATCTGATGATAATGGCCAACCCGGCTTTGGAGCCACTGGGCCGTTATCCCAGGCAGCGAGAAGGGACATCGCCCCATCCCGCCACCTTCTGCAGCTCTTCCCCGGCCTCCCGTCCCACCGGGAGACCGGAGCATCCATCCTGCGCATCCACTGGCTGTGTGGAGTGCCAATAGAAGCCAGAATCGGCTCTGATTGGGTCTTCTTCATGTATTTCCAGAAGAGACGTCAAGACGTCACTTCCGGTTTACTCGGGGACCAATGGCGCCAATTTTAAAAAATGACAGTGTTCAGAATCGCCGTTTTTTGCCGATCTAAATTCTTTTAAGTGCAAAGGAGGGTCTTTTAGACCCAAAGGGAAACCAACAATCTCCTGCACTCAGATAAATCAACCAAGGAGCCCTGCAATAGCAGAGGACACAGGGTACAGTGGAAAGTGTCTATGGACATGAAAATGACTTTTCATTTAGTGGTCTTGCTGCCCTACTCAGGACAATGGGCATCCAAAAGGCACTAGAGAAAAAACACAAGAGAGGGGCGCACTGACCTAGCGCAATACCATTAAAATGTTTATTAAAGATATTGAGATAAAATTAGAGTTGAGCGAACAACTGGATGTTCGGGTTCAGTGGGTTTGGCCGAACTTGACCCCGGACCCCATTGAAGTCAATGGGGACCCAAACTTTTCGGCACAAAAATGACTGTAAAAAAGTCCTGGAAAGTGCTAGAAAGCTGCAAAAGGCTTTTAGAACAATAATCTGTCCCATACAACAACAGCAGGAACCTGACCCTATAGAACTAGGAGATTATTTTAGAACAATAATCTGTCCCTCAAAGCAGTAGTAGTAAAAATCTCTACCTAGTCCACAATTAGATCGTTCTGTAATGCAGGATGAGATGTTATTATATCTACAATCTGTCCCTCACAGCACCGGCAGCTTCCTCTCCCTACACTAGCCTGAGAGCATGTGACATGCAGCACTAAGTGACTCCAGCTTATAAAGAGGCTGGGTCACACGATGCACTGGCCAATCACAGCCATGCCATTAGTAGGTATGGCTGTGATGGCTTCTAAGGGCAAACCAGTGAAATGCTTGTTGATTGGCTGCCCTGCAGCTATTCAACAGGCGGGATCAAATACCCGAACCCGAACTTTTTTTCAAATGTCTGGGTCCGGGTCACAGACACCCCAAAGTTCAGTACGGACCCGAACTTTACAGTTCGGGTTCGCTCAATTCTGGATAAAATATATATACTCACAAACGGAGCAGTTATAAAAACATCACGACGAAAGGTGGAAACTGTGTCTCCAAGGGACTTCAGACTCTCCACCTCCACCTCTGATGAAGATGATTCGCCCCGGGAAACGCGTTAGCCTGGCTGCGGACATCGTCCGGTCCCTCTGCTGGGGTAGAGAGTCTGAAGTGCCTTGGAGACACAGTTTCCACCTTTTGTTGTGATGTTTTTATAACTGCTTCGTTTGTGAGTATATATATAATCTCAATATTTTTAATAAACATTTTAATGGTATTGTGTTTTTTCTCTGGGGTCTTTTAGACCCCCCATCCCTCCATAAAGAGTACCTGTCACTGCCTATTACTATAACAAGGGATGTTTACATTCCTTGTGAGAGCAATAAAAATGTTTTTTTTTTTTTAGTTTAAAGGAACATTGCTAAAAACATAAATAAAATAAATAATAATAAAAAAAATTATTAAAGCGCCCCCATACCCACAAGCTCATGCAGCAAAGAAAACGCATACGTAAGTCACTCCCGCATATGAAAACGGTGTTCAAACCACACGTGTGAGGTATCGCCGCGATCGCCAGAGTGTGAGCAATAATTCTAGCAAAAGACCTCCTCTGTACCTCTAGCCTGGTAACCGTTAAAAAATCTTAAAATTTCACCTATGGAGATTTTTAAGTACCGTAGTTTATCGCCATTCCACGAGTGTGCGCAATTTTCAACCGTAACATGTATGGTATCTATTTACTTGGTGTAACACCCTCTTTCACAATATATAAAACAATTTGGCTAACTTTACTGTTTTCTTATTTTTTTAATAAAAAAAATACTGATTTTAACTTGTAAACAAAAAGGGCTCCGGGGCTGAAATGGTTAAATTTTGAAATCTTTGATACTTAGGAGAAGGTGAAGCTTGTTATTGAGCTGATGTACACCTAATAAAGCAAATCCTTTATGATTTATCAGGGTAATGTAATTTCAAAAGTCATTTTCAATAGTTTTTTAAATCTGTAGCTTTCATTAACTACTTAACGACGGCCCGCCGTCGTTTTACTGCGGCAGAGTGGCTCATTCCTGCGAATTGCCGTCATTGTACGTGGGTGCGGGAACGAGCCACTGTGGGTGTGTGCACTCACTGCCAAAAGGGGGGTGCCGATCAGCGGGTGGGGCGAACTCAATGTCCACCGGCCGCCCACGATCGCTCCGGAGAGGCACAGAATGGGGATCTGCGAGTGTAAACAAAGGACGTCAATTTTATTTGGGTACAACGTCGCACCACCGCGCAATTGTCAGTTAAAGCGGCACAGTGCCAAATCGCAAATAAATGGCATGGTCAGGAAGGGGGTAAAGCCTTCCGGGCTGAAGTGGTTAATATATCACCTGATGATCCTGCCCTGAAAAATGTCAGGCAGCCAACTATTGCTGGAGTGCATGCATGTAGATAGGAAGTGGCTGCTGAAGGGTTGCAGGAAATCAGCAGCACAGATTATATAATAAGTATAAAAGCCCTCAGACCTTGAGCAATCCTCTATTGACCCAATAGGGTTGATTAACTAAAAATCTTGTGCAGCTCTGCATAGAAACCAATCAGCTTCCATTTTTTTTTTTTTTTTTTTTGGGCAAAAGCCTAATTGAAGAAGCTGAAGTTAGAAGCTGATTGGCTGCCATGCACAGCTGCACCAGATTTTGCACTCCAGCTTTAGTAAATCAACCCCAATGTAAAGCTGTACAGGAGAGCGTTGGATTGTAAAGCCCCGTACATACGGGATGACGATCGCACGTACGATCGTGTCAAATCGTATGTTGGCTGTTGTATGTAGCATACTGACTGCACTACACGATCGTACGGCCGCAGAAGAACGTTCAGGTGCATGTAATTAGCATCCAGCCGTTCCTGACTTCTGAGCATGCGTGTTTTGCACAATACAACTTGTTGTACCAACTGCTCTGTACACACGATACAACGGTCGTATGAGAGCTTGTTGGTACGACCACGTTTTCTAGTCTGCTCATGCAACTCCCTTGTACGACCGTCGTATGTTCGACTGTTCAAATTGCGCATACGAACGATCGATATCGGTGCTTAAGTATTCATCTGTTTGATTAGCAGAACTGATTAGCAAATACTGTATGCTAGACGTGTGTGATTAGTTTTGTTCCGAATTAAAATTCGGACAAATTTTCGGAAATTGGTTACTTTTATTTTTGCTTTGTATAAATAAAATGTTGTAATATTTTAACTACTATGTGTCAATAATAAATTTTGTGCCTAAAAAGTCCAACCCGTTGATTAAGTTATACTATTTAATTTATTAATTATAATAGTACCGAACGAATCCGAAATAACGGAAAAGAAAATTCGGACGAAATTTGAATTCAAATCATTTTTGAATAGTTTTCAAATTCCAATCGTTTTCAAATCGGAAATTGAATTTGAATAGTTTTCCAATTTCCAAAGAGAACAAAATAGAATAGAAAGCAAAGGAATAGAACAGAAAAAAAGCCAATAGACTAGAAAAGACTATAAAAGAAAACAAAAGAATAGAGTAAAACAGCTCTGTTCCACTCCACCACATTATATTCTTTCATTTTCTGTTATATTCCCCTCTATTGTATTCTATCTTTTTCCATTCTATTCCTCCACTTTCCACTCCACCCCATTCTCCTTGGAGATTGGAAAACAATTTGAAAACGATCTGAATTTAAAAAGGATTCAAATTCGAAAACTTTTCTAATCGATTCGAAAACGAATAAACAAAACATATTCCAAAAACGAATTGAACGAATGAAACAAACCTAACTAAGCGAACTTATGTAAATAACGTATCGAAACAAAGTAAAACTATTTTTTTTGCTCTGCACATCGTATTGCACATGTCTACTGTATGCATATACATTGTATTGTATCATAAGACATGTTTTATCCCATATTCCTATATAACAGCCAAAATTCTGAACATTATCTCTTCTTCATTATTTATCATTCAACCTCATTGCAGGCTGACAGCTTTCGTAGTGAAGTCTTTCAGCAATGCTCGTCCATACATCTTCATAGATGAAAAACACTTGAATGAATCATTCAACTGGCTACGAGAGCACCGCTATGAAAGTGGTTGCTTCAGAAATGTTGGAAAACTCTTTCATAGTGCCTTGAAGGTACAGTAAAGTTTGTTAGAAATATATGGCAGTGAATAACAATATGTTGTATGTGATAGATTCCCATCAGTTGTTTACTTTCCTCACTGATTACCCAATCGGGCCCCAAGGGCTATATTGAGAGGAGGCAGGTGGCATCTCACTTGCTTTCTCATACCTGGAAGTACCGGGATTTTTACAGACTGTCAAAGCCGATCATAAGCTGTAGTTACCTGGAAAAGGCTGAGGGCAGATTTGTTTTGCTCTCACTTGTTGGGTGCTGTAAATTTAAAGGGTCAGTCTATTTAAGGATCAGGAATATTTTACTTATTTAAGTAGTCTGGTGGGCTTCTCATCTCAGTGATAAAGAAAAAGAGGGCGCACCAGCCTAGTGCATTATCCTAAGAAAATTTATTAGTAAAACCAGAGCTAAGAACTACTCACAAACATATGAAGAATAATGGCTTTTCTTGGCCACCTAATCTTGGCAATCAGTCCTGGAACCACCAGTCTCCAGATGGCAAAGGAGAGGGCATCAGGGCTGCTGCTGGCTGACGCATTTTGAAGGTGTACTTTCTTCTTCCGAGCCTCGGGCTTCTTATCTGCCTTGGATGTCTTAAAGTTCAGGATGCTCCCACAGCTCTTGTTGTAGCCTTCTTCAAAATAATACAACAAAGAGTATTAGACTCCCTTGGAAAGACCATAACTGGTGTACAGGTATTGGAACTAAAGCCTGGATTAAAATAAACCAATTTCCACAAAGATATAAGAAGTTGTAATGTGGTTTAGCCTCCGAGCATAAGACAAAAACGGAAATATACAATTTTTGTAAAACGCTGGAGGGTTTAAAAACCTACTGATGAATGACCCCACTGATCAGTGATTAATGTCTTCAGCCTGCTTTCCTTAGGGCTCATGTATACACAGACTAGGTTGACCGCCAGCCGAGGGTAATCGCAAAAATTGGCAAAATTGTGCCACGATTTTACCGTGATGTTGGCAGGTCTTGCGGCCGGCGGTCAGAATGTTTCTATCCTGAACACAAATATTCAGCGTTCAGGAGAGGGTGGTTGAGGAAGGTTGAACCTCCTCTAACCACAGCAGCTTCTAAGCCAGGGTTGCTCAACCAGGGTTCCGTGGAACCCTAGGGTTCCTCCAGAGGTTGGCAGGGGTTCCTTGAGCAATGGTCAATTTCTGCCTCTCAGATAAATTCCCAATGATACCATTGATCTTTTTAGCTATTTGTAAGGGGGTAATTCTTCTCAATGACCACAAGTGTAAGCAGCATTCTGCCTACTGACCATCACACTAATGTATCATGAGCTGTAGATTTTAAATTTTTAGCAGGGGTTCCCCGAGACCGGAGAATTATTTCAAGGGTTCCTTGGTGTTGAAAAGGTTGAGAAAGGCTGTTCTAAGCTCTATGTCTAAGTCTATGTGTGCATGGACATATAGGCTTTTATGGAGTTGAGTTTAGGAGCTTAGGCACGAAAATGCCAAAAGCTCCTAAACTCAAGTTTAGAAGCTGTGGTGTACATGAGCCCTTGATGAATTTTCATATTTATTTATATTGAGCATATCAATGTTGTAATGTCTATGTTCCAGGGAGGAGTGGAAGATGACATTTCTCTATCGGCCTATGTAACAATCTCTCTGTTGGAGTCTGGTGTATCTGTAAAGGTAAGAGATTGCATCATGGGAATACTATGGTTGATATCATATTGAAACATAAGGAGGACAAAGGGGCTCATCTTAGTCATATCTACCATAACATGCTTGAGCCCCTAAGGTGCTGCCTCACTGCGGTTTGGCTACAGCACAGGTGCGGCGCAGTGTACCCGTGCTTTCCCATAGACTTCTATCATGTCCTGCATTTTTGGTGCATTTTCTGAAAGCATACCGAAGATGCAGCATGCGCGTCTTTTGGTGCGCTTTGAGAAAACACTCCAAAATGCAGGGCATAATAGAAGTCTATGGGAAGCTGGAGGTAACCTGCTTGAAAACCGTGGTTACACTGCACTGCACCCACTCTGCAGCCACACCACAGTGGGACAGTGTGAAAGAATCCTTATACTTATGGAAGCAAAATAAGAGAACACTACTGAAGAACAATATTTACAATTTTGGAAAAAAGAGGGCATGCAAGACTCACAAGACCATGTAATAGAGATGCACCAAAATTTTCAGCAGCCGAAACATATCATACAAAATTGGTATTTTGGGCATTTTGCCGATAAAGAAAAAGGTGCTGATAATGGCCCTGAAAAATCACGTGATTTTACCACGATTTTGCTGTGATTTTACCACGATTTTACTGTTTATGGCAGGGCTCAAAATTTGAAGTCTTGAGCTACTAGCCAGGCCTTAAGGGTTACTTGCCACCAGTTGCCACATCCAACCCCTACCATGCCCCGCCCCTGACCCTCATAAATTCTAATGAAATGACACTTAAATGTTTTATGCAGAATTAAGTTACACAAATAGATATTAACAACTTTATTAGTGCCCACCATTGCAGCCTCACCAGTGCCCACCATTGCAGCCTCACCAATGCCCACCATTGCAGCCTCACCTGTGCTCACAATTGCATCCTCACCAGTGTCCACCATTGCAGCCTCACCTGTGCTCACCATTGCATCCTCACCAGTGTCCACCATTGCAGCCCACCTGTGTCCCACCAGTGCAGCCTCACCAGTGTCCACCATTGCAGCCTCTCCAGTGTCGACTATTGCAGCCTACAGTGTTGACCATTGCAGCCTTTCCAGTGTCCACCATTCCAGCCTCACCAGTATCCACCATTGGAGCCTCTCCAGTGTCCACCATTGCAGCCTCCCCAGTGCCCACCATTGCAGCCCATCAGTGTCCACCATTGCAGCCTCACCAGTGTCCACCATTGCAGCCTCACCAGTGTCCACCATTGCAGCCTCACCAGTATCGACCATTGCAGCCTCACCAGTGTCCACTATTGGAGCCTCTCCAGTGTCCACCATTGCAGCCCATCAGTGTCCACCATTGCAGCCTCTCCAGTGTCCACCATTGCAGCCTCACCAGTGTCCACCATTGCAGCCTCACCAGTGTCCACCATTGCAGCCCACCTGTGTCCACCATTGCAGTCCACTGTGTCCACCATTGCAGTCCACCCGTGTCCACCATTGCAGTCCACCCGTGTCCACCATTGCAGTCCACCCGTGTCCACCATTGCAGTCCACCCGTGTCCACCATTGCAGCCCACCCATGTCCACCATCGCAGCCCACCCGTTTCCACAATTGCAGACTCCCAGTGTCCACCATTACCGCCCACCATTGCAGCCCACCTGTGTCCACCGTTGCAGCCTCAGCAGTACAGAGGACGAGAGGGAGTGTGTAGGAAGATGAGAGCCGGCCAGGATCACAGACCAAGGATTGCCCGCTGTATAACAGTTTGCAATACAATCGCAGTCACATACAGTCCCGCCCTACCTGTAACAGACAGAACGCCGGTCCAATACCAGGCCGTGTTCTGTCTATCACAGGCACGGAGTTAGGAAGGCGGGACTGTATGTGACTGCGATTGTATTGTATACAGCGGGCAATCCTCGGTCTGTAATCCCGGTGTAGCTTCAGTATCTGATACCCCGGCTCTCCTCTTCCTCCACGCTCTCTTCCACTGGGAGAACGGCTCCCATTCATCCCTGCCTGCTGGTGGTACTCGCCCCCCCCCCCCCGACCCGCTCCCAGGCAGCCCACCTCGCCAGCCCTCATTTTCCACTTGCAAAATGCGAGTAGGTGAGTGGAAAATTTGAGGGCTGGCTCATATTCATTTAAATTCATGATATAAATTAAAAAGTCGAATATATTACATTTTTGAAAACTGCCATTTTCGGTTTAGGCTTCAGTTTTTGGCCAATCTTGCAGTTCCGGCACCAAAATTTCCATTCGGTGCACCTCTACCATTTATCTTACATAATATGAACCATCTCCTTATTTTTCAGTGTTAGCTGTTCAGATATGACTAGACGTGCAATTCCTTTGCTCCGAATTAGTTTTTCAACGAAATTCGAAAAATTTGTTAATTTGTTAATTCGGAAATATTCTAATTAATGAAAAACTAATTTTTTCACAAATTTGAAAAATCCGAAAGTCCGAAAATATGAAAATTCGAAATACGAAATTCGGAATATCGAAAATCCGAATATCCGATAATAAAAATGAAAAAGCGAAAATCCGAAATTATAACTAACTAACTTATAATCACTATTACTAACTATGAAATTATAGGTATTAGAAATTCCTTTCAAACCTGGCTGTTAGTGAATGTAAAGAATACAAATTTATCCGGAGTTACAAATAACGAATGTCGTATCTAAATGAATGGAATGTAATAAATTAATAATAATAAACAATAATAATAAAAAAGTTTTTATTACTATTATTAATTCGTTATTACCATTTGTTTAGATGAGGCATTCATTATTTCGGATGATTCGTAACTTCGGATAAATTCATACATGTTACGTTCACTAACAGACAAATTTGAAAGGAAACTCCAATGCCTATAATTTATTAGTTAGTTATTATTAGTTAGTTCGTTATTTCAGATTTTCAAATTTTTGTTCATATTTTCGAATTTTTAAATTTTCGAATTTCCGAATTTTGCAAATTTTCCCAAATTTCGATCATAATGAGTGACCCGAAAAACTAAAAAAAAAAACGAATGAAACTAAAACGGACTCGATTGCCACCGGCTACCCGCGATGCCCCCGCCCCCCCCCCCCCGTAGCGCCCATCGGCCACCGTTAGCTCAGGCAAAATCAAAGTAAGCAAAAAAAAAAATCAAAAAGCCCAGTGAGTAATACTAGCTTTAAACCCTTTTAAACGTTTTAAGCCTTTAAGCTTTTAAATTTTTAAGCTTTTATACTTGTTTTTAAACTTTTAGACTTTATTGCTTGATTGATTATTATTGATTGATTATTTAATATCCGTAACCTCAAAGGAAAGTTTAAACAGACAATCACTTGCATTGTACATACTTAAATAGGCTTCAATGCTTAGTAGGCTTTATTACTTACGGAGTAGATTTGTTTACCATTATTGCTTAATTATTATCATTATTTTTGAAAAAATAATAATAACAAATAATAATAAT
>BLSH010213265.1:150842-163370 GCA_018402905.1 Glandirana rugosa | reverse complement strand
TCTTTTTCCATTATATTCCTCCACTTTCCACTCCACCCCATTCTCCTTGGAGATTGGAAAACAATTTGAAAACGATCTGAATTTAAAAAGGATTCAAATTCGAAAACTTTTCTAATCGATTCGAAAACGAATAAACAAAACATATTCCAAAAACGAATTGAACGAATGAAACAAACCTAACTAAGCGAACTTATGTAAATAACGTATCGAAACAAAATAAAACTATTTTTTTTGCTCTGCACATCGTATTGCACATGTCTACTGTATGCATATAAATTGTATTGTATCATAAGACATGTTTTATCCCATATTCCTATATAACAGCCAAAATTCTGAACATTATCTCTTCTTCATTATTTATCATTCAACCTCATTGCAGGCTGACAGCTTTCGTAGTGAAGTCTTTCAGCAATGCTCGTCCATACATCTTCATAGATGAAAAACACTTGAATGAATCATTCAACTGGCTACGAGAGCATCGCTATGAAAGTGGTTGCTTCAGAAATGTTGGAAAACTCTTTCATAGTGCCTTGAAGGTACAGTAAAGTTTGTTAGAAATATATGGCAGTGAATAACAATATGTTGTATGTGATAGATTCCCATCAGTTGTTTACTTTCCTCACTGATTACCCAATCGGGCCCCAAGGGCTATATTGAGAGGAGGCAGGTGGCATCTCACTTGCTTTCTCATACCTGGAAGTACTGGGATTTTTACAGACTGTCAAAGCCGATCATAAGCTGTAGTTACCTGGAAAAGACTGAGGGCAGATTTGTTTTGCTCTCACTTGTTGGGTGCTGTATATTTAAAGGGTCAGTCTATTTAAGGATCAGGAATATTTTACTTATTTAAGTAGTCTGGTGGGCTTCTCATCTCAGTGATAAAGAAAAAGAGGGCGCACCAGCCTAGTGCATTATCCTAAGAATATTTATTAGTAAAACCAGAGCTAAGAACTACTCACAAACATATGGAGAATAATCGCTTTTCTTGGCCACCTAAGCTTGGCAATCAGTCCTGGAACCACCAGTCTCCAGATGGCAAAGGAGAGGGCATCAGGGCTGCTGCTGGCTGACACATTTCGAAGGTGTACCTTCTTCCGAGCCTCAGGCTTCTTATCTGCCTTGGGTGTCAAAGTTCAGGATGCTCCCACAACTCTTGTTGTAGCCTTCTTCAAAATAATACAACAAAGAGTATTAGACTCCCTTGGAAAGACCATAACTGGTGTACAGGTATTGGAACTAAAACCTGGATTCAAATAAACCAATTTCCCCAAAGATATAAGAAGTTGTAATGTGGTTTAGCTTCCGAGCATAAGACAAAAACGGAAATATACAATTTTTGTAAAATGCTGGAGGGTTTAAAAACCTACTGATGAGTGGCTCCACTGACCAGTGATTAATGTCTTCAGCCTGCTTTCCTTAGGGCTCATTTATACACATACTAGGTTGACCGCCAGCCGAGGGGAATCGCAAAAATTGGCAAAATTGTGCCACGATTTTACCGTGATGTTGGCAGGTCTTGCGGCCGTCGGTCAGAATGTTTCTATCCTGAACACAAATATTCAGCGTTCAGGAGAGGGTGGTTGAGGAAGGTTGAACCTCCTCTAACCACAGCAGCTTCTAAGCCAGGGTTGCTCAACCAGGGTTCCGTGGAACCCTAGGGTTCCTCCAGAGGTTGCCAGGGGTTCCTTGAGCAATGGTCAATTTCTGCCTCTCAGATAAATCCCCAATGATACCTTTTTAGCTATTTGTAAGGGGGTAATTCTTCTCAATGACCAAGTGTAGGGAGCATTCTGCCCATTGACCATCACACTAATGTATCATGAGTTGTAGATTTTTAATTTTTAGCAGGGGTTCCCCGAGACCGGAGAATTATTTCAAGGGTTCCTTGGTGTTGAAAAGGTTGAGAAAGGCTGTTCTAAGCTCTTGTAAAAGTCTATGTGTGCATGGACATATAGGCTTTTGTGGAGTTGAGTTTAGGAGCTTAGGCAAAAAAATGCCCAAAGCTCTTAAACTCAAGTTTAGAAGCTGTAGTGTACATGAGCCCTTAATGAATTTTCATATTTGTTTATATTGAGCATATCAATGTTGTAATGTCTATGTTCCAGGGAGGAGTGGAAGATGACATTTCTCTATCGGCCTATGTAACAATCTCTCTGTTGGAGTCTGGTGTATCTGTAAAGGTAAGAGATTGCATCATGGGAATACTATGGTTGATATCATATTGAAACATAAGGAGGACAAAGGGGCTCATCTTAGTCATATCTACCATAACATGCTTGAGTCCCTAAGGTGCTGCCTCACTGCGGTTTGGCTACAGCACAGGTGCGGCGCAGTGTACCCGTGCTTTCCCATAGACTTCTATCATGTCCTGCATTTTTGGTGCATTTTCTGAAAGCATACCGAAGATGCAGCATGCGCGTCTTTTGGTGCGCTTTGAGAAAACACTCCAAAATGCAGGACATAATGGAAGTCTATGGGAAGCTGGAGGTAACCTGCTTGAAAACCGTGGTTACACTGCACTGCACCCACTCTGCAGCCACACCACAGTGGGACAGTGTGAAAGAATCCTTATACTTATGGAAGCAAAATAAGAGAACACTGAAGAACAATATTTACAATTTTGGAAAAAAGAGGGCATGCAAGACTCACAAGACCATGTAATAGAGATGCAGCAAAATTTTCAGCAGCCGAAACATATCGTCCAAAAATGGTATTTTGGGCATTTTGCCGATAAAGAAAAAGGTGCTGATAATGGCCCTGAAAACTCACGTAATTTTACCACGATTTTGCTGTGATTTTACCACGATTTTACTATGTTTATGGCAGGGCTCAAAATTTGAAGTCTTGAGCTACTAGCCAGGCCTTAAGGGTTACTTGCCACCAGTTGCCACATCCAACCCCTACCATGCCCCACCCCTGACCCTCATAAATTCTAATGAAATGACACTTAAATGTTTTATGCAGAATTAAGTTACACAAATAGATATTAACAACAACTTTACTAGTGCCCATCAGTGCATCCTCACCAGTGCCCACCATTGCAGCCTCACCAGTGCCCACCATTGCAGCCTCACCAGTGCCCACCATTGCAGCCTCACCTGTGCTCACCATTGCATCCTCACCAGTGTCCACCATTGCATCCCACCTGTGTCCCACCAGTGCAGCCTCACCAGTGTCCACCATTGCAGCCTCTCCAGTGTCGACCATTCCAGCCTCACCAGTATCCACCATTGCAGCCTCTCCAGTGTCCACCATTGCAGCCTCCCCGTGTCCACCATTGCAGCCTCACCAGTGTCCACCATTGCAGCCTCACCAGTGTCCACCATTGCAGCCTCTCCAGTGTCCACCATTGGAGCCTCTCCAGTGTCCACTATTGCAGCCTCCCCAGTGCCCACCATTGCAGCCTCACCAGTGTCCACCATTGCAGCCTCACCAGTGTTCACCATTGCAGCCTCTCCAGTGTCCACCATTGCAGCCTCCCCAGTGCCCACCATTGCAGCCTCCCCAGTGCCCACCATTGCAGCCTCACCAGTGTCCACCATTGCAGCCTCACCAGTGTCCACCATTGCAGCCTCACCAGTGTCCACCATTGCAGCCCACCTGTGTCCACCCTTGCAGCCCACCCGTGTCCACCATTGCAGCCCACCTGTTTCCACAATTGTAGACTCCCAGTGTCCACCATTACCGCCCACCATTGCAGCCCACCTGTGTCCACCGTTGCAGCCTCAGCAGTACAGAGGACGAGAGGGAGTGTGTAGGAAGATGAGAGCCGGCCAGGATCACAGACCAAGGATTGCCCACTGTATAACAGTTTACAAAACAATCGCAGTCACATACAGTCCCGCCCTACCTGTAACAGACAGAACGCCGGTCCAATACCAGGCCCTGTTCTGTCTGTCACAGGCGCGGAGTTGGGATGGCGGGACTGTATGTGACTGCGATTGTATTGTAAACGGTTATACAGCGGGCAATCCTCGGTCTGTAATCCCGGTGTAGCTTCAGTATCTGATCCCCTGGCTCTCCTCTTCCGCCACGCTCTCTTCCACTGGGAGAACGGCTCCCATTCATCCCTGCCTGCTGGTGGTGCTCGCCCCTCCCCCCCCCCCCGACCCGCTCCCAGGCAGCCCACCTCGCCAGCCCTCATTTTCCCCTTGCAAAATGCGAGTAGGTGAGTGGAAAATTTGAGGGCTGGCTCATATTCATTTAAATTCATGATATAAATTAAAAAGTCGAATATATTACAATTATATATAAAAATATATATTTTTAAAAACTGCCATTTTCGGTTTAGGCTTCAGTTTTTGGTCAATCTTGCAGTCCCGGCACCAAAATTTCCATTCGGTGCACCTCTACCATTTATCTTACATAATATGAACCATCTCCTTATTTTTCAGTGTTAGCTGTTTAGATATGACTAGACGTGCAATTCCTTTGCTCCGAATTCGTTTTTCAACGAAATTCGAAAAATTTGTTAATTCGGAAATATTCTAATTAATGAAAACCTGTTTGACTAATTTTTCACAAATTTGAAAAGTCCAAAAATATGAAAATTAGAAATACGAAATTCGGAATATCGAAAATCCGATAATAAAAACGAAAAAGCGAAAATCCGAAATTATAACTAACTAACTTATAATAACTATTACTAACTATGAAATTATAGGTATTGGAAATTCCTTTCAAACTTTGGCTGTTAGTGAACGTAAAGAATACAAATTTATCCGGAGTTACAAATAATGAATGTCGTATCTAAATGAATGGAATGTAACAAATTAATAATAATAAATAATAATAATAAAAAAGTTTTTATTACTATTATTAATTTGTTATTACCATTTGTTTAGATGTGGCATTCATTATTTCGGATGATTCGTAACTTCGGATAAATTCATGCATGTTACGTTCACTAACAGACAAATTTGAAAGGAAACTCCAATGCCTATAATTTATTAGTTGGTTATTATTGGTTAGTTCGTTATTTCAGATTTTCAAATTTTTGTTCTTATTTTCGAATTTTTAAATTTTCGAATTTCCGAATTTTGCAAATTTTCCCGAATTTCGATCATAATGAGTGACCCGAAAAACTAAAAAGAAACAACGAATGAAACTAAAACGGACTCGATCGCCACCGGCTACCCGCGATGCCCCCCCCCCCCAAAATGAAAGAGCGGAGGTCCGTGTAAGTAAACACGGATCGCCGTTCTGTTAGAGGGGGAAGGGCGATGATCACAGGCTTCCTGTATATGGTAGCCGTGATCATCCCCTTTCTCCAGCCAGGGCAGTCCCCACACAGTTAGAACACGCCCAGGGAACACAGTTAACCCTTAGAGCGCCCCCTGCAGGTTAACCCCTTCACTGCCAATGCCATTTACACAGTAATCAGTGCATTTTTATAGCACAGATTGCTGTATAAATGCCAATTGTCCCAAAAAAGTGTCAAAATGGTCCGACATGTCCGCTGCAATATCGCAATACCGCTAAAAATTGCAGATCGCCGCTATTACTAGTAAAAAATAGATAAATAAAAACCCCAGAAATGAATTCTCATCGTCTATAAACGCGGCAACTTTTGCGCAAACCAATCAATAAACGCCGAATGCGATTTTTTTATTTTAACAAAAATATGAGCAAGAATATAAATTGGCCAAAACCGATGGAAAAAAATGTTTTTTTAAATTTTTCTTTTTGGATTTGTATTTTAGCAAAAAGTAAGAAATTTGTTTTTTTTTTGCAAATTTTTCGCTCTTTTTTTGTTTATAGCGGCAATCAGAAATGACACAGAGGTGATCAAATACCACCAAAAGAAAGCTCTATTTGTGGAAAAAAAAGGACGCAAATTTTGTTTGAGTACAACGCCGCAAGACCGCGCAATTGTCAGTGCCGAATCGCAAAAAGTGCTCTGGTCCTTAAGTGTGAAATCCTTCCAGGGCTGAAGTGGTTAACTGACAATTGCGCAGTCGTGCGACGTTGTAATTAAATAAAATGTATGACTTTTTTTCCCCACAAGTAAAACTTTCTTTTGGTGGTATTTGATCACCTCTGTGTTTTTTATTTTTTGCGCTATAAACAAAAAAAAAGACAATTTTGAAAAAAATATATACATTTTTTGCTTTCTGCTATAAAAAATATCCAATAAAAAAAATGTAAAAAAATCTATTTTCTTCATAAATTTAGGCCGATCTATTCTGCTACAGATTTTTGGTAAAAAAAAATCCCAATAAGCGTATATTGATGATATTGATATTTGCGCAAAAGTTAAATGGGTTTTCAAACAATAGGATATTTCTATTTATCTTACTTTTTTACTAGTAATGGCGACTCTCAGCAACTTATAGCGAGACTGCGATATTGGGGCAGACAAATGGGACACCTAACACTTTTTTGGGGCCCAGCGACACTGAGCCTAGGTTCACAGTGCTGAGGGAATGAAATCGGGCGAGTTCAGCTGAACTCGCCCGATTTCATTCCCTCTTGTCACTCTGATGGTTTCTGAGACATCTGTGCGGTTTCCTGCACAGATATCTATTGAAATCGCCAAAAGTAGTACAGAAACTGCTTTTGGGAATTGGTGCGGCTCCGCAAAGCCGGCATCACACCGATTCGGTCGGGGTTAACATCAGTGGCAATCAAAGGGTTAACTGAGTGCCTAAGTTGTGCTTGCTCGTTGTAGGGGAGGTTCTTTAACTAGGGAAAGGCAAAGCTCTGTGTTCCTGCTTAGCAGAAACACAGAATCAATACCTTCCCTTCTGACAGAACAACAATCTGCTTTGTTCACGTAGGCAGATTGTCATTCTGCCTGTACCCTGTGTGATCAGCGGGTGCTGGTGGAAATTGAGTCCAAGGTACCCGCTGCTGGGCTCCTGCTGTGTAAAACTATATCGGGAGAGGGACGCCAGCGGCTCGTGCCCCAGACCCGGAAGCGTCAGATGATGCACTAGGTACATGATTTGGCACAGAGCGACCACCTTGCCGCAGTAATTATAGGGTGGGCGGTCCGCAAGTGGCTAAACTACCATTTTTAGAACTATGGCGATGGTTTTTAATTTTTTATTAGGTCAGGGCATTTAAAATATTTTTGTACACATGAGTTTAGCTTGGGTCAGCGATCTGTACAGCCATGCAGCATCTTCATTAGACATGTGCAATTTTTAACAAATTTCGACAAATTTGTTAATTCGGAAATATCCGATATTCAGAATTCTTGATTTTCCATTTTTTTTAATATTCGGAAATTCAAAAATACAAAATTTTGGAAATTCGGCAATTCATAAATCCAAAAATTCGAAAATTCAAAAATCCGAACATAAGAAGGAAAATTTGAGAATTCAAAAGAATAAAAATCTGAAAATAACAACGAAAGTCCAAAAAAAGAAAATTCAAAAATCTGAAATAATAACTAACTAATAATAACTTAGCTATTACTATTAAATTATATGTATTGGAATTTCTTTTCAAATTTAGTTGTTAGTGAACGTAACGAATACGAATTTATCCAAAGTTACAAATTATCCAAAATAACGAATGCCGTATCTAAATGAATGGAGCGTAACAAATTAATAATAATAAATTACAATAATAATAATAATTTTTATTATTAATTTGTTCCACTCCATTCATTTAGATGCGGCATTTCGGATAACTTCAGATAAATTTGTATTCGTTATGTTCACTAACAGCCAAATTTGAAAGGAAATTCCAATACTTATAATTTAATAGTAATAGTTAGGTTAATATTAGTTAGTTATTATATCAGATTTTCACATTTTCGGGTTTCCGGATTTTCGTTCTTATTTTCAGATTTTCATTCTATAATTTAATAGTTAGTTATTGTTAGTTAGTTATTTTGAATTATCCAATTTTTGTTCTTTCCAATTTTCGAATTTTCTTTCTTATTTTTGAATTTCTGAATTTTCAAATTTTTCAATATTCGAATTTTCAAATTTTTAGAATATTCGGATTTTCGAATTCTTGAATTTCTCTAATTTTCTAATTCCAAAATTTTGAGTTTACAAATTTTCAAATTCTCTAATTTCCGAATTTTCAAATTAAAAAAACAAGAAACGAAAATGAAGACGAATGAATTTGTCGGCAGTGCACATGTCTAATCTTCATAATTTGGTATTTGCTCGGATGATTCGATTATTCATAATAAATATGTCAGGAAATGGACTAAACCAAGCTGGCCATTCAAATAAAAAAAATAACATGCTAAAATTGTGTTCTGATCCAGGACCCTCTGATCAGGGATGCAGTGTCCTGCCTGCAGAAGGAAGCTGAGAAGGTGAACAATGCCTACACCCTGGCCAAGAGGCAGAGCTCAGGAAAACCGTATTCGACAAATTGGAGAAAATGGCTGTGAGAGGAGGTAAGTACTGACCGAGTATTTCTACCATGTGACTTCCGTCTGCTGCTTTCTTCTGGACTTGATATAAAATAATATATATAAAAGCGCATAAGAAAATACATTTTTTTGTATTAATGTCAATAAATGGA
Organism: Glandirana rugosa; assembly: GCA_018402905.1. Taxonomy (NCBI): domain Eukaryota; kingdom Metazoa; phylum Chordata; class Amphibia; order Anura; family Ranidae; genus Glandirana; species Glandirana rugosa. The sequence goes on along the minus strand of BLSH010213265.1, from coordinate 154,877 downwards.
TTTTTAAGTTCAACTCTTGTAAGTGTTTTTGCATTTGACTCAGTATCAGCCTGCCATATAGAAATGCGCATGACGAAAAAAAAATGTTTCATTTCGATTCGTTAATTTAGTTATTTTGTTTTGTTAAATTTGATTGATTCGTTTGATTCGTATTCGGAATTTTTCGAATTTACCGATTTTCTTTTTTGTCAATTCGAAACGTTTCGAATTGATACATTTTGAATCGAAAGCTTTAGATTTTTTTTTCAATTCGAATGTAGCAAAGTGAACAAGCAAAAGCAAAATCTTCATCAAATGATTACAATGACTCTTTAAATCACCTTTGGCTTGACTAAAACATCATTATTTTGAAATGGTACACTGTCTTCCATTTCACCAATCTCTGTACAGTTAGAATTCGACTGGGTTTCGGTGTAAAAATTTGATTTGCATTTCGGTCTGAATTTCCGAAATTTCCGAAAGGACGAATTTAGTTTCGTTATTCGGAGCATTCGAATAACGAAATGCAAATTTGATTTGCATTTCGGTCTGAATTTCCGAATGGACGAATTTAGTTTCGTTATTCGGAGCATTCGGTAAAATTTGCTTATGTTGTAATTTAGATTGTAAGCTCTACGAGCAGGGCCCTCCTATTCCTTCTGTATTGAACTGTATTGTAATTGTACTGTGTCCCTTCTTTATTGTAAAGCGCTGCGCAAACTGTTGGTGCTATATAAATCCTGTATAATAATAATAATAATTCGGGTATTCGGATATATCCAAATCTCAGAATAACGAACATTTGCCTGAATATTAATTCGGAACGAATCAAACTACTGCCATAATTTCCTGTACAGCAGAGCTTTCACTGAGAGAGGGAAGGGAAGCACTAAGAACAGTGGCGGCCCGTCCTTTAGGGGCGCAGGGGCGACGCCCCCTACAATCCCTGCACCCGGAGCCCCTAATCTCCATGCAGGGTGCCAGACGCATGGATTTCAATGTGGTTTTTTTTTACGTGCATGATTAGAGCCAGCGGCTCTAATTTGCTTAAAAAAGGGTGGGCTCGGGGTGCAGAGTGCACCCACTTATGTAACATTAGCAAATTAATATTCGCTAATGTCTTCCTGCTTCTCCTTCTGGTCAATGAGGAAGCGGGTCCTGAGACCCCATTGGCCGGGAGTCTTAGGACTCCCGGCCAATGGGGTCTCAGGACTCGCCTACTGTTCGGTCAGGAGGAGAAGCAATGGCCCCCGGCGGCAGCAACAGCCTCTTCCAGGAGCTTGGATTCAGCAGTGCACCCCCACCTTTACCGCAGTATAAGGTAAAGCCACAGTGGGGGGGGTGGCTATAGTGCCAGTGGATCGCCACGAGTGGATTGACCACCAGCCGCCACTGACTAAGAACCATTCAGGTGTGCTGTAGCGCTATAAAGGTGAATTATTGCGGAAAGGCAGGTGGGGTCCTGCTGGTTTTACTGGGTTTTGCTTAACCACTTCAGCCCCGGAAGGATTTCCCAGGTTAGGACCAGAGCACTTTTTGCGATTCGGCACTGCGTCGCTTTAACTGACAATTGCGCGGTCGTGCGACGTTGAAAGCAAACAAAAATTGCGCCCTTTTTTCCCCCACAAATAGAGCTTTCTTTTGGTGGTATTTGATCCCCTCGGCGTCATTTCTGATCGCCGCTATAAAAAAAAAAAAGCGACAATTTTGCAAAAAAAAAAAACAATATTTCTTACTTTTTGCAAAACTTCGAATCCAAAAAAAAATATAAAGTTTTTTTTCATCGGTTTTGGTCGATTTATATTCTTCCTCATATTTTTGGTAAACAAAAAGTGCAATCAGCGTTTATCGATCGGTTTGCGCAAAAGTTGCCGCGTTTACGAATGAGAATTAATTTCTGGGGTTTTTATTTATTTATTTTTTTTACTAGTAATGGCAGCGATCTGCGATTTTTAGCGGTACTGCGATATTGCAGCGGACATGTCGGACATTTTTGACACTTTTTTTGGGACCATTGGCATTCATACAGCGATCAGTGCTATAAAAATGCACTGATTACTGTGCATTGGCAGTGAAGGTGTCAACCTGCAGGGGGAGATCTAGGGATTAACTGTGATCCCTGGGCGTGTTCTAACTGTGGGGGGGGGGGCTGGGCTGTTATGGGCATAAGAGATCTAACTGATCCTAGTGAGAGGGATCAGTAGATCTCTTATGTCCCCATTGACAGAGCAGGGAATCGCCCACCGTGTTTACATCGGCGGTTCCCCGTTCTTTCACTCTGGCAGCTCATCGCGGCTCGCCGGCGGACATCGGGTCCGCATGTGCCGTGGGCACACTCCTCCGGAGTGTGTCGGGTACGGGAGCGCCGCCGGTGGCGTGCGCTCGCCCCCTAGCTGCGCCTGCGTGAATCGCCGCCTATTTATGGCGGGACACATTACACTGCCGCAGTAAATACACTGCACGCGGTGTGGAACCGGTTAAGGGTTTGGTATTAATAAAGCACACTTTTTGATTAATAATGTTTTTTTCTGCTAAGAAATGTTTACTAATTATATATAAATGCGGATTACAATTCTACATGTAAATCTTCTTTGGAGGTATCATCATCATTTACAGTTATTTAAAGGCGAACAATAGTAGTCAGAGAAGGTTTTGTAACCTACCTGATCACTTTCTCCCTTCAGAACAGTTGAGTGAGATACAGGGCCGTCTTTAAGATTGATTGGACCCTGGGCAAACATTTTCTTGCCCCCTCCCCCGATGAAATTTTGCTCTCCACCCGCACTGAGACATACAATAAATAGCAGCTAGACTCCAAAACAGTTCATTGAATCAGATCAGGCAGTGATTGACATTGGTTGCCAGAGGTTACAGGACACATTACGGCTCACTGATTAGTTTCTAGAGGTTACGACACATGGTTTCCGCTTGTTTTTTTTTTTGCTAGAGATTACTGTACATCAATACTGCTCACTGATTGGTTTCTAGAGGTTATTGCACATCATTACTGCCCACAGATTGGTTGCTAGAGGTTACAGCACATCATCTCCTCACTGCCTGCACACCATGGACTGGGGAGCGCAAAGTCGCTTTCCTGACCCCACAGAAATGTGCTGCCCTTTAGCAGATACACAGCAGTGCCATCAATTATTAATGACTCCCTCGCGCATCTGCTGACATGTGCTGTGGACTTTCAAGCATGCCTTTGTCTTTCCAGTGGGCAGCACTCAGTATAGGTGATGGGGAATATGACCTCGGGGGGGCATGGTATACATATGAATGCCGCCTTTATTTACATATCAATGCAGCTGGCCGCCACTATTTACATATGTTTGCCACTGCTATTTACATTTCAATGCCGGTTATTTACATGTAAACACAGGGTCTGCAGGTGAGTCATCTGTACACCTCAATAGGGCAGAGTTGGGCAGCTTTAGTAGCAGTGCTTAGATATCGGGACACAGCACAGGACTAAAACTTCAAGAGACAAGGGAATTTAAACCAGGATAGTTGGCAAGTATGAGGCAGCTGCTTTGAGCCCCACAACAATGACAGGGCCCAGGGCAGCTGCCCCTTTTACAATGCCTTAAAGATGGCCCTGGTGAGATAGTCCAAGACTTCTACATAGAAATTATACGGTTGTCCAATCTGACCAAATAAAATTTGGTTTGGGAGACTGTTCCTGGGCATATATTTATTTTAAATAAGTGTAAGCTTTTGCTTTCTACTCTTTTATAGAAGGACTCCGAGTTCAAGTCTGTCGTCTCGGTCATCCTGTATCCTCCATTAGAGGTGGCTACGTCTACATCGAGACATGGTCATACCCTGTAGTCTTCGTCCTCATCTGAACGCAAGGGTCACATCGACAGGAAGATATTTTCTCATCTTTCGTTTTCGAATGTGAATAAATTTTATTTATATACGGGTCCTTGTCAGAGGGTTTGGTTTAAAATAAACCAGTCTAACCTGTTGGCATATTAAAGATACATCTTCAGAACCTGATAGAGTGGTCCCGGTAGAAATTCCGTAACATTTTCCCCGTCGACGGGACCCGGG
>BLSH010213265.1:95148-105612 GCA_018402905.1 Glandirana rugosa | reverse complement strand
CTAGTTTGAAGATGATTTTGGAACAGTTATATGGTTTCTACCGTTAATTAATACTTTTCAGACACAGTTTGAAGATGATCCACATTCACCTCCATTTTTGCTTTTTTTTGTTTTTATTTTTTTAAAAATATTTAAAGTTATTTCCCTGTCCCCATTTTTTTTGTAGGGCACTTGCCCTACCCTTACCCCCATTTTACTTCCTTTTGCAGCCCTCTGGGGCTTTCCAGGACTTTGCTACAGCCATTTTTGTGCCTAAAAGTTCGGGTCCCCATTGATTTCAATGGGGTTCGTTGTCCGTGCGATCGTTCGGGTTCCGTCCGGACCCGGACCCGGACTTTGTCCCGAAGTTCGGACGGACCAGCAGAACCCGAACGTCCAGGTGTTCGCTCAACTCTAAAGATGAGGAGAGAGAATGTCTGCAAATTGTCTGTAAAATTCATTAATATACCCATCTTCACCAGAAGATTTATTATGGGGACTAATGTTAATCGCATTGAGGATTTCAGCGCTCGTAAAGGGCTGGGATAGCTGGTGTAGTTGGGTAGAGGTGATAGAGGGGAGGTCCACTGAAGACAGAACATTGTGAATAAGTGGGTCTGTAGGTTGGGAGGTAGTAGGGTCAATAGCTAGGTTGTATAGGGATGAGTAGTAGTCGCTAACAGCATTTGCAATATCCTGTGGGTTGATCAATAGTTGCTTGGAAGTGGGGTGGTGTAGGGATACGGTTTTACATTTAGCTCTTTGAATTTTGACTTGACGGCAAGTAAGGCATTGGCTTTGTTGCCCAAAGTGTAAAAATTAGCCTTAGTGAGTTTAAGGTTGGTCTCAAATTTATAAAGCAGAAGAGAGCGGAGTTTGTGTCTCCGATCAAGAAGCTCATTAGCTAGACTATGGGAGGGGGATTGTTTGTTTAGCTTTTCCAGTTGGCCAATTCGGGACAGTTCCTTTTTAATTTGCTGCCACCTCTGCTTTTTAGTTTTACTATGTAGTTTGATAAGGATTCCCCACATATATGCTTTATATGTAGACCAGAGAATAAACTGGTCAATTTCAGGGTGGTCATTAAGTTCAAAAAGAATGGTGTTCAGCGGTGATTTTTTTAGATGTTACCAGGATTTGCTAGGATGGAAGCATCGAATCTCCAGAGGCAAGGCAGACCTGAACCGTGGTCTCCCATAGTAATTGAAATGGGTGCGTGGTCAGACCATTTGATGGTACTGATCGTTGAGTCTGTCACATCTTGAAGTGTTTGTTTGTCCAAAAGGAAGGAATCCATGTGAGAGTAAGACAGCTGTGAATGGGAAAAATAGGAGAAGCCTCGCTTTGAGCCATGGTGGCATCTCCAGACGTTGAAAAGATAATTTGATTGAAGAAAGGGGTTCAGGGCAGGGCGATGGTGGCGTGTTGTTGATTTGGTGTACATATCAGAGTTGCCAATTATGTTGAAGTTGCCTCCTATGATGACTCTCCCTGTTTTGATTTGGGTTATTTTCTTAGAGCGGCGTTTGCAGAAACCTAGTTAGGTTTATTTGGGCCGTAGAACATTGACCAAGGTATAGGTGGTTTTGTTGATATCACAGATCAGGATCAGGCAGCGACCCTGAGGGTCCACTAGGGTGTGGTGCAGGTTGAAGTGTAGAGAGTCTCGAATGACTATAAGGACTCCGTTTTTCTTCTTTGGTTGTGAGGCAAAGAAGGTCTGGAGATAGTTTTTCAGTGTGAACGTACACTGGGGGAATGGGGGCACTCTTTACATCCGGAGTAAAAGAGATTTAGCCTTTACATGTCGAAAGGATTTTTCACAGTAAGAGCTGTGAAAATGTGGAATAGGCTCCCTCAAAAACTAGTAGATAATTAAAAAAAAAGAGTTGGATGCATTCCTAAATGCAAAATATATCTGAATACTAACATTTTTAGGTAATATCAGGGGTAGTTAATCCAAGGAATATCCGATTTTTTGTGTGTTTTTATCATTGTTGTATTTTATTTATTTATTTTTTTTGTTTCAAACTATTTTATTGGTATAGAAATGTAACATGCATACAACTGCAATATTGGTTGTACAAGAATAACGAGGAGATGCTACAAGTTGTATTTTAACCACTTCAGCCCCGGAAGGATTTCACGCTTTAGGACCAGAGTCGTGCGACGTTGTACCCAAACTAAATTTGCGTCCTTTTTTACCGACAAATAGAGCTTCCTTTTGGTGGTATTTGATCCCCACTGTGCCATTTCTGATCGCCTCTATAAATAAAAAAAAGTGTAAATTTTGCAAAAAAAAAAAAGTTTTTCTTACTTTTTGCTAAAATACAAATCCAAAAAAATATTTTAAAAACATTTTTTCATCGGTTTTGGCCGATTTATATTCTTCCTCATAATTTTGGTTAAAAAAAAATCGCAATTGGAGTTTATTGATTGGTTTATGCAAAAGTTTACAGATGATGAGGATTCATTTCTGGGGTTTTTATTTTTTGTTATTTTTTTACTAGTTATGGCGGCGATCTGCGATTTTTTGCGGTACTGCGATATTGCAGCGGACATGTCGGACCATTTTGACACTTTTTTGGCACCATTCACATTTATACAGTGACCAGTGCTATAAAAATGCACAGATTACTGTATAAATGCCATTGCCAGTGAAGGAGTTAACCTGGAGGGGGCGCTCTAAGGGTTAACTGTGTTCCCTCAGTGTGTTCTAACTGTATGGGGGCTGTGAGGGGGAGGGGAGTGATCACGGCTTCCATATACAGGAAGCCTGTGATCACAGCCCTTCCCCCTCTATGAGAAAGGAGATCTGTGCTTACATACATGGACCTCCGTTCTTTCACTGCGGGGGGGGGGGGGCATCCCGGGTAGCCGGCGGAGATCGAGTCCACCGTACCCGCTCCCTGGCCCCCCGAACACAGTGAGCGTGGGAGCTCACAATGCTAGTTATGGCAGCCGCCATCAGGTGACAGCGGTTTGCGATAATGAACCACTTTTCCGCCGTCACGCTGCAGCGGGCGGTCGTCAAGTGGTTAATGTATACCTAATAAAATTTGCCTTTAATTTTATATATCTTTCACCTCATGCTGTGCCTACAAAGTCTGTGGTTTTGCTGTGATTTGATGACTAACCTAGAACAACACTCAGCTGCTAAATTTACCATTTCATTTATTATACATTTGAATGAAAACACTTATGGTGTCCTACCTGTTGCTGTTTTTTTAGATGACGAAGCCTTTGCAGAATACAACTCTCCCTGCAGCTCTGGTAAGTGCATTTATTCTGTTTTCAGTTTTTCATATTCTGACCAGCGCAGAGCTTCAGGTATTTAGATTTCTGCAAAAAAGAGAGCTCAGTCATTCAGGCCTCATGCACACAGGGCATTAGAAAAAACGAGCTGCAAAGCCACTACCAATGCCAGGAAAAAAGTAACTGTAATAACGTGTTTTTAGTAGCTTTTTGCAGTGGCGTTAATGTGCGTTTAGCCGCGTTAGCTTTTAGTAGCGTTTCTCTGCCTCTAGTCAAAGTCAGTGGTTCCCTATGAGAGCTGTCTTAACTGATCCGACTTTCAGCCCATTGATTGGAATAGAAGTCGCTTCCAAGTCGGATCATGATGATCCGACTGGTGGTGCGACTTGTGCTTTGAGTATCTTGAAGGTGAACCCCACAACAAAATGAAAAAAAAAAAAGAGAGATGGGGTCCCCCCAAGATCCATACCAGGCCTTTTGAGTCTGGTATGGATCTTGAAAGGGAACCCAATGCCAAAATGGAAAAATAAAATGATGTGGGGTCCCTCCCAAGACCCTTCGGTCTGTTATGGATTTTGAGAGGAACCCCCACGCCAAAGAAAAAAAAATGGCATGGGGTCCCACCCGCAATCCATACTGGACCTGTATCCGAGCATGCAGCCCGGCAGGCCAGGAAAGGGGGGATGTGCGAGCAGTGGGGGGGGGGGGTGGGGCGGCGGGGGGTGAGTGCTTTGGGGCAGGGGGGGGCTCTGTGCCCCCCACGTCAAAGCGTTTTGTCCCCTTGTTGATGGGGACAAGGGCCTCTTCCCCACAACCCTGGGCGGTGGTTGTGGGGGTCTGTGGGCAGGGGGATTATCGGAATCTGGAACCCCTCTTTAAGAAGATGGATAGGACGAATCAGAATATTTACTAACTTGTGTAGCTAATTTTATGCTTGTACGTGATGTCTGAAAAAGGGTGTTTCTTCACAAAACTAGTGTCCGAAGATTGTGCTCAGTGTCCCTAAAACACTCCCTTGCCTGTTCTCAAGGAAGAAAAGGACTATTAAAGAAAATAACTGAATATAAATGGGCAACCACTGAAGGTCTTCAATCTACCACTAAAACTTACTGTACATAGCCTGCAAGGTCTAAAGACAGTGCGTTTCCTGCTCATCTGAACCTTGTCCTACCCATGCTCACCTACCCCTGCTCAGAACAGTTCTGTTCATACACATTTTTAAAGGCATTGTAAAGCTTCTTACCTGCATCTTGGGCTTTTCACTTGCATAAGATGTGCATTGATCATGTAGTTTCAATGGGGTTGATTTACTAAAACTGAATAGTGCAAAATCTGGTGCAGCTGTGCATGGTAACCCAACTTCAGCTTGTTCAATTAAAGTTAGAAAAAAAAACAAAACTAGAAGCTTATTAAATTCTATGCAGAGCTGAACCAGATTTTGCACTCTCCAGTTTTAGTAAATCAACTCCTTTGTTCTCCTGTACACACAGCGTATAGCAGTGGCGGATGGTGAAGTTTTAGGATTGGGTGGGCGCCAGACCCTGCCCTTCCTTTTGACCACTCCCACTTCCCATAAGCCCCACCCCTTATATGATCCACCCATTCTGTCCCTTGTATCCCACCCATTGTGTCAGGAGTATACAGCCCAGCATCACAGGACAGGGTATACGGCCCAGCATCACAGGACATGGCATACAGCCACCATCACAGATAGAGTATATAGGTCAGCATCACAGATAGGGTATACAGCCAGCCTCACAGATAGGGTATACAGCCAGTCTCACAGATACAGTATACAGCTACCATCACAAATACAGTATACAGCCAGCATTGCAGATACACAGTATACAGCCAGTATCACAGATACAATATACAACAACCATCACAGATGGAAAAATTCTATAAATACGTCAGTTTACAAAAAATCAGAAAGTAACCCTGTAGATTGCACTCTGAAGCTACACAGGACTTGCAGGCAATAGGGTAAACTGGCTAAGATTTCTGATTTCAGCAATCCATAATGACAGCACAGTATATAATGGCCTTAGTAAGTCACACAGTGGTTTTATTTGTTGCTAGAGAGGTAAAGCATTTTTGATTATTACCGTTGATCTCAGACTAAGGCACCGCTCGGGCCATGATTTCCAGTTATGGAGCCGTGCCATCACTTCCGGTTTCTCACTGGCACAGAAAAACCGGAAGTCACGCCGTGGCTCTGAGGAGAATGCACCGCCCATGTCCTACAGCGATGCCAATCAAAACGAATGTGTCAACAAGAATGACACTAAGGCGCATTGAATACAGGACAAAAACATGGTATTGAAGCATCTCATTGGAGATCACGTGATTGCATAGCCGCCACGCTTCCCATAGTGCGCTATGCCCGGCACCCAAATCCGAACACAGTGCACTTAAAAGGACATTTATTTATTTATTTATTTTTAAAGGGCTTTTTTTTATGGGACTAGCTTGGGGAGTTGGGGGGGTGGCGCCGTGCGCCCCTATATACGTGGCGTATAGCAGGGTAAGTCTTCACATTCCTGTGTCATAAATTTGTGTGCAAACATGGGGTATTCAGTATGGCACTGCACAGGTTAATGCATGACCGTTGTCAGTACTGTGAAGAAACTACATATCCCACAATCCATTGTTCTCTCTGTCTAGTGCTCTGAAGTTGAGAGCTCAATATTTTTTAGATCTGACACAAACACCAATAGCAGAGCATTGACAAACACCAATAGCTCACAATGCAACTGGAAGATTTATTTTTATTACATGGGCACTCCGATATTTGTGATGCAACAGAGCAAATGGTAAGGCATGCATTGGATTTTGTGTGACCTTGAACAGGAAGTTGTCTTGTCCCTTTGGGAATAGGGACAGGCTAACTGTAGAAATATATGGACATAGGAGAATTGATCAGCCATGAAACCACAAACTACAACCACAATATGTGAGCCCATCATTACAAGGTAACAACACAGGGAATATACAGTATCTCACAAAAGTGAGTACACCCCTCACATTTTTGTAAATATTTTATTCTATCTTTTCATGTGACAACACTGAAGAAATGACACTTTGCTACAATGTAAAGTAGTGAGTGTACAGCTTGTATAACAGTGTAAATTTGCTGTCCCCTCAAAATAACTCAACACACAGCCATTAATGTCTAAACCGCTGGCAACAAAAGTGAGGACACCCCTAAGTGAAAATACTGATCTGTACAACTCAAGTATGTCTGCTGATTGTTTCTCCTCCTTGTGTCAGGAGACATTAATGTATGATCATAAAAGTGCACAAATTAAAGCAGAACTAAAGCCACCGATGGACAATATTCTTGCACATTATGGTAGAATGACCCTATAGTTTAGCCTCCCACAAGCAATTCAAGGTCCATGCTTCTCTTCATGACTGCATCATCCATCTCTGCCCTCTCCTCTCTTTTTTCTTCTGGCTCAGGGTCCTTCTTCCTCTGCCATTTGCTGGTCATTGATGATGTAACTGCTGGGTAAGCATACTAGTGTTACCTCATCCCAGCCCCCAGATCCATTCTCACCATCTTACAGATGGTAGGAGTGGTCCAAGACTGTGCACCGCACTGCGCATGTGACACAAGCAACTGTACAAAAAAAAAAAATTCTAGCAAATGGGTAAAGGATTTTTTTGGCAGAAGTGTCCTACAAAGTCTCATCTACCAAAGAACTCTGCCTGCTAGCAAATTTTTATATTTAAATTTAGTTCCACTTCAGGAAATCATCAGTCACTAATACACTCTATGATTGATTAATACTTATTTGTGTTTTCATGTTTTTTTGGCACAATTATATACAGTGGAACCTCGGATTACAAGCATAATTCGTTCCAGAAGAGTGCTTGTAATCCAAATCACTTGTATATCAAAGCACGCTTCCCCATAGGAAACAATGGTAACTCAGATGATTCGTTCCACAACCACTGGTTGACTATGCAGTACTGTATGTGGCCAGGGGTGTGGAGGCGCTGTTGTATGCAGCACTGTATGTGCCAGAATTGCGGGGGTGCTGGTGAGACTCGGAGACACTCTGTTGAACTGTTGACACTTTGGGGTGCACCGAGCGTTTCCGAGCCTCACCAGTGTCCCCCTGCACCTCTAGCCACATACGGTATTCAGGGCCGGATTAAGAGCAGGAGAGGCCTGGCGCTGAGGATTTTGGTGGGGCCTTTTGAAAATAAATAAAATGAAAATGCTAAAACATTTTTGTTAAAACAAATGAAATATGCTGCCGCAACTTACATATCAATCATGTGTACACTGTATACAGAGCAGGGCAGGGCAGTATTAGTGACTCACTCACACCATTGGGCTGGACCTATCTTAAGGAAGGGGCCTGGAGCTGCAGCTCCAATAGCCCCTATGTTAATCCGGCCCTGACGGTATTGCATACACAGAGGCTTGAATCCTGCTCGTCTTGCGAGACAGCGCTCGCACACCAAGTCAGGATTTAAAAAAAAACAAAAACGCTCGTATTGCGAAAAGCTCGAAATCCGAGGTTCCACTATACAATGTTATAGACACCCCATTTCCTTTTCTTGTCTCTATGTGCTGTGATGTGGCCAGGGGACAGGGCCCTTTTTAGGCGTTATAACCATATAGTGTATGACTTATAATAACTATTAATAAGTGCACATTTGACAATTATTATTATTTTTCTTTCCAGATACTAAAAAAATGTAAGCTAAAGCAGGAACAATAAATTGAACTGAAATGTTCCAGAAGACGACAAGCCTGAAGTAATGTAGTATATATTATGCTGAGGCTGTGTTCTGCAAAAATAAATTCAGGATTCCAAGTGTCACATTATTTCTGTTGCATTATTTCATAATTCAAGAAGAAAAAATGCTCTTCCCTAATTGATTGTTAACTAATAGCAGCTGCTATCTCAACCTTAACCAGGTACAATAATTGATATACATGAACACTTAGGAATGAATCCTATGTGCAGATAGATTGAATTCGCAGAATAAGCCACTCAGGTCACTTCTACCTTGAAGAGAATCAACGGTTGAAAAGATCAATACCGGGATGATGCCTGTAGGTGCAACCACCATCCCGGTATAACCCTTGAAACAGGAGGACATCCATGTCCGCCCTCCCGGTGAGAAAATGGTGGCAATTGTTTTAATAATGTCACAAGATAAATTTGCTACTGTTTATCAAATCTATATTTTTAGTACAAAATACACTCAAATTAAACATTTTTTGAACATTTCGGGGTAACTGGGTGTCTTTATAGTCTCCTGAATCACTTTTGCCAAAAAGCTGGCAGCTGGGAGCTATAGCAGCGGGGTGTTTGTCTACATGGTGCTTGTTTGGATGCCAACACTGCTGGCAATGTAATAATCTTAGTGGCAGGGAAAGGGTTACGCTAAATGTGCAGTATTTTGGAAAACTTCATATGATAAAGAATACCTGAAAGGGCCTACAACCCCCTTCTTTCATTTGTTTATTTAATACTCTGGAGTTCTCAGTGACTCAAAACTATATACACCAAAAACAAAAATTGTCCATCCACCACTGCTACTGGACTACCACGGGGGATCCAATATTAAAGAGGAACTGCAGTCTGCTCACATAATTTGTAATAAAAACATCTTTGCCATTCTGAAGCTTTCCTCTAACCACTTTTATTTTATATATACTGTGATTCTGTACTTGCCAAATATGCTGCAGAAATCTCCTTCCACTAAGTCTGACTGGAGCCATTTTAACTGTGGGCAGCTGAAGTTGCTGCCTGTTCACTTCCTGGATTTACACAGACACACAGAGGCACACCTCCAGCTCTGCAGCCCTGCAGCTCTCATTGCCCCCCTCCCTTCCTGGCAAATTCTCATGAGGGTGAGAGAGAGAGCTGTGCATGATGTCATAAGCCTAGGCTAATGACTAGACAAGAAACAGGAAGTGGGCTGTATAAGGTATTGGAAGAAAAAAATGTTTTACTATCCAAAGTTAAAACAACAGAAGGGCAGAAGATTTAATAGATGGAAAGTTGAAAAAATGACTGAAGGTCTGCTTTAACACCAGATATTTTGTTAATCAAAATGTAATTGACTCGCAGCCATAAAGTCAAAACAGCTCTTTATTACATACACAAGTAGAGATAAGCATACCAAGGTACTAATCAACCCCCCTCAAACATAACCCACCATGCCATTTGTGGAACCCTGCAATATCATATATAGAGTTGAGCGGACACCTGGATGTTTGGGTTCGGGTTTTCGTGGAAAAGTTTGAGTTCGGTCCGAACTTGACCCCAAACCCCATTGAAATCAATGGGGACCTGAACTTTTGGGCACAAAAATGGCTGTAAAAAAGTCCTGGAAAGTGCTAGAGGGCTGCAAAAGGAAGAAAAGTGGGGGTAAGAGTAGGACAAGTGCCCTACAAAGAAATGGGGATAGGGAAATAACAAAAATCTGTCCCTTACGCACCAGCAGCATCCTCTTCCTACACTAGCCTGAGAGCATGTGACATGCAGCACTGTGACTCCAGCTTATTCAGAGGCTGGGTCACATGATGCACTGGCCAATCACAGCCATGCCATTAGTAGGCATGGCTGTGATGGCTTCTAAGGGCAAACCAGTGAAACGCTTGTTGATTGGCTGCCCTGCAGCTATTCAACAAGCGGGAAAAAAATACCCAAACCCAAACATTTTTTCAAAAGTTCGGGTTCGGTTCCCGAACACCGCAAAGTTCGGTGCGAACCCGAACTTTACAGTTCGGGTTTGCTCAACTTTAATCATATACAATCTAAGCATAGAAAAAATCATCATGTAACAATAAGGAAGAAAAGCTGATCTCGGCAGGACCAAAGTTGACTTTAAACATGTGTAGGAATGAAAAAGCAGTCAAAAAATGACTGATACTAAGGATGTGTACAAATTTCAGTTGAAACCAGGACGGCTCTAGTCGAAAAGAAGGAATAACAATGTACTACTAAAAAAGATACGAATCTAACATATACTAATTTCAACTCGTTTGGGCTTGACATTTCAAGCCCAAGCGTGGCTTGAAACGCCACAAGCCCTTGGCTTGGGCTTGAAAACTTTTTTACAAACCCAAACCCATAAAAAAAGGGCGAACAACTTATCGACGTCCCGTCGGTTAGTTGTTCGCAAAGTGACCAAACGGGAATCTTCGGTAGTGTCGGTACGGATGATTACCGTACCGACACTAACCGGTCACGTAGTACA